>CM023958.1:24342808-24357518 GCA_013407115.1 Glycine latifolia | reverse complement strand
CTAAATCCCCAATTAATTATTTAATTTATATTAAATTTAAAAATCAGCCTATGATTGAGAGAAATAAATTTATTACATTGATATTAATACAGAATATATGTTGAGAGGATTGATCCTATGTATGTGTATGTAAAAACATATGTCAACAGAAGTCAATTTTTTTAAATAAATATTAGTACCAAACTTCTAACCAAGAGATACCCAGCTTGTTCTTATCAAAATCTGGAAATTCCACATGTGAGGTTGGCGTGATTAATGTGGACTCCAAATTCTGCACGTCGGATAAAGTGTAGACTTTGCCTGGAGGAAGAACCTGCAAAACAAAGGAAAAACACTCTGACGCTCAAGTAAGTACATCAATTTATATGAGAATAATTGAGTGTGAGACTCAGTATGAGATGTAGAAAAAGAATAACTTGAGTAATGCGTTCAAGTACTGAGTATGGAATGTTTTTGGAGTGAGTTAGAGAGAACCTGTAGGGTTGTATTTATAGTGTCGAGTGTGGACTTTGGGCCTTTGTTTGTTGATAAGATAATAACAGATAATAGCAGAAAATTATCTAATTTAAATATAAGATAATGTGTACCTTTTTGATATACTGTTATTTGTATATAAATAACAACTTGTAGATAACCTGCTAGGATATGATAAGATAAGGTGGTTGCACCTATTTGAATATCCCAGTATATTTGATATGTTGTTAATAAGGAGATAAATACTATAGACGTCAATGCTCCTGTAGCAGGTCTGTGTCCATGTTCCTGTAGCAAGGAACCCAGACATGTGTGTCCAGGTTGACACCTGAATGATGAGTAAGCATTATTTAATGTGGTGATGCTGATGTGGAGGGTGTCCACGTGTACAGTGACCCTATGCATAAAGCCACGTGTCATTTTACTATTTTGGATTGTAAATAAGCCCCCCAGCCTCTGAGCCAATTTATGGGTGAAAAAGGATGAAAGAGTGTCGATGCAGAATGTCCAGTGTCATAGTAGTATAACAAGTGTTATGAGCCCCTGAGGGTAGACGAGCGGTGTCATGTGTCGAGGTTAGTAGCCTTGTTGAGATTGACCAAAACTTTAGACTTACGAACCATGATGGTTCAGCATAGTTTGGGTTTGTGATCCTGCAAATTACCAAAGACAGACCTTGGATTTGGCAAAGTACCAAGGGGGGACCTTGGGTTTCATAAGGTACCAAGGGTGGACCTTGGGTTTTGTAAGGTACCAAGGGCGGACCTTGGGTTTTGTAAAGTACCAAGGACGGACCTTGGGTTTATGCCAAGAGAAGCTCTTTGGCTCAGATTGTGTTGATAGTTGATCCTAGACAAGGTAGTCCGGGTTGTAAATACTGAGCTGTCCAAGGCGGACTATTTTTTCTTTTAGTAAATAAGACTGATCTTGACAGGTAAGTGAAGCGTCAAGGATAATGACAGGTCTGAAGAGTCACGACTGATGAATTCTGCCAAAAATGTGACCGTCTGATTTGATTATTGAAAATATGCATTATATCTTCATTAATGCTATCAGTCGTGTGCTGCCCACACACATTTACCCGTGCACACGTGTCACTCGGAGAGTGGATACGTTCTAGAGATCGTGCGGTAGTGGGTAAATACAGTCAATCGTGACGCGAGCTTCTAGGGGACGTTTCGAAATCCCGCCCAAAAATCGTCAACGTTCACTATGCCTTTAAATAAAGGAAATTTCTGCAATTTTCACCGCCATGCTTGTGCTTTTGCTTTTTCTAAATCTTCTTCTTCACACTTCTTGCTTCTTCTCAAGGTAACAAAAAAGTCTGTTTCACCCACTTCTGATTCTGCCTTAGGCATGAGTGGTAGTGACTCTGGTAGCTCAGTAAAGTAACACATTATGCGTGAGGTCATCTCTGTGGGTGCCTCTTCGGAGGAGAACACCCATGGAGGAGTTTCAGACGGATCATCTTCTTCCTTTGAGAGGAGGGCGAGTTCTCGTCAAGCTAGTGAGGGCACTTCTCGTCCTCGTCAACAGGCAAGGGTGGATGATCCTTTGCTGCTCACCATCATCCCTACTTCTTTTTCGGGAATGATAAGGCAAAATAGCCTTGGAGGCGTTAGAGCCTCCTCGTGCGTGCGTCGCAGCCCCGGTGTTGGGTCCCCATCGACTGGTTCAGTCATGCATGGCTATGAGTGGGTAAGGGAGGACATGTTTAAGTACCATTCCTCCACGAACTTTATAGTTTCTGTAAATGTGTTTTTCTCGACGTTGCAAATGACGGCTTCTTCTGATGCCGACAAGGTTGTTGTTGAGTCTTGCGGGGAAGATGATTTTCCCTGCTTGAGGGCAGCGCCGGGCACTCTGCTCTTTTGTTTCATGTACCGATGCCTCTTTAAGGTGTTGGGTATTGTCCTTCCCTTCTCTCCCTTTCAATGTGCTCTGCTGGAGTACTTGAATGTGGCCTTCTCCCAACTTCACCCTAACAGTTGGGCAGTGGTGCAGGCCTTTGAGATTTTATGTTCTTATCTGCACATTCATGCCACTGTTCCTCTCTTCTGGTTTTTCTTTGAAACCAAGCTGTTCGGGAAGGTTGCTTGGGTCTCCTTGCACAGCGTCTCAAAAAAGCTATTCGAGGTAGACACCAACGTCTTCCACTGCTTCAAGGACCGATTCTTCTAGGTCTGCGAAAGTGGTGTCGTGGTTGATGGGCTGCCATTGATGCACAACAGGGATGGGGAAGCTCACTTTCCCTTCTACTGGCAGGCTGACCCTACCAGGTTCAAGTCCTTTAATGAGGACATGCTGACCCTTGTGGAGAGGTCTGACAAGGCAACCTTAGAGTTGTTGCCAGCCTCTCTAGATGCACGAGCTATTCTGTCGTTGCCTTCAGCCAATGATCCCTTTGCCGCACTAGACGGTAATATTTCTTCCTTATAAATTCTCTATTTTTCTGGTGTGCGAATTCTAACACTTGACACTTTCCTGTTTTTGTATTTTCGCAGGTATCATGGGCAATTTTCAATGAAGGCCATTGATGCGCAATGTAGGTGGAGATGTCGTGCCACCCCCTGTTCCCCCCTAGCTGAAGAAGAAGGTCGACCGACTGTCCAGGTTGGCCCTTCTAAGGTAGCCGTTGCATGCCCTGGCTCTTTCCCTGCCAAGTTGGCAAAGAGAAAAAGGGATGAAGGTGCCGGGAAGTCTGGCCGCAAGAAGTCCAGGGCCACCCATGCTCCTCGTGGCCTGCGTGCATTGAGGGAAGCTACCGGGTTGATGCTAACTTTACCTCCTCTTGTCCGGGCTCCTGCACCTGCTCCCACTGCTTTACCTGTTGTTGTGACCCCAGCTCCAACTGCTGCTGCCGTTTTCGTGCCTCCCATGACTGCCTGTCCGACTCCACCTACCTTATGTTCTATTACTCCTTCTCCCTCTCCGCCTCCTCCATCTGTAATGCCGCCACCTGCTGCCCGCCTTGTCACCACTTTGGAGTTTCTAAGTGCTCCAAGGGAGGTCGACTCATTATGAAGTGTTGGGCATAGGCTTGACCGTGGTTTGCTGACCCCTTTTGATAGAAATTTGATTAGGTCGATTGGTCATCAACGCTTGTTTGACGCTGCTAAGCTTTTCCTGCAAAGAGGACTTGCCATTATAAAGGAGCAAAGACAAGTGTACCAATAATCCATGGGCAAAGCGGCCTCTCTGGAGCAAGAGTACCACAAGCTGAAGGGTGCTGTTCGTGGTGCTTAGCAGTTAGAGCGCAACCGGTTGAATAGTGCCGTGGTGGCATTTGTCGAAGCTGTTTGGTGTAACCGTTAGCTGTCTATGAGAACTGGTGAGGCCTTGTCCAAGCTATTGTGGACTAGACTTGATGGCAATGAGCTGGTCACCCTTGTAAAGAACTGCTGCTAAGGCTGACAAGGCTTTGGCTGAGAAGGAGGAGTTGGCGAAGAAGGTGGCTGAGCTTGAGGCCAAGCTAAGGGATGCTGAGGATCGACTTGCTGCCAAGATGGAGCTTGCTGAAAAGGTAGCGAGTCTAGAGGAAAGGCTAAAGGAGGCTAACACCGAGCTCAATGTTGAAATGGTAGTCAACAAGGAGCTTGACAAAGAGCTGAAGATGTATAAGCGGGAAGCAGTGGAGCAGCATGAGAAGGGCTTCTCCAAGGCAGTGCGCCAAGCCGTTCTCTTAGTGAAAGACCTTGACTTGGGTCAATTTGATCCTTTCAAGGATGTGAAGAATGGTGCCTTGGTCGATGAAGAGGAGCTCAGTTCTGCTGAAGAGTCTACTAGTGATGCAGCTGATATATAGGCTGCTTTATGCTTCTTTTATTTTGTTTCTTTTGTACTTTTGGTCGGGATGGCCATGTAAATTTTCCAATATTTTAATGAAAATATTTCTCGTTTCTTCCTCTTCGTCAATCTTTTTGCATTGCATGTTATACTTGCACAATATTTGTCATCATACCATGTTACGGTAATGCCTTGTTGTTCAAGTGATTTGACGTAACAATATTGCTTGCTGAATTATCAAGTATTTGAAATAATGTTGGGTTCCTGTTTTAACAAAATGGCTAAGTCTTTAGCTTTGCCTGTCGAGGTTCCCGTGCTAACAGTGTATCTTAGACTTAGAAATGTTGGGGCTTGACCATGGACATTCGTGCTGAACGCTTTCCAATGGCTGAGTTTCTAACCCGATTTATCAATATTCTGCAGAGAAAAAGTACAAAGGGTGCTTCTTGGGTTTACAATGTCAAGGGTGGACTCTTCTGTCGAGGTTGCACCAAGTGAGAGTACTAAGAATTTTCTTGGGTTTAAATTGTGGAGAGCAGACCTCAAACAATTATTTCTGCAAAATAGATTAGTTTATGGTGCCAAGTTTCCACAGAAGTTAGTATCAAGAATGTTTCTTGGGTTTCGGCATGCCAAAGGAGCCTTGGAATTTGATATATCAAAGATGCTTCCTTGATTTTTGTATGGCTCGTAATCCTGCACAAATAGAATTTATGAGTGCTAGAATCATCAGAATAAAGCTTTAAATACCTCATGTTTCCGTGATGGATAATAGGGTGAATACGAAGTTGACCACAGATGGTCCTCGAGCTTTGAAAGTTGTAAGTTATCCAGGATTGTTGATAACTATACCGGTCAAGGATGGACCTTACCAAAATCTGATGATAACTATGGCTGACCGTGTCCGAGTTCCATAGTCTGTAATAATACCAAGAGAGTTTTCTTGGGTTTAGGAGACCGAGGACGGATCTCGGCCTTTGTGTGCCAAGTATGCATCTTGGGCTTCATGTTCCTGAGAACTTATATTCCTGCAAGCAAGAAATATGACAATGATAACATATGTCGAGGGTAGACATAGTTGTACCAGTTGTACCTCATGTTTTTCAAAGCTGATACCAGTGGAGTTGTCCATGCTAGGTTTTGTTAAGATTTACCAAGACATGATCTTGGGTTTGGGAGCTGCTGAGAGCATACCAGTGGTGCGTCCACCCTGGATTTTTAGGAGGTCGACCAAAGTTTTATGGTTTACGAACCTTGACGGCTTACCGTAGTTTGGTTTTACGAACTTGTGCATGGCCAAGAACGGATTCTTGGGTTGCCAAGACGGATCTCGGGCTTACTAAGGTCAATCAATTAGATGGATTTATGAACCTTCTTCCGAGGACGGACCCCGGGTCTTCCTACCGAGACGGATCCCGAACTTCGTAAGGTCCACCAATTACATGGATTTATTAACCTTCTTCCGAGGGTGGACCCCCGGGTTTTCTTGTCGAGATGGATCTTGGGCTTCGTAAGGTCCACCAATTACATGGATTTATTAACCTTCTTCCGAGGGCGGACCCCCGGGTCTTCTTGCCAAGACGGATCTCGGGCTTCGTAAGGTTCACCAATTACATGGATTTATTAACCTTCTTCCGAGGGCAAACCCTCGGGTCTTCTTGCCGAGATGGATCTCGGGCTTCTCAAGGTCCATTAATTACATAGATTTATTAACCTTCTTCCGAGGGCGGACCCCCGGGTCTTGCTAAAGGTCCTCCTAGGGGAGCCTTAAACTTTTGTGAACCTTTGTATGTTACCAGGACGCGTCCATCTTGGATTTTAGTAAGGCTTGCCAAGGTCAGACCTTGACAAGTACTAGGACATGGTACTAGGTTTATGTCGAAGCTAGACCTGGGAAAATAGTCAGGCAATAATTCCTGAAATTGGGTCAGAATCCTGAAATATTGACGTAAGTAAAAGATAAGAGGTATATGTTTTATTAATATGGCATTTAATGTACATATTTCCTCTGTTTATTCCTCGGATGGGCCTCGTTAAAACCTTTCAAGTAAAAACCCAGTGGGAAAAAAGGACTTGAATAGGAAAAAGGGTACACCATCCGGCCTTGAGCTCCTTAGCTGAAGTAGAACTTCAGGTGGGTAGCATTCCAAGTTCTTGGAATGTCTTTACCATCGAGTTCCTACAATTTGTAGACGCTGTTGTCCAGGTTGGTGACAACTCTGAACGGGCCTTCCCAGTTTGGTCCAAGTTTGCCTGCACGGGGATCCTTTCAGGCTTCACCCCGGACGCGCCAGACTAGGTTGCCTGGCTGAAAAGTTCGGGGTTGAACTTTGGAGTTATATCTTCTTGTCATGTGGAGCTTGGACACCTCTTCCTTGATTCGGGCTATATCTCAAATTTCTTCACTAGTTTCTAGCTCAACCCTCATGTTGTCCTCATTGCACTGTTCCTAAAAAAGCATTCTTCTGGTAGAAGGTTCCCCTAGCTCGACAGGGATCATGGCGTCAGTGCCATATGTCAAGCGAAAAGGAGTTTCATTCGTAGTGCTTTGAGGTGTACAATGGTATGCCCAGAGTATGCTGGGTAGTTCCTCCCTCCAGAGACCTTTGGACTTGTCAAGTCTAGTGCGAAGGGCTTGGAGAATGACTCTGTTTGTTGCTTCCACCTAACCGTTGGTCTGGGGGTGTTCAACAGAGGTGACCAGGTGTTTGATACCCAGTCGTGTGAGGAAATCTTCATAGGTTTGTGCCTTGAACTACGTATCATTATCGGTAATGATAGCATAAGGTAGACCGTATCTGCATATGAGATGTTTCCAGGTAAAGGTTTCGACTTCACTGGCTGTAATCTCTCGTAGTGGCTTTGCCTTAATCCACTTGGTGAAGTAGTCGATTGCCTCCAGCAAGAACTTAACCATCCCAGGAGCTCTAGGGAACGGTCCCAAGATGTCCATGCCCCACATAACGAAGGGCCAAGGAGAGGAGATGGTATGAAGGTTGTTAGGGGGAATCCGTGGGATGTCCGCAAACTCCTAACACCTTTTGCATTTTCGTGTAAACTGAAAGGCATCCGTCCTGAGTGTTGGCCAGTAGTATCCTGCTCATAATACCTTGGTGGCTAAGGATTGTCCTCCTGTATGGATTCCGCATATTCCTTCATGAAGTTCCCTCAGGACATAATCTGCCTGTGAGCTGTCCAGGCACTTGAGTAGAGGCGCTGTCAGTCCTCTTTTAAATAACTCACCGTCAATGATGACATAGTAATTGGCTTTCCACTTTAGACGACGTGCCTCATTTTCATCTACTGGGAGTGTTCCCTTTACGAGAAAGTCTCTATAAGGGGTCATCCAAGTGAGTTCCTCCAATTCAACAGCCATTACCGCTGGGGTGTCAATGGTAGGTTTTTGGAGTGTTTCTTGAATGATGGTTTTAAGGTGCCCAGTCTTTTTGGTACTGGCCAGCTTAGATAGCAAGTCAGCCCTGTGTTACTCTCTCGTGGTATGTGGTACATTTCAAAACACTCAAAACTATCAATGAGAGTCTTGGCCAGATGATAATACTGGAGAAGTAGGGCTTCCTTGGTTTGAAACTTGTCTACTATCTGTCCTTGGACGAGCTATGAGTCAGAGTAGCACCTCAAACATTGAGCCTTGACTTCTTTTGCGAGTTTGAGTCCTGCTATGAGTGCCTCGTACTCGGCTTGGTTGTTGGAGGCCTTGAAGTTAAGCTTAAGAGCTTGCTTCAGCGAGATGTTGTCGGGTCCTTCAAGTATGATGCCTGCTCCACTCCCTTGTTCGTTGGATGCTCCGTCCACTTAAAGGTTCCACCAGTCCGGGGTGGTCTTATCCTTCCCGGTGAATTCTGCTAGGAAGTTCGCCATGAACTATGCCTTCATAGGACCACGTGGCTCATATCGAATGTCAAATTCTGACAATTCGACTGACCATGCCACCATCCTACCTGCCAATTCCGATTTCCTCAGTGCCTATTTGATGGGATAGTTAGTCTTAACTATCACTTGATGGCTTTGGAAATAAGGCCTAAGGCATCTGGCGAAGGTGATTAATGCCAAGGCTATCTTCTCGATCATTTGATAGTGCTTCTCGGCATCATGTAGCATGCGACTAGTGAAGTACATAGGGAGCTGGTGCTTCCCTTCTTCTTGGATGAGTGCCGATCTGACAGCTTCGTCTGCCACTGAGAGGTATAAGAGCAGCGGTGTCCCCTGCTGAGGTCTACTCAAGATAGGCAGAGCAGCTATTGTCTTCTTGAATGCCTTGAAAGCCTGCTCGCAGGTGTCATCCCAGAGGAATGGTGTTGTCTTGGTGAGCAACTTGTAAAAGGGCTTTGCTTTCTCAGCGAGTTTCAGAAGGAATCTGGATAATGCGGCTAGTCTTTCGTTCAACTGCTGAACTTCATTAACGTTAGCAGGGCTATGCATCTGTAATATGGTTGAGCACTTGTCCGGGTTGGCTTCAATACCCCGGTGTGTGATCATGAAACCAAGGAACTTGCCTTCGCCTACCCCGAATGTGCACTTTTCGGGGTTGAGATGCATGTCATACTTCTGAACCTTTTCGAATACCTCTTCGAGATCTGCTACATGTTGGGCTACACTTTAAGACTTGGCGACCATGTTGTGCATTCTAATTTGATTATAACCAGAATATGCATCCAGGAAGCTTAGGATGTGAAACCCGGATGCCCCATCGACCAGTCTGTCAATGCTGGGTAATGGATATGCGTCCTTAGGGCATGCCTTGTTGAGGTTTGTGAAATCGAAGCACATGCGCCACTTGCCACTGGCTTTTTTGACCATGACAACGTTAGCGAGCCATGTAGAATACCTGACTTCTCTGATAAAGTTGGCTTTAAGTAGTTTTTCTACTTCTTCTTTTACTGCTTTCCGCCTTTCTTCTCCCATATTTCGCTTCTTCTGTGCTATGGGTTTGGCTTCTGGACATATCGCCAGCTTGTGGCATATGACACTAGGGTCAATGTCGGGCATGTCAGACGATTGCCAAGCGAACAAAGATGTATTCTTGCGGAGTACGTCGGCTATATGCATGTACTCGTGACTGGTGAGCTCTTTTCTAAGCTGTGTGCACTGTCCAGGTTTGGGCCCGAGTTGCAGCTTAACTAATTCTTTGATCGGTTTTGGTCCTTTGTCAATATTATCATCACGTGGATCCACGTCGAAGGTGTCACCATGCTGATCTGTAAGGTAGACAGTCGATGTACAGGGAACGTACTCTCTATCTATATTCATGACCCGGGTAGTGCCCCCCGAAGTGGTACCATGTTTATCTGACCTCCTATTAGGAGGATATGGTAACACTTTAAGGCTTTCGACATAACACTGTCTAGCCTGCTTCTGGTCTACTTTTACGATGACAATCTCCCCTGTCATGGTAGGAAACTTCATCTTTAAATGAGGTGTAGAGACAATAGCTCTCAGTTCGTTGAGAGTCTTTCTACTGATCAGGACCAGGTATGATGTGTCGGCATCCACAATGTTGTACCTGACTGTAAAGCTCCTGGATAGTGAACCTTGACCAAAGGTGGTTATTAGGTCGGCATATCCCAAGGTATCGACCCGTTCTCCTGCAAAGCCCAGCAGGGGTTCTGAGCAAGGCTGTATAGTTGTTGATGAAATCTCCAGCTTCTGAAAGGTCTTTAGGTATAAGACATCAGTTGAGCTACCCTGATCGATGAGCACCTTTGTCACCTTGAAATTGGCGATGATGAGGGAAACAACCATGGGGTCATCTTGGTGGATAGGGTTAATTCCCTCAAAGTCAGCATCGGTGAATGTGATGTGAGGTAAACTCCGTATTGGGGGAATGTTGACAGAATTTATGTCAATATCCCTGATGGAGTGCAAATGTCTCTTGCAAGACTGACTTGACAATCATCCATATGAGAAGCCGCCTGCGATGGTATGAATCACACCCCGGATGTGTTGGATGGGCTCCTCTTCTTGTTGGTGAGGGGGTTGACGCTCGCGTCTTGGTTGCGGTTGTCTTTGCCTCCCTCTATCTTCTGCACCATCTCTGTGTCTATCATTGTTTCTGAAGTGATCCTCTCGTCGTTCCTCTTGCCTATGTACTGGTGGGGGATTATCAGGTCTTTTCACAAACCTTGATAAGTGTCCTGCTTGGATAAGTTCTTCTATTTTATCCTTTAATGCCACGCAGTCCTCAGTGTTATGGCCAGTTCCACGATGGTAACGACAATACCTGTTAGGGTTTCCTCCTTGTTTCGAGGGAGTGGCAATGTCACTTGAACCTCTGTGTTGAAGGCTTCATCCATGATCATGGTTTGATTGACCGTCAGGGGAGTGTATCTCTCAAACCTGGGTCCTTTGGGAAGAAGTTGTGGCTTATGCGGCCTTTACTTCTTACCGGTCCTCCGGGTGTCGACAGTGATGGGTACCTCATGTTTTTCACGCTTTTGTCCGACTTGTTGGACTTCGTTGCTGAATTTTGACATTTCTTCCATCTGAATGTAACCTTGGGCTCTTTTGCGTATTTCGTCCATGCTAGAAGGAGGTTTCTTGCGTAGACTGTCCACAAATTTACCAGGTTGTAGGGCCAACATCATGGAATGTAATGCTACCTCAAGGTTGAGGCTTCTGATTTGAGAAGTGACATCCGCAAATCATTCCATGAACCTGCGGAGGGGTTCATTATCGACTTGGAGTAATGCTGCTAGTGCGACGGATGTCATCTTGTGAGTTTGGCTGGTAGCGTACTGTGCAACAAGGGTGTCGAAACTGTCGATGGACCGCTCGAGGAGGCCACCATACCATGCTAATGCTGCTCCCTTTAAAGATGTAGGGAACACTCGGCATAATATGGCATCATTGTTTGTATAAAGGTTTGCCTGTGAGAGGAAAGCATCGAGATGTTCGCTCGGGTCTGTTGTGCCATCATACCTCTCTAAGTGCAGAGGTTTCCAGTCGAACGGGTGACCGGGGAGTGATCGTCTCTCTCGAGTTGTCTAACCTGGGCTTCATGCTGATCGCGGTCAGCCTTTAGTCTTTCGATTTCTTCCTGGTATTTGCATTCCATCTCTGCGATGCGATTCTGGAGTTGTTGAATGGTGTCGGTATTCGTCATGGTAGTCTGCGGATGGTTAGACGCATCAACAGGGGTGTTGTGTCTAACACTGGAGTGTGTGCTAACCATGAACGCATACAGATGAATGATTAGAAGGAGAAGCCGCAGTGTAACTTTTACCTGGACCCCACGGTGGGCGTCAAATGTTCTTACCAAAATCTGGAAATTCCACCTGTGAGGTTGGCGTGGCCAATGTGGACTCCAAATTCTGCACGTCGGATAAGGTGTAGACTTTGGTTAGAGGAGGAACCTGCAAAACATAGGAAAAACACTCCGACGCTCAAGTAAGTACATCAATTTATATGAGAATAACCGAGTGTGAGAACTCAGTATGAGATATAGAAAAAGAATAACTTGAGTAATGCATTCAAGTACTAAGTATGGAATGTTTTTGGAGTGAGTTAGAGAGAACCTGTAGGGTTGTATTTATAGTGTGGAGTGTGAGCTTTGGACCTTTGTTTGTTGATAATCTGTTGATAAGATAAAACAGATAATAGCAGGAAATTATCTAATTTAAATATAAGATAATGTGTACCTTTTTTATATACTGTTATCTGTAGATAAGTAACAGCTTGTAGATAACTTGTTAGGATATGATAAGATAAGGTGGTTACACCTATTTGAATATCCCAATATATTTGATATGCTGTTAATAAGGAGATAAACACTGTAGACATCCATGCTCTTGTAGCAGGTCTGTGTCTGTGTTCCTGTAGCAAGGAACCCGGACATGTGTGTCCAGGTTGACACCTGAAGGATGAGTAAGCATTATTTAATGTGGCAATGCTGATGTGGAAGGTGTCCACGTGTACAGTGACCCTATGCATAAGGCCACGTGTCATTTTACTATTTTGGACTGTACACAACTTAAAAAGAAAGCAAGAGGTTGCTAGATTTATAGCAAAAGCAAATTATATTGCTAATGTTTTTAAATTGAAAAGTACTAATTAATAATTAAATGTCACCTAACTCACCCACATGCCTGTATAGAGGATTAGAATAGAGTCATAATCTCTCTTAAATCTTAACACCAAAAGTAGTGGTTTGTAGGGATGGTAAAATAGGTTTGGTCCGGCGGGCCAGTTCATTTAACCCACCAAAAAGGGTGGATTGGGTTGAAAATTTCAACCCACTAAATAAAACAGGCCAGGCCAGCCCGTCTGGAAAAAATACGGGCCAAAGGTGGGCCAACCTAGCGGGTTGAGATATTTGTTGGATATAGGGGGAGCATCTTAAAGCTTGAAGCTTAGGACTTGAAGAATTGTTTTGAGCTTTTCACATGCCTTGGAATGCCTTGGAAGATTGTAAATCAAATGAAGTGTTAGAGTCTAATCTATTGATCCTTGCATTGCATGCATTTAATCATTTATGTGCCTAAATGTTTTAACAAAGAATCAAAGCATGTTTTTACAAAAGAACCAAAGAAGAAATGTTTTTGGAAAAATGCAAATTGCACTGGTTTAATCGATTACACAGCGTATTAATCGATTATTTGCTTTGTTTTCAAATCTGGAAAAGCTTTGATGAACACTTTAATCGATTACCATTTATTGTAATTGATTATTTAGTGTTAAAGGAAAATCATGCTTCACTGCTTTAATCAATTACCGTGTATTGTAATTGATTACATAAGACTTTCAGAAAAGCTTGTTCCACTGCAATAATCGATTACCGGGTATTGTAATCGATTACACAATGTTCTCAGAAAAGCTTGTTGCACTGCTTTAATTGATTACCGTTTCTTGTAATCGATTACACAAGACTTTTATGAAATGTTGTGCTACTGGTTTAATCGATTACTAGTCATATTAATCGATTATTTTGCTCGTTGTTCAAACCCAGAAAACATATGAACACTTTAATCGATTAAAATGGCAATTTAATTGATTACTTATGTGTTTTAATCAATTATTTGGCACGTTTAATCGATTAATGTTAGTTACAAAGTTTTCATATAAATAGGAGTGAAGCTTGTTCTGTTGAGTAACTTGAGAAATACGAATTTCTGATTACATACAAGTTTTCACCAAGATTTAAAGAGTTTTTTTGAGCTTAGTAACCTCTTGTCCCACCTCTTAATCCTCATGAGTTTTGATTGATTACTTGGGCAAGAGTCTTTCAAAGAAGAATAGGAGAGCATGTTCTGAAGTTTCATTTGATCATTCAACTCTGTTGGTAACTCATTTGCATTCATAATCATTGGATCAACAGGTTGTTTCTCTCCATTCTCTTTGGGTGTAATTCTATTTTGAATTTTGTGTAATTGGGTGCTATTGTAAATTTGTTCTTGAGGCTTGCACTAGAGTAGTGTTCTCTACGGAAGAACAGAGTAGTGTTCTCTGGTTCTTGTTGATAAGGTGTCAAATAGGGTTTTAGATTTCCTTTCTTTATCTAGGGTTGATAAAGAGTAAATGTAATCAAGCTTGTAAGAACTGAAATTTTTCAATAGTGGAATTCTAATCTAGTGTTGATTAGAAACTGGATGTAGCTTCTCTTGAGAAGTGAACCAGTATAAATACTTATGTTGATTCTCTGCTCTTTAATCTCTTTTAATTATCTTGTTCATTGGTTCTTTGTATTCTTATCATCACTCAACTAGTTCAATTTTGAGACATTGTTTTCTTGAGCTGAGTGAATTGATTGAATAAAAGCTTTCTTGGTTTTAAAATGATTAAGATCCTAACTCTGATTTAGAAAAAAAAAATTTAAAAGACCAAGTATTAACCAATGCACCCCCCCTCTTGGTTATTGTGGGTATTCCTTTTGTTTTCAATATTTTCACTGATTTGGTTTTTGTCCAGCAGGCAACAGCTAAGTGACAGTGTCTCCAGAGTCCAGATCTAGACTATGACTTGTGAATTGAGTTGTCCTTCACGACTTCACTAGTCTCTCTCACCTCCATCCTCTGCCTTCCATCGTCTTCGTTCCAATCATTCGTGGTCCAGTGGTCTCCACCGATGTCTTCGTCCTTCATCCTTGCAACAGCTTCAGCTAGAGGGAGACCCGCCGGCATCTTCGTCTTGGTCTCCGTTGGCGTCTCCACTCACTGTCTCACTCTTCGTCTTCGTGAAGGATTGCCACCAACCACCACCAAGCACGAAAGCACCGCCAGTCGGCCACGGCTCCACCACACCAACCACCAGGTACGCTTTGGGGTATCTCACACTTATCATCATTCACACCTTTTTTTTCCCTTAGTGAACTTGCGATTGGAACTTGGAGTTTGAAATCACGAGTGAAGATGCTTTTCGGTGTGATTTTCATGTAAATGCCAACTGCCAAGGGCATCCAAAAAGGGCATATGGGGCAGTATATAATGCTTTGGAAGGA
>CM023958.1:24329260-24342798 GCA_013407115.1 Glycine latifolia | reverse complement strand
ATATATATATATATATATATATATATATATATATATATATATATATATAATATGGGGTGGAAGCAAGGACTAGGGAAGAGAAATCAGAACAACCAATGCATATGGAAAGCAGGAATAGAATACGGAATTCACATGGCTATGAACAGTAAATAACACAGATGAAGAAAACCTTAAAACATAAAATTAAACTCTCAAGTGCGGCAGAGCCAACGAGATGAGAGGGAGTAGGTGAGAAGAGAAGATTCAATTAAGGAAAATAAACATGCAGAACTAGAGAACAGAGGATGAGAAAACACTTGTTTATTTCTCAGGGATTAAAGATTACAATGGTTACAAACTCAGAGTTTACCTAAGGGGAACACTCTGAATCCTGAAGACACTCGGAAATACAACTAAAAAAATGGAACCTATTTGTAAAATGAGGGACGCAGCCCTTATAAAGACACAAAATTTCCTGTTTCTACAGTTCCGGTAGACTAAACCGGGAAACCTACCGCTACAGTAAAACTAAACAGTAGACTGCCGCAGGAAAATATGATGTCATGCTGAGGTTGGTGATGATGTCGTCCGTTGCGAAGGAGCTACCACCAAAATGCCGCTGATGTCTGAGTTCTTCAGTCGCTGCCTAGATTGATACCGAAGCAATCGTCTTCATTCTGGTAGAAGTCGTCCGATGATTCTGAGGAGGCTTCAGCAGGTTGCTTGGATGAGGAGCAGGCATCTTGGTTCTCCTTTTCCATAAGATTAAAGATCATTCTTATGTTTTCTGCAAGCTTTTCTTTGGAAGAACAAGCTGCCAGAGCTGATAACACTTGAGATCTTTGGTTGAGGAATTTGCAGGCTTCTGGGTCTGCAGCTTTAGTAAAAGTTGGATGTTGTTTAAACCAAAGCGAGATCTGATCAGAACTAGTTCTTGCATGGTCAAACTGGGGCCACCACTTTACCAGAGCTTGTCGTTTGAGTATTGGTAATTGTCCTTTGATGGGAGTATTACCATAGGTATATCGCCATTGGAAGATCCAGGCGAGAGAAAGTTTGCTGAAGAAATGAAGATCCACAGGGAACGGGTCATTGTCTGGATGCTCGAACTTCTTCGTGAAGGTTGTCAATCCAGATATCACCTCAGAAGGGAGTATCTCAAGGGTTGGTCCAAAGAAATCCCACCACTGTAAGAACCATTGAGGGAACTTATACTGGACATTCTGTTTGAAGTCAATAAGCCAGGAATGCATAAAATATTTATTTTGAAAATAAAAAACATTATTCCAGGCAGTTTGATAATCCCAGTATGAAAAACCAATGGGATCATAATTTTGCGAAAAACGTTTGATCTTATTCATGTCTCCAAATTCTCTAGGTGTTAAGACCTTAAGAATTTGCAGAGTTGAATAAGCATTTTTGCTCGGAGTCCCTGTTTTTATGATGTTTAATCTGGACTGAGTTGGTGTCTACCAGAATAAACTCATAAAAATGCCTTGTCTTGAGCATAGAGGTCGGCACATAATGGAATTGATTACCCTGGATATCTTTGGGGAAGATTTTCAAGGAAACTTTGTTTGGTTTAGAGTCCCAAAATTCAGGTTTTACTTGGACAATCTCCTGACATTTAGGCTTTGGGACATATTGTGTTTGGGGTTTTGGTTTTTGGACTGCCAAGGGTTCTGGTTGCTGAACTATGGCTTTGCCTTTGTGAAGGGTTATGGGAGTTTGAGACATGGTCTTGATCATGTCTAGGATGGTTTGGTTTCTATCTTCTTCCAAAGTAACATCAGCCCATGATTTAGATGGAAGGCCTCTCGGAAGATGGGAAAGACCCTGTTCATGGAGGGCCAAAAGGGTTTGGATAGGCATGGCATAATCTGCCGTTGTTTGTGATTGAGGTTTAGGTTTCTGGGTTGATGTCCCTGTGATAGATTGAGGTAAGGTCCGGGTAGATGACCCAGACTGGGTAGATGACCCAGATTTTGATTGATTTTTGGAGTCTTCTTCCTGATTAGATGAAGATCCAGCCCCTGTAGATCCTACATGGGAAGTCAAACCAGCAACAGCTACTCTCGGTTTAGTGACTGTAACTTTTCCTTTCCCCCTTCCTCGTGAGGAGGAAGATTTCACTGAGTTGGGCATGAACTTACCGATCTCTCCCCTGTAAATATTCACGAGTAAGGCAATCAGGTAAGGAGTTTAAAGTACCTTTGAGAAATTCAATTTTGAAATCAAAAATACTTAAGATAGCTTGCCATCGGGCAAAAATCTGTTTAGATGCAAGGTTTTTAACATCCTTTTGTAAAATCTCTTTTGCAGACTTACAATCAACACGAATTAAAAACCTTTGGTTAAGCAAATCAGATTGAAATTTAGAAATGCATAAAACAATTGCCAAAACTTCTTTTTTAACTGTGGAATAGTTCTGCTGAGCAGGATTCCAATGCTTAGAAGTAAATGCAATTATTTGTTCTTTGCCATTAATAGATTGCTTGAGAATACCACCATAACCTATGTCAGATGCATCAGTCTCTACAATCTTTTTGGCTGAAGGATTGGGAAGATAAAGGCAAGGAAGGTTTTGGACTTGAGATTTGATTTGTTTGACAATGTCAGTATGGGTATTTGTCCAAGGAGGAGGAGCCTTCTTGAGACGGTCATATAGAGGTTTAGCAAGGTTACTCAGCTGAGGGAAGAAGTCAGCTACATAATTTAGACAACCAAGAAAACGCTGGAGTTGGGTTTTTTTCGATAATCTGATCTGGGAATTTCTTGGAAAATTCAATGGCACGATTGATGGGAATTATAGTTCCTTGATGAATGTTGTGACCAAGGAAACGAATCTTTGTTTGAAAAAGGTTGATTTTAGTTTTAGATAAAGCAAGACCATTTTTCTTGATTACCTGTATGAAAATGTTGATGTGTTTAAAATGTTGGTCAACAGATTGAGAAAACACAAGAACATCATCAATATAGACAATAATAAAAGAGGAATATGGATTAAAGATGTCATTCATAATTTTTTGAAACTCTGAAGAAGCATTCTTTAGTCCAAATGGCATCACTCTCCATTCATATTGTCCGAAAGGAACGGTAAAAGCAGTTTTATAACAATCCCTTTCATTAATTTGAATTTGCCAAAATCCTGATTTCATGTCAAATTTTGAAAAGATTTTAGCAGAGAAAAGGCGGTTTAAAAGATCCTTCTTATTGGGAATCGGATATCGGATCCACTGAAGGGCTTGGTTAAGGGGTTTGTAGTTGATGACCAACCGGGGAGATCCTCTTTCAATTTCTGCTGGTTTGTTGACATAGAATGCCGAACAAGACCAAGGGCTCTTGCTCTTCCTGATAAGTCCTTTCTGCAGAAGATCTTGGATTTCCTTTTGGCAATGAACCAGGAGATCTTGGCTCATCTGGATTGGTCTGGCTTTGGTTGGGATTTGACGATCATTAAAATCCTTTTCATAGGGAAGATCAATGATATGCTGTTTGCGTTGCCAGAAAGCGTTGGGAAGGTCGGCACAAATAGAGTTTTGGATTTGATTAGACAAAAAACTTGATTTTATTAATAATGATTGGTTGGTTAAGCAAATTATCAATTTTCTTGTAAGAAATTTCTTCTTGAAGATAATTAATTTGGTTTTGCTTAAAAAGGATTGGATTTAAATCTCTAACGATTGGGTCCTTGAGAAACCTAAAAGTAATTGATTTGTTTAAATAAGTCGTAGAAATGTCTTTATCAGAAATAGTTATGGGAAAGATTGATTTGATAAAAGGCGTTCCTAAAATAACAGCATTTTTCAGATTTTTAACCAAAAGGAAAGAGGTTTTAATTTTTAAATCTTTTTTTTCAATTAATGCATCTGAAAGTTTGTAATTGACTCGAAGTTTAGAACCACTAGCGGTGCTAAGGCGTTCGAAGGTTTTCTCAAAATACTTAGTTGGAATTAATCCTTCTTGAATGCAGTTTGAATCTACCCATGTGTCAAACAGAGCTTCAGTTTCAAGGATAAAAGTTCCAACAATAATTTTGACCTTAATAAAAAACTTTTGGATTGTTAATTGATTAATTAATTCAAAAATGTTTGGAGGAACTACCGGAATAACTGAATCATTTGGAGAATCATTATCAGAGGGTTGGTTATTCTGATCATGATTTTCCTCATCAATATGATCACCAAATTGCAGAACAGTTAGAATATTCTGATGAACATTCTGTTGTTCTTTAATGAGGCAAATTTCAGCTTTTAGTTGATTAACCTCATGCTGAAGATCCTGTATGGTTACTGGTTTAACAACACTCTTTTCAAATCTCTTAAGGGTATTATTAAGATTAAACTTGTTAGTTGTTAACAAATTATTAGTTTTAGAAGATGAAGAAGAAGATGGTTCATTCAAAGATTGTTTGAGTTTTAATAAAAGATTTTTCTTCTCTTCAGGGTCCGATATAGAATTAATCACCTCAAAAAGAAGATCTTGCTCCCGGGTTAGGACATTAATTTGGGAGGAAGAAGGATAGTCTTCATCAGTCGAAGATAGATCATCCTTTTGAATTTGATTCAGATTTTCTGAAGATTGATCCTCAGAAGTTTCTTTATCAGATTCATCTTCGGAGGAGGATTCTACTAAGAGCTGATTAATCTATTCTTCAACAGCGGGTTCTAAGTTTAGATTCCTAAGCTTCTTCTTAAGCCTACAATACTGACTTTTATGGCCGGGTTTGCCACAAGTCCAACAAACTACAGGCTTCTTAGGGATGTTGACCTTATCAAAGGGAGGTTTGGTCTGGAACTCTCTTCTAAGCTTTCTAGGAGGGGTTCCTGATTTGTGACGATGGTAAACAGACTTCCTAGGCTTCTGTTTCTCTGGTTTATGGGTATGCTTCTTGGACTTCCTAGGCTTAGAACAAGGAAGGCCAAACTGTTCACAGAAATTTCCCAAATCTATGCGCTCCCGAGCCTTTTCTTTGGCAAGCTGATGCTGAATCTTATCATCTTGACAAATCTTTAAGGCTACTTTCTGGATATAAGCAATAAGTTGTCCATAACTCAATTGCTTATAAGGGATTTCATTATTAGGGTGTTGACTTCGGATCTTATCCCTAACCTTATCCCCCAAGGATTTTGGAAGACCAGCGAGGAACTTTTCTTTCCAGAAAGCTTCTTGGCTGTCTTCACGGGTAAAAACTCTAGTAAGGAAGGTATCCTTATATATATATGCTTAATTGCTCATTGAAGATGTTGTTTGTTTCATGGAAAATTTGATGTGAGTGAGATTCACATTCTAATGCTTGCTCTTATTGAATTCTGTCTTCTTTGCTTTATGCTCAATACGGTGTAAGGTGTTGTGTTGGGAAGATTGTGTTGTTAATTTCTTAATCCATGTCCAGATGTCCTTGCCAATATATGCTTATTGAAGATGCTGTTTATTTCATGGAAAATTTGATGTGAGTGAGATTCACATTCTGATGCTTGCTCTTAATCTCTTATTGAATTCTATCTTCTTTGGTTTATGCTCAATACGGTGTAAGGTGTTGTGTTGGAAAGATTTAAGATTGTGTTGTTAATTTCTTAATGCATGTCCAGATGTCCTTGCCAATATATGCTAATTAATCTTTTATGGTCACAGAAGCACTTTAAATTTTTCTCCACTATGAGAAGGCAATTAACGCAAGCATTTCTCTGATGTCAATGCTCTAAATCAATAAACATTACAATTGAATATAAAACATCAAATTAATAGAGCAATGATTTTATGTTTATCGCTATGCATCAGCAAATGTGCAGTTATACCATGCATCAAATTAATGCAAGCATTTCTTGAATTATAGCAACACCCTGCATTATACCATGCATTAGCAAATGAAATTGACTATTCACAAACAGACCACATATTTAGGAACACGATGATTTCTTTGTGACCAAGCTAAACCTTATATGATTAAATAAAGAATGTTGTTTCCTAATTTATGAATGTTGTTTGGCAACATCTTTTAATGATCATTCATTCATTCTTTGATAATGTTGTTTCATCCATCTTTTAATGATCATTCTTTGACCTTTTAATGAACTGTTTAGTGGCTGGTATTTTATTCTTTTTTTTGTTTTAAATTAATTTTCTGCAGTGCTTTTAAATAGTTGTCCCAAATTTTAATATGGATTCTAAGACTGTGAATGAGCAAGATGTTGAAAATTTTGAAGTACTTATTGAATTATCTCGAGCTAATGGACCAACCAAGAAGAAACAGAAAGCAACAGGTTTAGATTGTTGCAACTTTTTCACTAAGATAGGAGTGGGTGATGATGGGATAGAAAGAGCAGAGTGTAAGGCCTGTAAAACAAAGTATAAAATTGGCCGTAAAGCATATGGGACATCTCACTTAAAGCGTCATATCTCAAAGTGTAAGGGAATTAATTTGAAGATGTTGGTCAAATGATGGTAGACTTACATGGAAAATTGAAGTCTCCAAAGTTAGATCAAATGGTGTCATGTGAGATGTGTGCTGCTGCAATCATTGAGCATGATTTGCCATTTAAGTTTGTTGAGTATAAAAAGATTAGAAAGTATGGATGACAAATTCAACTGTAGTAGTTGTTGATAGATTTTTCAAAATATCCTTTAGTGAATGACAAATTGATTCTAACATATTCCTTAGTGAGATTCAGAAAGTATGGACCGACTCACATGTCAATTTCATTCTTTGAGTCTTTATGTTGCGGATACGTAGACATTGAGTCTCAATGGAAATACTATATGATGGAGATAATTCAAGTGATAACAAATAGAGATTTAATATTAACACGAAAAGTCGAAGATTCCATCAAAAACCAAGTTCTTCTTAAGACATGTGTTGCAAGCTTTAATTAAAATTATCGTTTAATTACTCATTTAATATCTATATTTGAACATTATTTATGTTTCAGTCCATATACGTAGAAACTACTCATTTTAATCCATATGCTTTTACATTTATTTATTTTTAATCTCTATGCATACTGATTTTAATCATTTTTTTAATCCCTATAATTATGAACAACAAGAACTAAAATGATTAAAAATATGTATGTGTAGAGACTAAAATAAGTAATCTTTAGGAATGCATACTAATTTTAATCATTTTTTTAACTCCTACAATTATGAACAATAAGAACTAAAATGATTAAAAATATGTATGTGTATAGACTAAAATAAGTAATCTTTAGGTATAAGAATTAAAATTAAAAAAAAAAGTGTTTTACCAAAATCTAGAAATATCACGTATGGGGCTGGAAGAGGTCCAAGTGGGTTTCATACTTTACACATCGGACAGTGAGTCAACCTTGTTAAGGAGAGGGACTTGCAAAACAAAGGAAATGACTCTGACACTCAAGTAAGTACATCATATAGAAGAATAATTGGGTATATAAGTGTCCCTGAGGTGGTCTCAGAGTGTGTTCACCGTGGGTGAATTTGTAGTAGGAATGAGTATTAGTCGTAGAGTAATATGGAATTAGTAAAGGTTTAGAGAGAACCTATATTTATAGTGTGAAGTATGGGCCTTGGACCTTTGTTTGTTAATTAATCTGTTGATAAGATAACATACAATAGCATACAATTATATAATTCAAATAGGAGATAATGTGTACCTTATAGATATGTTGTTACTTGTAGATAAGTAACAACTTGTAGATAATTGGAGAGATATTAGGAGATAAGGTGGTTGCACCAATTTGAATAACCAGGCATAATAGATATGTTGTTGACTAGGAGAGACTCGCTGTAAAGGGTTGACATCCGCGCTCATGTAGCAAGGCTAACACAGAGGACAGACAAGCATGTTGTCACTATAGCAGGGTCGACACTGAGAAGGAAGATGTGCACCATTATTGTAGTAAGGTCAACACTGAGGATGGACACGTGTACAGTAACCCCACAGTAATGGCCACGTGTACTTTCACCATTTTGTACTGTACATAAGCCCCCCATCCTCTGAGCCTGCTTATGGGCAAAAGAGGATGAATGAGCGTTGATGAAGAATCTCCAGTGTCAAGGTTAGTGTTCTTGACAAGTAATAAAAAGGGTGACCACAAAGAGCCCCAGAGGGTAGACAAGTGATGTCCGTTGTCGAGGTTGATGACTTTGTGAAGTATAAAAATGGAGCTATGTCAAGGCTCCCAACCTGGACATAGGCTGTCCGGGTTGTTACTACTGAGTTGTCCGAGGATGATGTTCTTATTTTGTAGATGAGGTTGGACATGTCAAGCAAGTGAAGCATCAAGGTCAAACCTCTGTCATTTTCTGACCGTTGATGTGTGCATTAAAAACATGCATTATGCTTTGTCTGGCGTTACAGGTGCGTGCTGCCCATGCAACATACTCATGCATACATGTCACCCAAGGAATGGGCACGTACTGGAGACACGCGATCATGCATGAGTGGAGTCAGGTCGTGGCACGGGAGGAGGACGAACTCCTGTCAGGCTAGTGAGGGCACTTCTCGCCTTCGTCACCAGGCAAGGTCGCCCTTCGCCCCTAGGGCGGGCGAGCCTTTGCCACTTACCATCCTTCCTCCTCCTTTTGCTTCTGAGAGGGTGAGGCAAAGTGGGGCTGGAAGCACTAGGGCTTCCTCTCGCACGCATCACAACCCTTGTACTGGATCGCCATCCTCCACCCCGGCCATACGTGGCTATGAGTGGGTTAGGGAGGATGTCTTCAAATACCGATCTTCATTTACCTCCCCAGCGCTTGTGGCTGCCATATGCCATCAGTTGCAGGTAATGACTCCTGGGGACTCCCGCATGGTCATCGTCGAGCCTTATGGGAGTGATGACTTCCCTTGTCTAAGGGCGACGCCAAGCACCCTGCCCTTTTTCTTCATTACCGATGCCTCTTCGAGGTGTTGGGTCTTCTCCTTCCCTTCTCACCTTTCCAATGTGCCCTTTTGGATTTCTTAAACATGGCACCCTCCCAACTTCACCCTAATAGTTGGGCAGTGGTGAGGGCGTTTGAGATTTTGTGCTATTTTTTGAACATTCTGTTAGATTCAAGTGAATGAAGAAACTGAAGACTAGAAGTGTTTTGATATTTGATTCATGCCCAACCATTGGTTGATGGCACTTGTAATTTTCATTTTTATTAAACTTGGTTCATAAAAGGTAAAATCTAATAATCCTTTGCAGCTATTAAATAAATCAATCATACATGCATTCATACTTAGGATTAGAAACATATAAGTATATACATTTATGAAGAAATACATTGATAAGCTTGAAACTTGCATAAAATGTTTTCTCACTGAAATAATCGATTACATTAGGCATATAATCGATTACATAAGGAAAATGCATAATCCTGTTAAGCCTATGAACTGGTTTAATCGATTACTAAATATTCGTAATCGATTAATTGTGCTGCATTGTAACATGAACAATTCTGGCGTAATCGATTAAATCACATAATAATCGATTACCTGTGCTTGTGATTCTAACATTAATTCTGGCGTAATCGATTACAAGTTAATATAATCGATTACTTTGTTCTTGCAAGTTTTCTAGAAAGGCCATGAACATTTTAATCGATTAAATAAGCGGATTAATCGATTACACGTGTTAAAATAATCGATTACATATGCGAAATAATCGATTACTGTCTGTTAAATCTGTTTTTTTATAAATAGACATGCATTGATTCACAAGAACAGAGATTCATATTCGAGAGCCTTTATTCATACAAGTGTGTTAACATTCTCTGAGTGCTCAAAGTGTCAAAAGAGTCTTTTTCAATTGGGTTGTTCATATAAGTGAGAATCATGAAGCTTGAATAAAAGAAAGAGTTGATTACTGGTCAAAAACCAATTCACCCCCCCTCTTGGTTTATTAGATTAGGTATTCATTGTATTTTCACATTCATCAGAGTGTTCAAGATTTTTTGTTTTTCTTGTTTTGAATTTTGGCCATGGAGGGCATGTAAAGTGTTAACAAATTAATGAGAATATTCTTATTTCTTCAATTTCTTCAATCTTTTGTATTTTACATATTGTCTTCTATTTATTAATGTTTCTGTTCACGAATATAGGCCACTTGAATAACCTCTTTCATCGAAAAAGTAAGACATCGTATTTGTTAATGTCTTGCCTAATTTGTTTATTCAAAAAAGAATGGTTTGATCCATGGACTTTGCTTGTTGAAGCTTTTCAAGTAATTGAAGTACCAAGAGTATATCTTGGGTTTTGCATGTCAAGGGTGATCCTTGGACTTAACGTTGGATTCATGTTTTCACAAATGGCTAAGTCTTTAACCTTACTTGTCGAGGTTCCAAATGCATGTGTGTACCAAGAGCACATCTCTGGCTTCAAAGCGTCAAAGGTAGACCTTGGACACTTGTGTTGGACTCCTGCTTTTGCAAGTGACTAAGTCTGTAGCCTTACCTTTCAAGGTTCCAAATGAATGATTGTACCAAGAGCGTGTCTTGGGTTTAAAGTGTCGAGGGTGGACCTTGGACACTTTTTCCTACAAAACAAATATTCTTGTGGCCCTGCTTGTCGTGGCTCCATAGGAGTGAGAGTACCAAGAGCTTGTCTTGGGTTTAGCATACCAAGGGTGGACCTTGGACTTTAGTATACTAAGGATGAACCTTGGGTTTTATATTCTTAGGAACTTGTACTCCTACAAAGATAAATTTTAGGAATATTGAAAATTATCAAGAATGGACCTTGAGTACCTTAAGTTTCCGTTACGGAAAACTTGGTGATAGCTGACAAAGGGTGGACCTTGGGTTTTATTGAAAATTGTGAGTTACTAAGAACTATTCTTGGGTTTTGCAGATCATTGGAGACCGACCAATGACGCATCCATCCTGGATTTTTGAGTTAGAGGTCTACCAAGGCTTGAGTTTATGAATCTTGACGGTCTACTAGAGCTTGGGTTTATGAACCTGGTACGACCAAGGGGTTGCCTTGGATTTTGCTGGAGGTCCACCTAGGGAAGTCCTAGGATTTTACGAACCTTTTGAGAGTATCAGGAAATGGTCCTAAGTTTAGTCAAGGTTCACTGGGAAATGGATATTAAGAACCTGTAATCGACCAAGGGGTTGTCTTGGATTTTGCTAGAGGTCCACCTTGGGAAGCCCTAAGGTTTTACAAACCTTTGGAGAGTACCAAGAACTGGTCTTGGGTTTTGTCAAGGTTCACCGAAAAATAGATATTAAGAACCTATAATCAACCAAGGGGCTGCCTTAGATTTTGCTGGAGGTCTATCTAGGGAAGCCCTAGAGTTTTATGAACCTTTGGAGAGTACTAGGACGCATCCACCCTAGATTTTAGTAAGACTCACCAAGGGTAGACCTTGGAGAGTAGTACTAGGACATGGTCCTGGATTTTGTTAAGGCTGGACCTTGGACAGTATCTGGGCGTTGGTCCTTCTTTTGTCATGTTCCATCAATGTTGACACATGTACATCTAGAAAGATAAATATGTTTTATTAATGTGGCAATTAAAGTACATAGTTCTCCGAATGGGCCTTGTTAAACCTTTCAAGCCAAAACCCTATTTTTTTATAGGGACAAAAATCTTGAGTAGGAAAAAGAGTATGCCACTCGGTCTTCAATTCATTCATTAGCTGTAGTAGAACTTCAGTTGGGTAATATTCCATTTTCTTGGAATGTCTTGACCACTTAGTTCCTGTAGCTAGTAAGCGTCGTTGTCCAGGTTGGTGATGACCTTGAAAGGGCCTTCCCAATTAGGTCCAAGTTTGCCTGTGCGGGGATCTTTTCTGGCTTCACCCCAGACATGCCAAACTAAGTCGCCTGGTTGGAAGGTTCATGGTTGAACCTTGGTGTTGTATCTTATTGTCATTCAGAGCTTGGCAGCTTCTTCTTTGATTCTAACCATGTCTTGAACTTCCCTAGCACTTTCTAGTTAGACCCTTATGTTTTCCTCGTTGTGTTTTTCTTGAAAGAGCATTATTCTTGTCGATGGTTCTCCAAGTTTGACGGGGATCATGACGTCAGTGCCACATGTAAGTGGAAAGGGAGTTTCGTTTGTAGTACTTTGAGGTGAATAGTGATAGGCCCAGAGTATGCTGGGGAGCTCTTCCTTCTAGAGACCTTTAGACTTGTCAAGTCTAGTGCGCAAGGCTCGGAGGATGACTCTATTCGCTGCTTCCACCTAACCGTTGGTCTGGGGATGTTCGATGTAACGAGCCGCCACGTCGCTACTGAATTACTAACTCATAACCATGATATAAATTCATGTTAAAAAGAAAATACTCATTTTGTTACTTGTGAAAACGGTGATAAATTTTTTCCGCAAGCATATATCGACCATCATCATAGAAAATACATGTAAATAAAAGCACTCATAAGACATTTCAAATATATGTATGCATAAGACATAGTTTAGTTACAAGTACAAAAGATCACGTCCCAATATATGTACATCAAGTGTTTTACAAATGAAAAGAGAAGTAAAAAGAGTCAGGGGTGTAATTAGCAAAATAAGAGGAGTGCATCTATCAAAAACAAGAGGTGCATCTAGCAAAATGCAACTCCTGCCCGAGATCATGTTCATTGACATCCCGGCAAAACACGGCGGCTCCAATCAACCCGGTCCTCTCCAATAAGCACCTATTGCTACCCATATGCTCACACGAACTCGGTTCGTGATCATCATAGGTACCAACCACAAGGTACAACAAAGCAAATGTGAGTTCATCATATTAAATAACAACAATAAATACAACAGAAAAAGGACACAACCCGGTCAGGAAAACAACATGGTCATCAACATATCAACTCAAACATACTACGCATCCACAACCATTTCATAAGTCAACTTATGATATCTAGCGTGATGCATGATCCTGACTCAATTCTCATCATGCAATGTGGTACCATCCCGGAAATGGGTCATCCCTGTGGTCAGATGATGCAGTAGCTTATCAGGATCACTCTGTCGTGCACACGAATCACCCCCCACGGTGATCAGCCAATGGATGTCAGAAGGAGTTCCCAACAGACGTGGCCCCTGGTGCGACACGGCAAGTGCACCGATCGTTCCAAGTAATAAAGTGATAAGAAAGTATCGTCTCCACGAGGATTGAGGCACTAATGTCAATTGTAATTTATGATTCTTAATATTGGAAAAGTAATGAAATTGTTGAAAGAGTTGGATTGTAGTTTGAATTTAATTATTGTAAATAACAGAATATCAAAAATAATGTAATTTAAATGTTGATCAAGACTTAAGAATAATTATGGCAAAGCACAATCACCGCAGTTCACTCTATATAATTGAATTGATAATTTAAATCTATTTAATGCATTTATTTAGATTTATGCTTTCTAATATAGTTAAACCCTGATTCCTCGGTCATTTAACCCTTTAACCTAAGTTAAGAATCCTAATCCCTTAGTAATTCCCTTTAGATTAAGCATGAAGCTAGCATAACAAGAATCTGCAGTCCTTTATCCCTATCCCTAGGTAATATCGCAATTGTCACTCTACTGAGCTCAGAAACTAAAACCCCAATATTCCTATTGTGAATTATAGCCCTAAATAACCTAATAGATTGATCAAG
>CM023958.1:24307036-24329160 GCA_013407115.1 Glycine latifolia | reverse complement strand
TAATTTAACCCTTTAACCTAAGTTAAGAATCCTAATCCCTTAGTAATTCCCTTTAGATTAAGCATGAAGCTAGCATAACAAGAATCTGCAGTCCTTTATCCCTATCCCTAGGTAATATCGCAATTGTCACTCTACTGAGCTCAGAAACTAAAACCCCAATATTCCTATTGTGAATTATAGCCCTAAATAACCTAATAGATTGATCAAGTCTAATTAGATATAATAATGAAAGAATAAAGTAGCGTGAAACAATTATAAGAAACTTTATTAAACTCAATTCAAGAAACACAGAGTTCACATTGGCTTTTGGCTAAACCATAATTACAAAGGATTTAGCCAGACATAATGATGTTTGGCCTAATACCATGTGAAGAAAAGAGAAAGGAAGAAGCTAAGGTATGCAGAGTCACAAACCCCTCAATCTTGCCTCCTTCTTGTTCTTCTTGCTTCTTCTTAGCCTTGAATCTTTTCTTTGATCTTGCCTTCTTTGCTCTGTTTTTCAGTGTCTATCTGCTTCCTAATGTGTCTTACCTAGGTTCTATTTATACCTAGGTTATAAAACCCTAAAAACTCATCCTTCTTATGTTATCTTTAAGCTAATTCTGAAATCCCGTGGCGTCCGCGCGACTGGCGCGAGCCTCCAGTGCTTCTGGCGCAAATGGCACGAGTTTGGCGCGACTAGCGCAAGACTCCAGTGTTTCTAGCGCCGTCCTGGCGCGGTTAGCGTGAAATCTCAGCTTCAGTTGACTCTTTCTTTTCCTTCTTTTCTTGCTTTTCTTGACTCTAAACATCAAAATAGAATAGAATCAATGATAAACATAAAAGTAATGAATTTTACACTTATTCTAACATTTATTCACTATATTATTCCTATTTTCATAATAAAACTATCCTAAAAACTATATATGCTAACAGCATATCAGCCCCCCAGTACCTCCCTACCTTACAGCCAATCATCAACCCCATTTCTGCCATGCAAATGTCGTATGTTACATAGGCATCATCAATGTATGACCTGGCTAGGAACACAATCCTTCCTCACAAGGGTAACCCGTCATACACCCCCTATGTAACATACCGCCCACACAAGGGCCCATCGATGCACTGACTGCGGTCCTCGCAAGGTTCACCACCCGATCCCGGCATCTCACATCTATACATAGAATAACACCATGACACCATCAATGTATGACCCGGCTAGGAACACAATCCTTCCTCGAAAGGGTAACCCGTCATACACCCCCGTGGGTATTTTTTTATGTATATCTAAACACATTCATCATCTCAAACCATCACATAGGCCAAGTTCAATGCTACCAACGTAATCACATACATCACTCACAAACACATACAAACAAGTGAACCAGTGTGAAGTACGAGGTGTCCGGGTTGGCACTTAGACATACTATCTTCAGATAAGAATCCGAACAAGGTCGGACGAAGGCAGACAAGATCGATCAAGGCCGGTAGAACTCGGACAAGGTCGGTAAGGGTCGGTCAAAGAGGTCAAGTTTGGACAAGTGAAGACAAGGGTAGCAAGGGCGGACGAGGTCGGTTGGGTTTTGGGAAATATTTGCCAAATTTGGTCAAAGGGTTCTTAGGTTCCTTAGAAAGTTCCAAGGACGGTTTCCGCACTATGTAATCGATTGCTTAAGCACTGTAATCGACTATAACCGATAGCGCTTGTAAGATCCCGGTGGCTCTTTTTCCGAGAAGACATAAGCTCTTCCGAGTTAGAAAACCCGATGGCTCTTTTCCCGAGAAACTCCGAGGTCATCCGAGTTAGCAACTCGGTAACTTTCACCCTCCCTCATGTGAAGTAACTTGAGCTTTACAGCTCCTAACATAACACTCCGGGTAAAGAACCCCGGGTAAGTAACCCCGTATACAAACGTCTGCCAATGAAGACTAAGTTGTGTCCTGCATGTATGTATGCTACGTAACCCGCTTAACCCGGCCTACCCATCCCGGTAGTCGACATCAAACATACGGGGTTGATGTCTAGGTGTAACACGGCCAACCCATCCCGGTACTCATCACTTTCACGAACACTTCCGCAAAGTGCCTTAGAAGTATTTCAGCATCAAAATGCCAACTTCACATATGCACGGGAGTTCTTAAAACATCTACTCCCCCACCAGAACACCAAACATCAAAACAACATGCAACAGATTTAAAGCATATCACATCCCATTCATAAAAGATAGTTTTTCTAGAAAACAAAACACACACCAGGGACATGTAGTTATCATCACGGTTGGACTCCCTAGCCCCCAAACCATGGTATTTAAAGCTGTTATGAAACATGATACTCTCCCCTTACCTAACCAGGAGTTCGTTCACGATCTTCACAGTGTGTTTGTCCTAAGCTTCAACTCTGACCACGAAGTTCCTCTCAGCGTCGGCTCTCGTAGGTTGGAGATAACAAAGAAGGGGTCGAGAACGAGAGGTTTCTGGGTGAGTTTTAGATAGAAAACAGAGGAAACACAAAGGTAGAAGAAGGAAGTGTAAACTTGTTGCTGTGCCAGCCTGCTGCTTATAAGCACGGCTGACACAGTACGTTCACTTAACGTGCACAGCCAGCAACCACAGCACAGCAGAGTTGACTTACATCCAATACCCATTAAGCACGCATACCAAGACAAAAGCACTCAGACAGCAAGTTATAAATAAAATAATTAATTAATCAACATAACACATGTAATTTAATTAATATAATACACACATCAAGCATCCAGATTAGCAACTTATAATCCGGGTCATTACATTCGACATAGGTGACCAGGTGTTTGATATCCAACAGTGTAAGGAAGTCTTCATAGGTTTGCACCTTGAACTACGTGCCATTTTCAGTAACGATAGCAAAGGGTAGACTGTACCTGCATATAAGATGTTTCCATGTATAGGTTTCTACTTCAGTAGCCGTTATCTCACGTAAAGGCTTCGCTTCAATCCACTTGGTGAAATAGTCGATGGCCACTAGTAAGAACTTGACCATTCCTGAAGCTCTTGGTGTAACAACCCCGTATGCATCCAGTTCATTAACATTATATTATGGTCTTAAGCGCAACAATACTTAATGTAAAATAAGCAAACACGGAAGCATAAGATAATAAGACGTCATCATACGTCATATAATACAAACTAACATTATGTATTGAATTTGATATACATCTCGGCACCCAGGTTCTGTTCCAAAAGGTACATAATACAAAACAAACCCATACCGGGTTGCAAAACACAATAAACTTGAGTCAACAGACTCACAAAAGGACCGCCTTCCAAAATCTGCTTCCTTGAACACGGCCTAGTCCTCTTGTCCGGAATCCTCAATTAGTGGCCAACTCGACCTCGACCTACCCGACTTGTAAATTGAGATCCACAGAACAACCCCTACTCGGGTCTCTTACCTCGGACCTTGTCCTCTGCTCTTTGGCTATCACCTGCAATATAAATATAATCCCCAACCGGGATGAGATACAATCTCAGTAAACTCAGGGTTCTTGGAGACTCACCTCCCATGGTTCACTTCTACAACACATAGCATTTATATTGGCATATACATATATAACACAGCCAACCCGGCCCTTTTAGAAAACATCAGCTTAAAACATAGCCATCCTGGCTCTCACTACAGTACATGTACATAATCACACCAACGTGCCATCTCAGCACAGATATACAAGTTCACTAGTGCACATCTCATGCATAAATGTATATCTCCAGTGCACATCTCATGCATATATGCTTATCCCGAATGAGTCTTTCGTGCACATCTCATGCACCCGGACGTATATGAATTTTCGAGAAGCTCATCCTAAATGAGTCTTACACTCTCATATATGGTCTGCTTCCCTGGCCAGAGGGCTTCCTCAAACACAATACAAACATCACAGTGCAAATCATTTACATGTATGTTTCAATCAAAAAGTAGTAACACACAATTTAAATACACGCACTGCATCATACAATAACCATAACTCCCCAGGAGTATGGTGGAACACAATCAAGGGATACAATCTCCCAAGAATAGAGAACTTACCTACTCTTGTTCCAGCACCCGCTACTTCCACCTCGTGGTTCTCACCACCGATATCTTCTTTATCAAGCCCTACACCAGGCAAGAAAGATATCAAGAAAGGTTCTTTTAATGAAAAAAACCCAATTCTTTTCTAGATCTCAACCATACACCCCAACGTTGACTTGCAACCCTACAAAAATCTGGCATATCAAATATTCCAAACCTTGGAAAACTTAGCTTTCACGGTTACATCGTTATCATAGCAACCTCCTAAGCATATATTTCCAAAGAAATAACACTCAACACCAACCCTAACTCATATGGTTCATTTTCTTCTTATCACTAACTCCAAAAGATACAGTGAACTTACATATCTTACCTTAAAACCACCAGAAAGACAAAAGGACAATTTCTCCAAACTTGGATGTCCTTTATGTGCCTTGTAACTCTTAAAGGTTTAAACTTTGCACTTTCCTAGAAGAAATGATCTCCTCGCCTAATGACTTTCAACACTATCAAAGGTTGGAAACTGGTTTAAAATAGGGTTCTCTTCAATCCTTACGTTGGATGTGAAGGTGTTTAGGTTAAGGAATGGTTATCTAGGAAGCTTTTCCCACTTTATCAATGGAGGAAAATATGGAATAAGAGAGAGAAAGTGTCTTAGCAAAGATGGTGAAAATAAGGTTACTACAAAATATCTCACTCGTGCATATCTTAAGTAGACTGAAAATTAACACACGTCATAAAATAAAAGGAGAGTCTTCCTGCGTCGAAACAACCAGCAGGGACTCAACACGTGTTAAAAATCTAAGTCAGAGATAAACAGTAAGTACTGATCATTTTAATTGATTACAAATACTTAGGTAATCGATTGCATAAGAACCCATCCTTGATACTATAGAACGTCTACTGTTCCCTCCTTCTCCATCCTCATTCGACTTAATCTGACCTATTCCGAGTTTCTACCTTGGTACTTCACAAGTCCTAGACTCCTTCCAACTACTTTCGAAATTACTAATCCGATAACTCTATCAAAAGGGGTTGCGAGCTCTTCCGGTTTCTCTACCCGGTAGCTCTTACAAGTCAACTGAAAACGAGCTCCTTTGAGCTCAACCGAGATCATTACCTGGTTACTCATTCGAGATCACAACTCGGTAAACACATCCGTGATACACTACTCGGATACTCATCCGAGATCACTACTCGGATACACAGAAAAGGAAGACACAAACTTTGCCGATACCGCAACTCGATCTCTCAAGGAAAAAGGAATATACAAGCTCAGTTGAGTTCTCTACCCGGTCGTTCTTTCCTTCCTTGTCCGAGTTCCTTCCTATACATCAGCGCTTTTCTCTAAAGTGCTATATATACACACCACTTATGTGGCATAAACCGGTCATACACTATCTCGGTCTTCCTATTAGTACTAACATATACCATGATCCCGGATTTAAAAAGTGCTATCTACACCCCCTTTTTTATCCAAGTTCCAATATACACCCCCTTATATGACAACTCGTTCATACGAACCCGGATTATCTTAGGGTCATTATACTTGGTAAGGGTCCCAAGATGTCCATCCCCCACATGGCAAAGGGCCACCAGTAAGAAAAACAAATATTAGTTAAAACAAATATAATAACAAGCATAATATTGATTAATAAGCATAATCTGTCAGCTGCTCTGAAATTTCTATTGTGACAACATTAAGTAGTGATGAAATCAAGTTGAGTCTCATTTTTATTGTAAGGATTAACCTAATGGTTGTGCATTTTTGTTTGAGTCTCATATTTTGGGTAAGATATTATCACATTAGAAATTTTAGAGCAATAGACAGATTATGTTTATTAATCAATATTATATTTATTATTATGTTTGTTTTAACTTATGTTTGCTTTCCTTTTTTTTAAGTGCTTATTGTAATGTTATGATTGTAACGATTAAAAAAGGGAGAAAGATGAAGATTAAATTATATTTTGGATAAATAGTCATTTTGTCCTTGAATGTATAGAGTGATGAAAAATTCGTCTTTGAATGTGTCACGTAGGCTATTTCATTAATGGTAACAGACAAAAGTTAACATATGGATAGATCTATTGCACTTTTTTCACTTTTGAGAACTAAAATTTGAAATTTCATCTTTTAAGAATGAATTTATCAACACTTTGCATCATACTTGTGAAAATCGGTCTGATCATTGACCCGATCGAGGTAGTGGGTCAGTGGTCCAACCGGTGGGTCAGTAATTGGCCCGATTTGATATGGTCTATATTAAAAATTTAAAATTATATTATATATAAGTATATAACTAACATTATTTAATTAATAAAAATATACTTAAAAATTCAAAATAACAATTGAAGTATTAAAGTTGATAATACAAGTAAAGTGTATTAATAATTAAAGAGACTGTAAATAGCAATTACTTAAATTAAAACACAAGCCTAATTCTTAATAAAAAAATGAACCAGAAGGAGTACAGAAAGTAATAAAAGAAGGTACAGGAAGCAAATGTGGATTTGAGGCCTACAACGAAAACCTAATCCCACTACTATATATACTCTCTCTTTTTGTCTGCGCCTCATTTTCTCCCTTCTCCTTCATGCTCCTGCGCTGCTCTCCTCTCCTTGTCGTGTCACGACTCGCCTTGCTCCTTGCCCCTCCTCGCGCCTCGCCCCTCTCCCCTCTCCTCTCTTCCCTCGCCGAGTCTTCCTCTTCTTTCTTCTTGTTGGTCTGGAGTTGTCGACATCTTCATTCACGTTATCCTCGACGAGGTCACTCGCGGCGGTGGTCGAGTGGCGACGACGACGTGCACAACCCAGTCTGGGTTCTTAAAAACCGTCTGAGTCGCTGATTTTCATCAAAATCGGCTGGGTTTGACCTGGTCATCCTGAGTCATTTGCTTGAGTAGTCCGATAGTGCACTCGATCCGATAATACCACCGTATCCCGGCTGGACCGGTCTGACCAGCTAATCCGAACCGGATTTAATAACTATGTTTTACATATTTAAAAACAAAAATAATTATTTATCTATAAAAAATTAGATAATTTAATATATCACACCTGAATTATACCCAGAAATAAAAAAAATTATATAAAGATGTTTGATCACTTATCTATCTAGAAGCTGCTAGAATCCCAGATGTTCTTTCACCCTATTGTATTACACCATATCCCTGCCACAGCATTTATTTATTTTCATATTTGGATTAATCTGCCGCTACCCTTTCACTCATAGGTCACTACACTGAGCAGACCCTTTAGCATCTGAGCGTATTTTGCTATCAGATATTGATTCACCTTTTCTTGTTTTTTCTCCTTCTCTTTCAATCTTCACTATCATTATCTCTTCTTTTCTTTTCTACTATGACCCACAAACACATGGGGTCCCAATGTGCCCCAATATATGCACATCACATGCATAGTCTTTGATACAAACCCACCTCATTGAACCACCCAATGCTCAATCAGAAACCATAACAGACAAGACACGTGTACGGTGATTGAAGCATGGGTCTTAGAGGACTAGGTTTCATTGGCGGTTCACAATCTTTACGTTGGCATGACAAGAAAGAGGTAGCTTCTTGCATAGAAAACCTTGCCTTCCTCAAAGAGTGCAAAGTGCAATATTAAACTTGTAGGCCATTTTACAAAAGTAAGCGTGCAGAAGCAAATAAATAAGTAACACAGGACTTGGAAAAGCAAAAGGGGAAAATCATTGAATATTATTATTGTCCAAAACATCATTTTAAGGAATTTTAAAATTGTAGTAGGAGAGATTCGATTATCTATTTTAGCTTTTGTGTTATTGAAATTTTAAAAACTTTAAGTAAAGTTGTTTTATGAGACGTTTACCTTACAATGAAAATATGCTATTAATTTATTCATATAATATTTTACATAATCTTATTTTTATTTCTATTTATCATATCAATTATTTTACTATATTTATTTTTAACTCTTTGTTGCATTTTTTAAAAAAATATGTAAATATTTTTTTTAACTTTTTACATTAGTAATTGAACAATTCAATTTAATACCTTTCTCTAGCAATAAATGCATCTAAATTCTTTTGTTCTTGTAGGATGCTATTTTTATTGTAACCATCTTAATTAGAGACTTTAGTTTTCCAGTGACATTTCAAGGAATTTTTACAGGTTTCAATCTTTTTGGCCAATTATATGAGGTCTAGAAATTAGTCATACTTAAAGTCTTTATTTCTTTTTGGCCAATTATATGAGAGTATATTATGTGAGAATAAAATTCAAATCCTTTCTCATAATTTAATATGTATTGTCAATTAAACTACATTCATTAGATTTAAAATTTAGAGATGAAAAGCATTTTCAATCAACCTTGCATAATCAATTTATTTTAGATTTTTAAGTAGATAGGTTGAAATTGACCCTATTATACTACATTACATTTAATTAACTCACTTTTTACTTTAGTGATATAAATTATAACCTTGCATAATCATTATTAAACATTAATTTTTAAGCAATAAATATTTTTATTTCTTTATATGAAGAAATATGCTTAATTTATACAACTTATCTTACCAACTAGAAGTGCGTTTGGATTTTTTATGGATGAATTTTAAAAGTAAGTTTGAGGGCAAAATAAGTTTAAAGTGATGTCTGATTACTCTTTTAAAAGCATGTTTGCCAATAATTTTTTACCTTAAAATTGGAGAAATATAATTTGAGATAATTTTACAAATTTCAATCCAAATATGTATCAGATTGAATCTAATGATAAATTGAGAAAAAATGATAACAAATTCCTGAGTTTAAACAACCCACTTAAATAAGTCTTATGAAGTTGCTTTAGTCAACTCTCATGCTCCTTCATAAATAATAAAAAAATTCCTGAGTTTAAACAACTCACTTAAATAAGTCCAATGAAGTTGCTCTTGTAAACTCTCATGCTCCTTCACTTAGCTCTTAAATCATCCTTTTAACATAATCATTATCAATATGTCAATATATAAAAGACAATAAGTTGTACAATTTAAATAAAAATTATCAATGTTTAGCCCAATATAGATGTAAAAAAAATCTGTAAGAAGCGGTGCATGATTTGTTGCAATAAGCTGAGATTGCATGAGTGGTAGTGTAGAATAGCATTATAGCCGTTGAATTCAACACTGAGATCTAAGTATTTTCAATATGAACTTTTTAAGTATTTTTTTTTCATATATTTTTTTTCAAGAATATCATGTTACTGTACACAATTTTATTTTAATGAAAAAATTTAAAGAAATTCATAATTTTATATTTTTATTTTATTTAAATATAATTTAATTATGATATTATTATGTATTAAATAATATTATTTTTAATTACTAAGAAATAATTTCTTAAAAACACATTTTTTTTTAAAAACTCTTATTATCATATAAATTTATTTCCATAAAAAAACTATTGATTTATTTATTTAAAACACCTTTTGAGAAATTTCATTAGAGATTTGAGATGCTCTAATAGTAATAAGTGAGACCTTACTTCTTACTACTACAGACACAGTCAACACTGTCAGCTTTCCCAGAAAAGATAGCCTCTTTCTCTGAACTTCTCACACTATCCCCACACACTACAACATTTCCCTCTCTCTCTCTCTCTCTCTCTCTCTCTGCTTTGCTAGTTCATGTCATGGCGTTTTTGAACCCTTTCTCTCTCCACATTCCCATGTCCTTGTTGTTCTTCTTCCTCTTCTTTTTTTGCTTCTGCAAAGCCAGTAGTACTACCACCTCCACCACAAAGTCACTGTCCCCCCCTTCTTCACCCTCCACTACTTCCTCCTCTGATGCTGAGCTTCTCTTGGGAAAGATCAAATCTTCACTGCAAGGTAGTAACTCTGACAGCCTCGTTTTGTCTTCATGGAACTCCTCCACCCCACTTTGTCAGTGGAGAGGCCTCAAATGGGTCTTCACCAATGGCACTCCTCTCTCATGCACTGACCTGTCCTCTCCACAATGGACCAATCTCACACTCCACAAAGACCCTTCTCTTCACTTGTTCTCCCTTCAGCTCCCTTCTGCAAACCTCTCTGGTTCCCTCCCTAGAGAGCTTGGAGGGTTCCCTATGCTCCAAAGTCTCTACCTTAGCATCAACTCATTGGAGGGTACCATCCCTCTTGAGCTTGGTTATAGCTCTTCTCTCTCTGAGATTGATTTGGGTGACAATATGCTAGGTGGGGTTCTTCCACCTTCTATTTGGAACTTGTGTGAGAGGCTTGTGTCCCTTAGGCTCCACGGTAATTCTTTATCTGGGTCAGTTTCTGAGCCTGCATTGCCTAAGTCTTCTTGCAAGAATCTGCAGGTGCTTGATTTGGGTGGCAACAAGTTCTCTGGGAGTTTCCCTGAGTTCATCACCAAGTTTGGTGGCCTAAAGCAGCTTGACTTGGGGAATAACATGTTTATGGGTGGAATTCCTCAAGGCCTAGCTGGGCTTAGTCTTGAAAAATTGAATCTTTCCCACAATAACTTTAGTGGGGTTTTGCCTTTGTTTGGAGGAGAATCCAGGTTTGGTGTGGATGCTTTTCAGGGGAATAGCCCTAGCCTGTGTGGACCACCTCTGGGAAGCTGTGCTAGGACCTCTACACTGAGTTCTGGTGCTGTTGCTGGCATTGTTATTAGTCTGATGACAGGAGCTGTGGTTTTGGCTTCTTTGCTGATAGGGTATATGCAGAACAAGAAGAGGAAGGGGAGTGGGGAGAGTGAGGATGAGTTGAATGATGAGGTGGAAGATGATGAAGAGAATGGTGGTAATGCTATTGGTGGAGCTGGTAAGGGGAAGCTCATGTTATTTGCTGGAGGTGAGAATTTGACATTGGATGATGTGTTGAATGCAACTGGGCAGGTTTTGGAGAAGACTTGTTATGGGACAGCTTATAAGGCTAAGCTTGCTGATGGAGGCACCATTGCTTTGAGGCTGTTGAGAGAAGGTAGCTGCAAAGACAAGGCTTCTTGCTTGTCGGTTATAAAGCAATTGGGGAAAATTCGCCACGAGAATTTGATTCCTTTGAGAGCTTTCTATCAAGGGAAGAGAGGGGAGAAGCTCCTTATTTATGACTACCTGCCTCTCAGAACCCTTCATGATCTTTTACATGGTTTGTTCAATACACTACCCTTCCCTAATGCATTTCCTTTTGTTGCGTTTTGTAATTCAATCATACACTTGAACAATGGCAATTCAAATTGCACTGCCTCTTCACTTTTATTTAATCCATTTAAAACTGTCATCATAAATTGAAGTGTAAGAAATCAATAATTTTTTCAGTGTCTAACTCTTTTTGTAGCGTGTTAGTGTCTAGTTTTTAAAGTTTTCTTCAGACTGAAAACCCTATACCAAAGCTAAAACAATACTGTTGATGAATTTTAGCCTAAAAAGAAAAGAAATTAAACTTGCTGTTCAGATATCTGAATAATCATGAAATCTAATATAAGAAACTCTAGGAAATGAGGCTGTCTCCTTCTAGCAGCATCCTATGCTTGTAATAGCAAGAACTTGCAACCTTTCTAATATATGTGATCACATATGAATATTTACTAGGCCTATTAATAGGGTAACTGTTATGTCATAACTGGAGGTTATCCTTGTATATAATTTGTTTAAATTCTTTGAAATCAGACTGAATTTAAATGAAAATTTAAACAAGTGATTGTGAACTTAAAGAGTTGTTTGGCTTTAGCAAATTGAAATATTGAAAAGCTGCACCGTTGCTTGGCATTGAACATTATGTTGTGACTTTAATTTTACACAGAAGCTAAAGCTGGAAAACCAGTCTTGAACTGGGCTAGGCGACACAAGATTGCATTGGGCATAGCGAGAGGTCTAGCTTATCTTCACACAGGACTTGAAGTTCCTGTCACACATGCAAACGTAAGGTCCAAGAATGTGCTTGTGGACGACTTCTTTGCAGCCAGGCTCACCGATTTTGGTCTCGACAAGCTGATGATTCCTTCTGTAGCCGACGAAATGGTAGCACTTGCCAAGACAGACGGCTACAAGGCTCCTGAGCTGCAAAGAATGAAGAAATGCAACTCCAGGACTGATGTTTATGCATTCGGCATACTGCTGCTTGAAATCTTGATTGGGAAGAAGCCTGGGAAGAACGGAAGAAACGGCGAGTATGTGGACTTGCCTTCGATGGTGAAAGTGGCGGTTTTGGAGGAGACAACGATGGAAGTGTTTGATGTGGAGCTTTTAAAAGGGATAAGAAGCCCTATGGAAGATGGGTTGGTGCAGGCGCTGAAGCTGGCAATGGGGTGCTGTGCACCAGTGGCATCTGTTAGGCCAAGCATGGATGAAGTTGTGAGGCAGTTGGAGGAGAATAGACCAAGGAACAGGTCTGCATTATACAGCCCTACAGAAACAAGAAGTGGAAGTGTTACCCCATTTTGAGCCTTCCAATTCAACATGCTTAAGCAAACTAGTGATTTCTACTTACTACTTTCGTTTCCTTTTTCTCAGCTGAATCTGAATATGAGGCTAGTTAATGATGATCTAGAGAATGTTGTAATTTTTGGTTTTACTCCATAACTCTTTGCATCAGGTAGGCCCTATTGTTTTTGAAATCAAATATAGTCACACAATTATGCAAATTCGTGCTTCTGGAAATTGTGCAGTGCTTCAACTTTCTTTAATACTATGAATTGTAAGCAAAAGCCTTGGGCTAAATATGATGCGATATTTATAAACACAGAATATTTTAACATAGAAGAGGTTCTGATGAAATAATGGATGTATCCCCTTTAAAGGAACTTGTTCTGGAGGACATTTCGAACAACTTAAGTTTTTGTTTGATTTTGGTTCGACAATTTTTACTCTGAATTCCCCTATTAAATATTTTGATTATAAGTTTTTGTTTTTTTCATTTTTGGTCCTTTGAAATCCAAAATAAGTTTTGGATTTCAGGAGCTGCTTTAAGTTTGGATCGAAGAAACATTGCATTAAGAGTACCAAAAGCCAGGCGGAAGGCATAAGACACATAAGTTATGTTCGGCAATTTTTTTTTCAGCTTTTAGTTTTTATGTTATTAGAAGTTTGATGAACGTTTTTTAAATAAGTTAGAATTTTACTATTTTTTTCACTCATTGATGGTGCTTATCACTCTTTTTCTTCTCCATCGTTCTTGTTCAGTCTCTTTTCATCAATTATTTTTTATGAAAATAATTTCTCTATAAATAAAAAATTACAAGAGTTTAAAATAATTAAAAAATTAAAATTATAACACTTCAAAAAATATTTTTATTAGAAGCACAAAATTAAAATTTATAACAAAATATTATATAAATATATCATTTATATTATTTTACATTTTTCAATTACTTTAACAAATAATTTTAACAAACATTTATAATTAATAAACTGATTTATTAATTTTTAGTATCACCAAATTTTTTAATTAATTTTGCACCCAATCAATACCGCGATACACTCATGACCAGCTTGAACTTGAACCTACTTGGCTTTTACTATTTACAGTTCCAAATTTATAAAGTATACTCCCTTTTAATTTTTTTTATTAAAAAGTATTATTTTATATAAAAAATAATAAAATCTCCTTTTTGTAACTACCTTCATTGTTATTTAAATCTTATTTTACAACCTTCAAATTTTTATTCTTTAAGCCTTAAATTTGCACCTTTATCTTCATTATTTCTAAACCTAAATTTGCACCTTCATTATTCCTCTTTTCTTCTCTATAAAAATAATAGCATTTCATCATAATTTTATTCTCTAAATTGTACACAATGTCTTCCATCAAACTCAATATTAATATCACAAGTTTTCCATCAATTGTGCACATTCCATGCATCTTATATGTAATATCGCGCATTGGAAGATATTGGGCGTTGCGTTTTCATCAATAAGTCAATGTAACAATTACTTTATTTGAAAGGATGTCATCGAGTTGGGTTTGATCGTCAGTACTCCGTGCGGATTCTTTCAATGTTACAAAAAATTACTTTCCAAAAACATATAGCTATTCTAGAAAGTAATTTTGGGAACTACAAATTACTTTTCAGAAAAGGATAATTAGATAAATTTATATACCAAAAAAATGGGAAGGGAGGTGAAAATAGGAAAAGCCTGCTTGTGGTATCTCTTGAGGGTTTGACCTGTAGTCCAAGACAACTGCCTTCTTTAGGGATTTTTATTTTTGTCTAATTGTGATCAATACATGTGATATAATATATTCATATATGATTTAGTATAAATTAATGCTTTTTTTCACTTCTATTTATTTAAAAACATAAAAATTTAAATATAGAAAATTTGGAAACTTGAAGATATGAAATAATTTATTTATTTTTAATTATGCGTTCTTTGTATTATTTTTGTAAAAATGTCATGTTTCTAAAAATTATTTTTTCGAACGTATTTCTGGATGTTCCAAAAATTATATTTCAGTACATCCTGGAAATAAATTTCTAGTAGTATAAAAAATTGTACACTTATTTGTTTTTGAAGAGTAAATTTTATACTTATTTAATATGTTTTGAAAACTAGGGTAAAGTTTTACACTTCTGGATTTATTTATTTTTTGGAAAAGAGGATGCGAGAAAGTCAGACTTGATTAGTTATTAAAAGAATTCGTTGCATTCTATTCCTGAACGAAACATGTTATAAATCTTTACTTATTTAAATAAGGAACACCCTTTATATAACACAATTCAACCTGATCACAATTTTCATTATTGCTTCATTTTCATCTCTATTCAAAATTCATCTCACACTCCATTGAAGCTCCAAAAATTTGTACAATTTGCTTGTACAACATGCTTCTCCTCTTTGACCCATTGAGCGTCAAAATTATATGTTTTTATCAACAAATATTAATTTTTTAAAATGTTAGTTTATGTGAATAGAAGAGATTAAAGTCGCATTTTTTTTCCTTATTCCTTCTCATTTATCCATTCAATTCATCTTTCAAAGTCAAAATCATATGTATTACTATAAACACAAAATTATCCAAAATTGGTGCTATTTATTAGAAAATCGAATGATCTAATCATGCTCATACACAAACAACAGAAACAATTAGATCAAGTGCAGACAAAAATTAAAATCATAAATACCTTCTGTCATTGTTCTTATTTGTTTCGAAGATGGGTTGACGTTGTCTCTGAGTTAAGTGGTCTTAGAGTCAGATAATCCGTGAACAATTTATGAGTCTCCAAGCTAATCTAACTTTTGGCTTAAGGATCTTCTATGTATCACTCATTGATGGTGTATTAAGATTTTTCAGATAATAAGCATAGGGACCTTGGCCATGGTGCACATCTCCTTTTATAACATTTTTCCATCAAAGAGGTTATTTTTTTATCTGCATAAAACGGGAGCATAGTTACCTAAAATAAGGGATAGGATAACAACAACTTATTCCTAAGAAGATGGGGTGAGTGGACCACCTTATGTGATTTTGACTTAGTCAAGCAACAGAAAAGCAAACAACATTCTCCCACTTGGTTCTCATATCTCATCATACACTTTAGTGAGAAATAAAATACATGAATCATGACGATAGTTCCTCTAATATGTACAAGTATTAGCTTCCATGTATTGCATTGCATTATATTTCTCAAGCCCATACAACTTAATGAATAAACCCAATGTTTATTCTAGGTCCAAACTTAATTGATGTTTCTCAGAATAAATAATTGTAGATGTGCATAAACTGAATGAAAAATATCACAATAGAGTTTCTTAATATCATTCTTACAATGAAAATCACATATCGGAACCAAGTCTCATCCTTTCCACATGATCCTTAAATTTAAATGGTGGCATGCCCTTAGTTAAAGAATATGCAATCATTAATTCAATGGTAATGTGCTTAATAACCATTTGTATTATCTTTAACACGTTCTCTTATGAATAGATACTTAATGTCAATGTGCTTGCTTCGACTAACACTTTTTTAATTCTTAGCCATAAAAACAACAGTTGAATTATCATAATATATCCTTAATGACCTAGAAATGGAATCCATAACTCTAAGCCCATAAATGAAAATCCTCATGCATATACCATATGAGGTAGCCTCAAAACAAGAAACGAACTTAGCCTTCATGGTGGATGTAGCAGGCAATGTCTGCTTGACATTTCTCCAAGACACAACTCCACTAACTAGCATAAAAATATATCTCGAAGTCAATTTTCTCAAATCAACACAGCCAGCGTAGTTTGAATCTGAGTAGCCAATCACTTCCAAGTTGTCAGTCTGTCTGTACATAAGCATGTAGTTCTTAGTTCTCTGAAGGCATCTCATCACATTCTTTGTAGCTTTCCAATGGTCTAAACCTTGGTTACTTTGATATCTCCCTAACACTCCAACCGCAAAAGCAATAGTAGGTCTTATGCAGACTTGAGCATACATAAGGCTTCGAACAGTTGAAGCATAAGGAATGTTCTTCATTTGTTCCCGCTCAAGATAATTTTTTGGGCACTGGCTTAAATCAAACCTGTCACCCTTCACAATGGGAGCTACACTTTGTGAACAATCACTCATTCTAAATCTTTCCAAAACTTTGTTAATATAGGTCCCTTGAGACAAACCAAGAACAACTCTTACTCTATCTCTATGTATCTTGATGCCAATAACATAAGAGGCATCACCCATATCCTTCATATCAAAGTTCTTAGAGAGAAATTGTTTCACCTCATATAGCAAACCCTTGTCATTGGTTGCAAGTAAAATATCATCCACATATAAAATAAGGGGAAAAAAATTGCTTCCACTGACCTTATGGTATATACAGTTATCCATAACATTTTCTACGAAACCAAATAAAAGAAATAACGTAATGAAATTTTAAGTACCACTGATAGGAGGCTTGTTGTAATCCATATATAGATTTCTTAAGCTTGCATACTAATTACTCATCCTCAATAGAGGAGAATCCTTCAGGTTATTTCAGATAAACCTCTTCCTTTAGGTCTTCATTGAGAAAAGCCGTTTTCACATCCATTTGTTGCAACTCTAAGTCAAAATGTGCAACCAGTGCCAAAATGATGCAAAGATAATCTTTCGTAGATACAAGAGATAATGTCTCCTTGTAGTCGATTCCTTCCTTTTGATTAAATCCCTTGGCTATGAGTCTTGCTTTATATCTATCAATGTTTTCTAATGAGTCTTTCTTAGTTTTGAAGACCCATTTACATCCAATGACTTTTGCACCATCAGGCAACCGAACAAGATCCCAAACTCCATTTGATGCCATAAAATTCATCTCATCTTTCATAGCATCATACCACAAGTTTGATTCCTTATAACTCATGGCTTGTGAAAATGTTTCAGGATCATTTTCAGCTCCAATATTATAGTCAGATTCCTGTAGATACACAACAAAGTGACTCACTATCACTGATTTCTTTATTCTGGTATATCTCCTTAATGTTGTTTCATTATCTTCTTGAGGAACTTGTTGTTCAATTGGTTGATCAACAGTTTCTTCTTGTGCCTCATGAAAAACTTGATCTACTAGATTATTAGCAAGTCGTGGATCTTGAATGATAGGTCTCACAACACCCAATTGAGCTGGAGGCGTATTGTTAATAACAACCAATCTAAGATTTGAAGTGAATGGTTGAGAAACTGAATGATCTTTCTCAGAAACAAAATCTCTGGATTGATCGCTCCCACTAATCAAGTCATTCTCATGAAGTTTAGCATTTCTTGATTCCACAATCCTAGTACTGTGAAATGGACAGTAAAATTTGTATCCCTTACAACTTCCATCATATCCAATGAAGTACCCACTAATGGTCCTTGGGTCAAGCTTATTTTCTTGTGGGTTATAGATTCTCACTTCAGACGGGAATCCCCAAATGTGTACATGTCGCAAACTCGATTTCCAATTCTTAAATAACTCAAATGGTGTCTTTGGGACAACCTTAGTTGGAACTCAGTTAAATATGTACACTATCATTTTCAGTGCTCCAGTCCACAATGACTTAGAAAGCTTGGAACTACTAAGCATACTTCGCACCATGTTCATTAATGTTTGGTTTCTTCTTTCTGCTACGCCGTTCTAATCTGGAGAACCAGGCATAGTGTATTGGGCAACTATCCTATGTTCGGCAAGAAACTTCGCAAATCGACCAGCGCTTGTCCACCTTCAGTGTATCTACCATAGTATTCTCCATCTCTATCTGATCTCACGATCTTAATTTGCATACCACATTGTTTCTTTACTTCCAATTTAAATACCTTAAAGGCATATAATGCTTCATACTTATTATTAAGCATGTAGAGATACATGTATCATTAATAATCATCTACGAAATAGATTAAGTATTTTTGACCATTTATGTCCATGTCTGGACAACATATATTAGTATGTATGATTTCTAATAATTAATTACTTCTCTTGAAACCTTTTTTGGACTTGTTTGTTTGCTTTCCCTTAATGCAATCTACACAAGTTTCATAATCAGCAAAATCTAGAGTGTTAGATACTGGGGGAGCTTGAATAGGATCAAGATGCTGAGGCTCTTTGTCTTGGATGAGTTTTAGCTTTTACATGCCATTCAATTGAAGGGATATGTAATCTTTGGATGTATAAGAGTTTCATCCTATGATCTATTGCATTGCATAAACATCATTCATTGGCTTGCATTCATGGTTTTCATAAAAGAACATGTCTTGTGAAAAAGGTTTAAGTTTTCATGATTACATAAAAAGCCAAGTGCTCATGGTTTAAGTTTTGGGAAAACCAATTTCGCACTGCCTTAATCGATTACCACAATATGGTAATCTATTACTTGAGTCATGAAGAACAAAATAATCGATTACAGGTATTAAGTAATCGATTACACTGCGCAAACACATAACAAGTCCTAATTGTGTTAATTAATTGTCATTTATCAGTAATCGATTACTGAGCACGTTTTCGAAACAAGAATCCCCGTAGTAATCAATTACATGACAGATTAATCAATTACTTTGTTCATGTATCTTTTTCAGAAAGCTTAAGAACACTTTAATCTATTGAATATGATATTAATCGATTACACAAGTATAAATAATCGATTACATGGATGATTTAATCGATTACATTCAGTTACAACAGTTTTCTATAAAAAACTGTTGGGTCTTTTGAAAAATACAGATCATTACATTGTGAAATTTTCATAGATTTTCAAAAGCCTTCTGAAATAAGAAGAGATACTCCGAGTCATAAAGCTCTTGTCCCACAAATTCTAATCTTCATGTTTCATTGAAAGATTTCATCGTGGGCAAGATTCTAAAGTTCTTGGAGAGTTTGGTCTGAAACTTGTTTTCATTCAACCTGGATCAAGATTGGTAATCATATGCATTCATATACATTGGATCATCAGGTTGTCTTTCTCCATTAAACTTGTGTTGTAATTCATTTTTAGAATTTCAACTTGTTTGTTGCTATTACAAAAAATTTCTTAAAGCTTGTCCAGAGTAGCGTTCTCTAAAGGAAAGAGTAGAGAAGAGTTTCTCTATGTCTTGATCACTAGGTGTCTAAAGGGTATAAGATTTCTGATCTTAATCTAAGGTTGATCAATGGTGATTGTTGTAAGCTTGTAAGAACATAATTTTGTGAATAATGAAACTCTAACTAATTTTGGTTAAAAGAAACTGGATGTAGCTTCTCATGTTGAGAAGTGAACCAGTATAAGTTATTGAGTTGATTACTTTCTTTAATATCTTCTTGTTGTCTTAATCTGTGATTCTTTGGTGAAATCTTTATTACTCAACACGTGTAAGGTTTTGTAATTGTTTTCTTGAGCTGAGTGGTTTGATTGGTTGAAGCATTCTTGGTTTAATTGTGATACGATCTTATTATTCTGATTCTTTAAAGATTTTTAAAAGACCAAGTTTGAACCAATTCACCCCCTCTTGGTTATTGTGTGTGTTCATACTATTTTCATAGAGTACTAAGTACTACATTATTTACTAATCTCTTAATTCTTTGAATGTAGATATGTCCCAATCTCCGATGCCATAATATAGAAGAATCCTCATTCATAACACATTGTTTCGTGCCAACACTAACATGTCTAACATCATAAGTGGTATCATTTTGCAAATTAATATAGAAAAGACCATTTTGCAAATCAATCCACCATGTGTTATGATTAATATTAATCATATTAGATTCATAACAAACTAAAGAGGTAGGCGTACTTTTCTTTTCAAACCATAGCTTGAACTTAGGACAATCTTTCTTCATGTACCCCTTCTTTTTATAGAAGAAACACCTGGGTTCTTTCTTAATTCCACCTTGAGGAGGTATTTTACCACTTCCCTTGTTCTTATAGCCTTTCTTATTATCCTTCCTTTCATTCGTTATAAGAGAACTATCTCCTTGTTCCAACTGCAACCTCTCTTCTTCTTGAACACGCATGGTCATGAGTTCATTAATAGACCATTTGTCTTTATGTGTGTTATAGTATATTTTAAAGGAACCATATGGTGCTGTGAGAGTATTCAAAATAAAATGCACCACAAAGGAGTCAGACATGTCTACCTCTAGAGTTTTAAGTTGAGCTGCAATGTCCCTTATCTGTATGATGTGATCATGCATAACCTTTAAATTATTGAGCTTTATGGAAGAAAATTTCATTATTATATTGGCCAATGCCTTCCTTGAAGTCTCAAATTGTTCATCAATGTACTTCAAGAGCACTCTCACATTGTCATATTGTTCAACTGAGCTCCTAATACCAGCCAATATTTTAGTCTTAATGAACATCACATAGAGTCTGTTGGATCTTTTCCATTTCTCATATAGATCCATCTCCTCTGGTTCACTGTTCTCTGCAATTGCTGGTGGCTCAGCTTTCCTGATAGCATAATCAATGTCCATATACCCTAATGCCAGCAGAATCCTTTACTCTCAATAATCCTTTCCTCCAACATATATGCTTATCATTAAAATTGAGACAAAAAAAATGTATCATGATTTACCAATGTAAGTCATGCTTATAAATTTAGCAACATAAAATTTGCCTATGTGCTAAAATTTTAATTCAATTAAATTCACATAAACATTATGATGAAACTATCAAGTTATATTTATTGACCCCTGTGGGCAAATCAAAAAATATAATTTAATATTTTATCCTAATTAATCATACAAAATTGTAATAGAAATTCATGTGGGATAATATCTACTGTATAATATATGACTAATTACAATTAATATCATCTATCTTATGTGATCTAAAGGCTCTTAATATATAACATAAATAATTAAAGTTGTTGCGGCTAAGCTTTAATTAATTAAATTACATAGATCATTAACATTATCTTTATATTGCATCAAGCTCCAAGCAATAATGTCAAATAATTAATATTTCAAAATAATAACTTGAAAAGTGTAACAATTAATTACAATATTATGCCTAATTCCTTATATGATCATTAAACAACTTAATATATAATTTTAATAAAATTATAGATATTGTGACTAATCCATAATTAATCAAAATTATAAAGATCACTTAGACATAAAACTTAATCATATGAAAATAAATCATATTATGCACTTCAAGATCAAGATATAATACAATGATGAATAAAAGTCTCACATACAATTGCATAATTGAAACATAATATTATGCATTTAATTATATATATATATATATATATATATATATATATGCATAGGATAAACTTTTTCAGAATATATTCATGCATAAAACAAATCAAAATTTCACAAATTCCAAAAGTAAACATAAATGTATAAGCATATAAGATATAGAAAAAAAACTAAATATCAAATAGCCTCAAATTTCCCATTGGCTCACGTGAGTTTCACTAAATCGAAGATCACGGTTTTGAAACCCAGGTAGTGCAAAACATTTTTTTACTGTTCATCGTCTTCAACCTTTGACAGGTCAATCCGACCCATATGCAAACCTGATTGGTTCTCACTCATTTGGGTACCATTTTACACGATTCAAAACACATAAAGTAAGGAAATTAATCAAAATAAAGATTTATAATCTTATTTTAACAATCAAAGCTCTAAACATCAATAACGAAATTAGATCGAAACAATATTGAAAAACAAAAATGGACAAGGCAGAGGCAACTGAAGCTCTGATACA
>CM023958.1:24273676-24297537 GCA_013407115.1 Glycine latifolia | reverse complement strand
TCAAACTATTAAGATTAGGAAGTAAGAGATAAATTATTATAAATATATATATATATATATATATATATATATATATATATATATATATATATATATATTAAATTTAATAAATATATTTTATTTAATAAATGTGATATTTATCATTATTATTTAATTAATTATATATTAATTTTTACTATTTATATTATATAAGTTAATTTAACTATTTAATATATACAAATAAAATTGACTTAAATTAAAAAATTAACTTACATCAATATTAACAACATCTTCAACCCAAGTTAATTGAGGTTGGTAGTAGATGAATCCAATGATAGATACGACGAGATTCAGAAAAAAATGGTAAAAGCAAAGAAAGGGAAAAGAATGAGGGGGAAGATGAAGGTGAAAAATACTAAAAAAGGACCATATAGAACATAAAGATAATAACGAATTTAATCATCTACCAAACTTATGATTTTTCTCCATTTCGTCCTAAGACACACCGTTCGTCAATCTATATCTCACTTCATTAAGCATTCTTTAACTATCTTTCCTAATGTAAGTTTCGGTCTACTTCTATCTCTCTTTATGTCGAGCTCTTGGTAACAAACTTTTGTTCTTACGGGAGCATCCAAGGGTCGTCTCATTACGTGCCAAAATCAACTCAATCTATGTTCCCTCATCTTTTCACTCGCCGGTACTAATATTACATTTCGTCGAATATCTTCATTTCTTATTTTATTCATCTTCGTATAACTACACATCCACCTTAACATCCTCATTTATGCTACCCATATTTTATGTTCATGTTACCTATGTGCTAGCCAACATTCAGTTCCATATAACATTGTAGGTCTTACAATTGTTCTATAGAATTTTCTTTTTAGCTTAATGAGAATTTTACCGTCACACAACAACCCAGATGCATTCCGTCATTTCATCTACCTTGCTCTGATTCTATGATTTACATCCTCATCAATCTCTCCACCATTTTGCAAATATAATATAATTTACTTAATTAATATCATGAAATATTATATTTATTAAAAAAGAATTAGACTTATAAAGATTATAATAATTAATAAAAATCTGAAACTGAAATTATAATTAAATTTTGCCTTAATACTTGTATGCAAGTTACAAGCGTTCAGTTTTTAATTGAATTATTGCTAGCAATAACGTAAATTATCTACAATTACTCATCTATAAATAACTCAACATACTTATGTTATACTTTGTCTAAACGAATTCAAGAATCAAAGCTTCCATTGGTGTTGTGCAAAATGACTAATAATATCTTTAGCATAGTTCTTTTCCTTGTTCTTATTTCTCAAGGTAATTTTTCTTTCCAATTAAAAATATAAGTATGTATAAATTGTTGTTCATGACTTCTCTTGTGCATCATTATGTCAGGCTATAGTCAATGTTTCTTGAGTGATATCTCTGTGAACCAAATTCAAACTGGAGTTAAAGTGCAAGGTAAGCCAGAATGGAGTGTGACTATCACCAACAAGTGTCCATGTATTCAAAAGAATGTGATATTAAATTGTACTGGATTCCAATCCATTTTGAACGCATAAATCCCTCACTTTTGAGGGTTTCACGTGGAGGCTGTCTTGTTAATGCTGGCCAACCTATCTATAGAGATGCTATCAATTTTAAATATGCTTGGAACCAACAATTTCCAATGAAACCAATCTCCTCAGATATTTTTTGTTCTTAAATGTAGATATAAGAGATTTTCTCTTGTAAACTTTGATGTCATTTGTTGTGGACAAGCAATAAAATTCGAGAATAAAAAACATAAAATTTAGGTACATTAAATTCGGTTCTTAATTCCTTTTTGCCATTTTTATGTTAACTTGAATACAAGAACTTGCGTTGAGAACTTCACCTTAAAATAAAAACTAAGGCCACCCGGTTAAAAGAAATCAACATCACTAACTAGTTTGGAACTAAAGAAGTATCTAAATGTCAGTTGACCATGGAACTTATTATCTAAAAAACAAAGAAAGAACAAAAACATACACAAAAAAGAAAGACAGGGAAGGTACGTTTCTTAATAAGGCTTTATGCGGTAACAAAATATATAAATAAAAAAATAGAGGCTAATCTAGCAAGTCATGCAATTTATATAATATAAAAACAATCAATTTGGACAAACATAACAAGTTACATATGTATAGTAGTAAAATACAATGGATAAATGAACATTTTTAACACTTTTTTAATTCAAATTTACCACATAACTAAAATGAATGGATTGTAAGTGTTTAGAGTGGACAACAAAGAAGAGAAAATGCTACTGAGATGGTACGTGTTTAGAACTTACAAGAATAAATAAAGGATAAATAGATTAAAAAATGTGAATAAAACATGTTACTCCTTTTTTAATAATAATAATAATAATAATAATAATAATAATAATAATAATAATAATAATAATGTAAAATTGTGATAGAATGATAATGTCAAACTCATTAATAGTTAGTATGAAGTTATTCTAACTTAACTAATAAACATTAAATATGTAAAAAAAAATCAAAATCTTTTATAATATAAAGTAAAGCAATTTTGACATATTTTTTTTATCCAAAGTTACTTTAGACAATTCTTTTTTAGTTATTTTATTTTTTATTTAATAAATTATATTAATTAGACATTTCATAGAAAATGAATTTTAAATGCAAATTTATTATTAGATATTGGAAGAAGGATAATTCGATAATGGATCATTAATGAGTATTTGAATTCATACATTTATTAATTGATTACTATGCATTCATTTTTTTTATCGATATGAATCAAAGACATGTAGTGAAAGGTTTATAACAAATCACACACATGACTCAACCAATTGAGTTACACTCCTTTAATTTATTATGCATTCAATTATTATACTTACGAATTTTAATTTTTAAAAATAAGAACATCAAAATTTAAAAAATAAAATAAAAGTTAAACTAATTAATATGTAAGTATTGCTTAATTTATCATTTTTAATTATCTGTAATGCATAAGTTTGATAATTTGCAAGGGTGCGATGGATGTGAAGCCTTATCATTATCCTCATGCCCACAAGGATGCAGTAAATTATTTTATTGTTTAGATGCTGAAACCTGGTCTTATTACCCCAAGTCATAGTCCTTTTTCTTCGCCAGTGTCGTTAATTCACAAGAAAGATGGAGTTTGGTGTTTTTGTGTGGACAATTGCGCTTTAAATAACATCACCGTGAAGAATCGCTACCATATTCCTACAATTGATGAGCTATTGGACGCGTTGGGAAACACCACAATCTTTTCAAAGATTGATTTGCATTTAGGGTACCACCAAATCAGAATATGCCTTGAGGATAGGCATAAGACATTGTTTAGCACGTTTGATGGGCATTATGAGTTTAGAGTGATGCTTTTTGGGCTCTTACAACACCCTATCAACCTTCCAAGCGACTATGAATGATTTGTTGCATCCTTATTTGAGGCATTTTGTGTTGGTATTCTTTGGTGATATCCTTAATTTATACTACTAATTATTTAGAACATCTCACCTATTTATGCATTATTTTGCAGTTATTGTTTGATAATTCTTTTTATGCAAAAATGAGTAAATGTTTGTTTGTTGTTGACTATTTGGGCATGTCATTACAACCCAAAGTGTGCAGCCAAACCCTAAAAAGTTGTTGCTATTTGTGCTTGACCCCATCCAAAAACTCTCTCGGCCCTTCGAGGCTTCTTGTCCATTGCCATTGGTGCGGTCTTGATGCAACATAATCACCCTTAGCTTTTTTCAACAAGAAGCTCTGCCCCAAGATGCAACAAGCTTTGGCCTATGTGTGGGAAATGTTTTCCGTTACGAAGGCTGTAAGGAAATGGATATAGTATTTAATAGGCCGATCTTTTCACATTATAACAGATCAAAAAAGTTTAAAGCACTTACTCAGACAAGCAGTGCAAACTCCCGAACAACAAAATGGATTTTGAACCTTCAGCGATTCAATTATGAAATTGAGTTGGCAAAGATAATGGAGTTGCATATGCCCTCTCCCGCAATTTGTATGATGAGCTTCCCATCATGGCTGCTATATCGTTCCCCACACCCACCCTGGTCTTAGACTTGTTGCAATTCTACAGTACCAATTCGGAAGGCCAACAAATTTTTACCAAATTACACCAGGAGCCGCAAATGTAAAAGTTCTTCAAGTTTTCTCATGGACTTTTATTTTGCAAGGATTGCATCTTCATCCATACCCATTCCAATTGGCACAACCTACTCCTCCAAGAGTACCACAACACACCCATGGGGGACATGATGAATTCCAACCCACCTTAACCTGCATCACTGTGTCCTTTTACTGGTCGGGGATTGCTAAAGAGGTCAAAGCTTTTATCATATTGTGTAACACTTATCAACATAATAAATATACACCATAATTAAAATTGGGATTTCTCTAGTCTTTACCTCAACCTAAAAGGGTTTGGGAATACATAAGCATTGATTTTTTTTGACACATTTATGTTTACCTGCTTCACATGGATATACCACAATCTGGGTAGTCATTGATCGATTGTCCATATTTGCTCATTTTGTTGCCCTTCCCCGAACCTACATTGTTGCAAGCTTGGCTTCCAAATTTGCCACATTGGATTATGTTGGGTCAAGTCGAACCCTCAAATCGATTTTGAAAGAGAAACAATAAAATGCAATAAGAGAGAGATAGAGAAGAACACAGTTAGAATTGTTTAACGTGGGAAAACCTTCCTCAATGAGAAGTAAAACCCACGGGACACTAGTCCAGAATCAAACTTCTACTATAAGAATAATGGATTACAAGAGTCAAACATCCCTAGCCTTTCACAAGAGATACAATCAAAACATCACCAAGTATGGTGGTATTTCAACATCTTTAAAGAGATATTTTCTCAAAATCTCTTTCTAGATTTTTCTCTCTCTTAGTCTCTAACCTCTTCTACCTCACACATTATAAGTATATGTAGAAGAGGGAAATGAAGAGACATTGATCCACTCAAAAGATGTGAGCCTTGAGCCTTGAGCCTTGAGCCTTGCACTCAAAGTTGAGAGTTCCAATGCCTTGGGATATGAGCCAAGCATTGAAGAAGGAACAACTTCCAACACATGGTGTGCCTCGTTCAATCATTTTGGATAGGGATCATATTCTCATAAGCCATTTCTTGCATAAAATTTTCAAACTCCATGTTGGAAGCAAAAGGTGATTGGACAACACTAAAAGAGGTTACTAGACGATATTGTCTGTATTGTCCAGTCTAGTCCTCTATGCTATAATTTTTCTTATGTCTAGTGGAGCATTCAATCATGTCTAATAATGTATCGTCCAATTTTTTTTATTTAGTTGTTAGATGGTTTAGATAACAAGTTATGTTTGTAACCATTTTCTATTATTTTTGTTTCAGTTTCTTACACTTCTATCTAAGGGAGTTAGTTAGAAGGGTTGAGTGTGATGAAAGTGCAAAACCTACACATTGTAATTTCATTGTTTCGATCTTCAACAACAATGATATTCTTTCTCTTTGTGTGTTAGCTAAGATCAAGATACGTGCCTTGTTGAAAGAACAAGGGATCTTGGCACCTATTTCTGGCCAATTGACAAAGATTGATAAGTCTGTTCTTGAGCAACAAGAAGAAAAAGCATATTTGCTAATTATTTTCTCGTTGTCTGATGAAGTTCTTTATGAATTTTCAGAAGAGAAAATTGTTTTTGCGTTATACTTAAGTTAGAGAAAGTCTTCATGGAAATCAATTTGTAACATGTTGCTATTGAAACAACATCTACTCGGCCTTTGTATGAAGGAAGGTATGCCTTTGAAATATCATCTGGACGAGTTAAAATTCTGTCTTGTTAGAGCTCCGTGACATTCATGTCAAATTCGAAGATGAAGATCTTGTAATGATTTTGTTAACCTCTATTATCCCCTCTTCATATGAGAATTTTATGAATTCTATAAGTGTTGGAAAAGATTGCATCACACTTTAGAAAGTTAAGTCTAGTCTCTATTCAAGAGAGCTTTGACACAAAGATTTTAGAAATGGTGATGAAACCTTTGCCTTTAGATTATCCGTAACCAATTCTGCAAAATGGCAAAAAAAGAAGAAAGGCAAAGGACTCAAGAAGGGAAAATTTGATCTAAAGGATATGTGCAATTACTTCAAAGTACCTTACCATTGGAAAAAAGATTGTCCAAGAAAATTAAGAAAGATTATGTTATAGTCGTTGTTCAAAGTGATTCCTCAACAGAAGATGATTTGGCACTCTCGGTTGTTGATCAACAACATCCTTTTAAACAATGGGTATTGGACTCAGGTTGTTCTTATCATATAAGTCTAGATCGAAAATGGTTTGTGATCTATGTGAAGAAATATGGCTATAATGTTCTGATGGGTAACAATGCTCCTTACAAGACAATTGGGATAGGTTCTATACACATAAAAATGCATGATGTAATTGTTAAAACCTTAACCAATGTTTGTCATGTTCCAGGGCTTAAGAAGAATCTAATCTCTTTGGGAGCCATGGATTCAAAAGGTTTTACCTATTGTGTTAAAGGTGGAGTGATGTAAATCAAAGGGAAAGGCAAGTCTGCTGTAATGCAGGGAACCAAGCCTGAAAATCTGTATATCCTATAAGGTTCCACCATGACAGGCTTAGTTTCAATTGTTTCACAAGCCGGAAGTCCTACGTCCAATGATAATTCTCTGTGGCATAAGTGTCTAGGCCACATGAGTGAAAATTGACTTGAAATCTGAGTAAGCAAGGCTACTTGGAAATCATAAGGTGGAACCTCTTCAGTTTTGTGAGCACTATGTCTATGAAAAGTAGCATAGGTCTAAATTCCCAAAGGCAGTGCACACAAAAAAGGCCACATTGGACTATGTCCACTTTGATAGCTAAGGGCCTTTGAAAGTTCCATCCCTGGGAGAAGGAAGATAATTTTACTCTATCATCGATGATAATTTATGATGAAGCAGAAATCTACATCCTTCAAATGTTTCAAGCATTGAACAACACTCATGCAAAATCAAATAGGAAAGAAAGTTAAGCGTTTGAGGATGGACAACGACTTGGAATTATATTCTGAAGAATTTAGCGAATTTTGCAAGGATGAAGATATTGCTAGACAAATACTATTTGACATACTCCTCAACAAAATGAATTTGCAGAAAGAATGAATTAAACCTTATTGGAAAGAGCTATGTGTGTGCTATCAAACTTAGGGCTAAATAGAATTTTTTGGGTTGAGGCAGTCGGCACATTATGCTACTTGGTGGATCACTCTTCATTCACCACCATAGATTTCAAGACCTATGTTGAGGTATGGTCTAACAAACCCTTTGATTATTTAATGCTAAAAGTGTTTGGATGTCCAACATACTATCATGTAAACAAAGTTAAGCTAGAGCCTAGAGCTAAGAAAGGTGTCTTTATGGGCTATGGAAATGGAGTTAAAGGATTCAGAATCTAGTCCCCGACAAAAGGAAAGGTCATTCTAATTAGAGATGTCATTTTTGATGAACTCTTTATAATGCATTCTAAGTCTGTGGAAGATACAAAAAAAGCAACTGATGTCTCTAAGCAAGTGGAGTTTAAGATCCTTACAATCAGAAATTTTAGTGATCAAGAGCACTCTGAAGCACCTTATGATGAAGACCAAGACTACTGCTCTTAATAATCATTAGACGCAAACCAAACAACATCAATTTGAATCAATGGACGAGTTTGGCCAAACGAGTTAGAACATTATGAGGAAGCCTAAGACTACCGCTCTTAGGAAGTCTCAAAGGAAAATCAAAGAACCTAAAATATATGGCTTTGATGATATTGTCTCCTATGCATCCTAGGTAGCAGAAGAAGTTGAATCATTCAAACCAACCACCTATCATGAAGCAATTACTTATTTTGAAGTTGATAAGTGGACGATGGCTATGAATAAGGAAGTGGAATCCCTTTAGAAAAATTAAACTTGGAATTTGGTTGAGTTACCTAAAGGTAGAAGAGTTGTTGGATGCATATGGATCTTCAAGAAGAAATATAGGTTGTTAAGCACTGAAGTCATCAAGTATAAAGCATGTCTTGTATCTAAAGGCTAAAGTCAAAAGAAAGGTGTGGACTACAATGAGATTTTCTCTCCAGTCGTCAGACTCACGTCCATTCATGTTTTACTAGCTCTTGTTGCAACTATGGACATGGAACTATAGCAACTTAATGTGAAAACAAATTTTCTCCTTGGAAAGTTGGAGGAAGAAATTCTGATGAAACAACCAAAAGGTTTTGAGGTGCAAGGAAATAAAATTATGTTCATAGGTTAATAAGATCTCCCTCTATGGACTGAAGGAATCTCCAAGACTGTGGTACAATAGATTTGATCAGTTTTCCCTCTCTCATGGTACAACAAAATTTCTTATGATTTATGTGTCTATCATAGTAAGGTGGAGGATGGTTCATAAATCTATTTGTTTCTCTATATGGACAACATGCTCATAGCATCTCGAGACAAGTATGAAATTACGAAACTGAAGTAACTGCTTAGTAGTGAATTTGAAATGAAAGATAAGGGAGTAGATGAAAAGATTTTGGGCATGGAAATTAGGAGGGATTGTGCTCAAAATAAACTTTTCTTATGTCAGAAGGATACATTTAGAAATTATTGAATCACTTTGGGATGGCAACTATGAAACCAATATCTACTCCTTTGACATTGTTCATTCCTATCTCTAAACTCAATACTACTCAATTAGAATCAGAAAAGGAATACATGTCTCGTGTTCCTTATGCTAGTGAAGTTGGAGGTCTAATATACACCATGGTATGCACAAGATCATATCTTGCACAAATTATTAGTGTAGTGAGTAGGTATATAGGTAAACCTTGGAAGAAAAATGGGCAAGCAATTAAATGGATATTTAGGTACCTTATGGTATAGTAGATGAGGTGAAAACGTCAAATTTAATGTATTTTCATATGAAATTTGAGATGTTTATTTGATACTTTAATATACTTTAGGCGTTGTTTTGAATCAAATTCGTTATGTTTTCAATTTTTAATATATTTTAGATAGGAATTACGATTTTAGAAGTTTTTTATATGATTTTGTGACTTTTTATATAGAAATAGGGCAATTTTACAAGGTAGCCTTGCCCAAGCGAGATATAGGCCGCTCAAGCCAGGTCAAATAAAAGAGAGGATGAAATTTTACAGAAGATATCTCGCTTCAGCGAGGAGCACGCCAGATAGTGCGTCCAGAATCTGAATTAATTCAAAACAGAGATAATTATCCAAATATAGCTCGAAGATAAATGAAGAAAATCACTTGGAAGATAATTGCAATAATTAAAACAATTTATATAAGCTAAAGAGATAATTTTCTTGTATAGATTATATTATTTTGTAAATTAAGGAGATTATTTGCCTCTATTAAATTATTCACCTTCTATACTTAAACTTGAACTGACATGAGATTATTTGCCTCATAGATGATTCCAGGAATTGAAATGCACTTTGGTGAGTCTCTTTTGAAACTTGAACTGAATCGAATACTAAATTGGGGTTATATCTAGGGATAATATAATCTTGGTTAAGCATCGCTAATTCCTAAATGATAATGTTGATTGCTTGTGTTGGTTTGCCAAGGAATTAAGAATCAAGGCTAGTGATTTAGGGTCTATCACCTAAGGGATTAGGGATAGAATGCATTAGTGAATTAAGGATGAACGATATAACAACATAGAAGTGTGAGGAATTGCAACAAATAAGGGGATTCCGAGTATAATCTTAGCATCTCAACATTATTGTTTTCATCTACAATTATTATTGCATCAACAAGTAACTTCCTAACTTTTCTTGTAATTTTTGTTATTAAATTTTCAGCACATTAATCTCTCTAGAAAAATATATCTTTTATTTTCTATTTTAATTAGTTTTAGTTTTAGGTAATTTAAAATATAAAGACACAAAAATATCTTTATCCGAAAGGTTTTAATTTGAATATTCATCCTTGCACTATTCCCTTGGGAGATAACTTGAGCTTTGGTTTAATACTACAATTGGGATTCAGTTATACTTAGCCGACATAAATCCTAACGTAACTAAACGTTAACATGAGGACATCATAGTAGATGTTGTCCACTCCTCTAAGAGTTTTCATGTTTCTCAACATGTTGATGTAGACTATGTTTAGAAGGTTGAAAAGGATCTCGTCCATTAGATGGATGAGCACAAATTTGTCTAGGTCAAACACAGAGTCTGTTGAGCCTACTTTGTGCATGAAGCTCTTCTGAGTGATGTTGGACCAGACCTTGGCCATATCACACAAAGTTTTTACTAAACCTTATTTTTCCCATCTGTCTCTTTAATGTTCTTCCCATAAAGAGCTTTTGGAAAATGACTATAAAAAAGATGGTGAGACTCATTAAACCAATAGGAGGTGAATTGGTTTTAAAATCAAATCGATATAAAACAATGCTTTAAAATTTTTTACTTCACAATGGTCATATATGAACTATTTTTTGAAACACCAATACTGAATCAATCACCCGAACACAATATCCTTTTGTTAAAGTGCATCAATTTTTTTTTAAATTAAACTCAGCAAATTTATAACGAATACAATAAAAAGAGATAAGAGTTAGGAGAGGATAAAGAACGAGATTTATATCGGTTCACTCTCTATTTCTAGAGAAGCTTCTCCAGTTATCTAATTCAACCCGAATTAGATTTCCACTATGCAATGTGATTTTTACAAGCAATCACAATTAATTTAAAATTCTACCATGAAAATTAAACTTATGCACCCAACCCTAGGGGCCTTTGGGAATCTAGGCCTAAGAGAAACCCATGCTCATGCAGTAAATATATGTAAAAATTCATATGAAACAAAGTTAAGGAGAGATACAACCTTTAAATTCAAATGTAAGAGCAAAAGACTTGATTGAATGGACCTCTCTTGATCTCAAAAGTGTTTACAACTCACTTTTGCCTTTGAAAGCTTCAAGAAATCAAAAGTGAAGTCTTGAGTTGTAAAAGCTAATTCAAAGACGTATTTTTCGAATGCTTGAAAGTGAGAACACAAGGTGGATATATAGAGAGAAAACAGTTATAACCATCTGTAATCGATTAAATTGTCAATGTAATCAATTATCTCAAGAGAGTAATCGATTAGATTCTAATTTTAATCAATTAAAGTGTTCTTCCCTAAATCTGGAAAGCATTCAAGAACAATGTAATCCATTAGATTCTTGATTTAATCGATTAAAGTGTTCTTGATCACTTCTGGTAACACTTTCAAGAACGATGTAATCGATTACTATATCCTCGTAATCGATTAAAGCAAAGACCCAAGAAAATAAACATGGTCTCAAAAAGAATTGCGTAATCGATTACGAATATATGGTAATCAATTAAACCAAAACAAAGATCTCTCTGCAAGCTTCTCAAAAGACTTGTGTAATCGATTAAAATAAAGATTTATACACTGAAAATGTTTCTTTCCTTAAAAACTATATTCCTACTTCTATATGATGATGCATGATGTACATATAGATAAATTAAGACTAAAAGGCAAAAATCAATACAAATTCCACTCAATAAGAAGTTGGGCATGTAAAAGACAAAACTCATCATAACTTTATCTTCATGTTGCTCCTCCTATCTCTAACAAACTCTCATAGGTCTTTTCCCAGTCTTCTTGGTAAGTGCTTCCTTCCCTGATGCACCTTGTGACTTATGCAATGGACTCTATGGATAACACTACCTACTTTCCAAGAACCTTGGACACAATGGTCTTCTAGTCCTTGAGTTGAGTGTTCCTTTAGAACATCCTGATGAGTTATGAGGATATCATCTATGAATAATTGAAATAATCACAGATGCTACATAATAGCAAAGTGCGTGTATGCTGAGACCTAATCCTTCTAGCTTTCTGATGTTGAAGAAGTGTTCAATGTGAATAGTGTGTTCTCCTTCAGTGTGGATGGTAGTGGTGTATGTGGTGATGATGGTTGTGTTAGTAGTGTTTTCGCTAGAGTTTGTCATGGTGAGTAGAGAAAAAGGATTACGTTTCTGTGAGGTTTTCATGAGAGAATTCTTGATAGGTCTTGCAAAGATGGTGAAGATAGATCGTTGCCCTGATTTTGAGGAGTTTATAAAGGAATATGAGTGGTTTCTTTGGGATTTAAAAAGGTAATTAATGGACAGGTTACTCAAGGATAGCTTAGCAACCAAAACATAACATTTTGATAAGATGTAGAGCTTTCAATATATCCCTCATCCACTCATAATTGTCTAGTCATGCTTGTATGTATGTATAGCCATTGGACGATATGTCCTCTGGATGCAGAGTGTAACTTGTCAGGAATTTAGATGTTGATCATTCCTTTATTAAGGCCATTCCAAGTTGATCCCTTAACATAATCAGTCTTTCTTCAGTAAAAGGTTTTGTAAAAATGCTAGCAAGCTGACCATCAGTCTTTCTTTGCAGTTTAGAGATTAACCTCAAGCTTGCATGTCTAAGTTTCTTGTGACATCCCAGTGATTTCCTTTGATAAATAATAGACATGTTACATTTTGATTTGACATTTCATTAAGATTAATCTTATAGAGATTACCTTTCCTCTTAGCAGTGAAAAGTTGAGTCCCATTTTTGTGTTGGACGACACACCCTTCTTTGCTATAGGAAACATCAAGTCCACTATCACATAATTGACTTATCCTAAGCAGATTATGTTTAAGCCTTTTAACAAAAAGTACATTATCAATGGGAGGATAGGGATCAATACTTATCTTTCCTACTCTTGTTATCTTCCCCTTCTTATTTCCTCTGAAATTGACTTTCCGCCATGCATAGGAGTCAGGCATTGAAATATGCACTTTTCTCCTGTCATGTGACATGAGCAACCATTGTCCAGGTACCATGATTGGTGTGTCCTTGTTGTGGTTGAATATATCTCTTCATCTGATTCTGAGTCTAATCCTTCTGATGCAGTATCTGTCATCAGATACATGTTGGATTCTTCTTCCTCTTATGTTTGTTCATCAAACGTTGTGTTGTCTAGTTCTTCCCATGTGCTCATCTGTACTTTCTTGTCCCTTGGTTTGAAGTATTTTTTCTTGTGTGCTGATTTATCAAGATTTGGACATTCTAACTTGAAATGTCCTGGTTTCTTGCACTCATAGCATATGATAGAGCTTTTCCCCTTATCTTTTCTTTCTCTGTGTGGTTTCTTGGATCCTTTCCAGTTTGATCCATTACTTTTCTTCCACATGTTCCTGGTCTTCCTTGAGATGAAAACTAACTAATTATCTTCATCTGAGCCCTCATCATTAGACTCACGATTAGAAGGTGAATCAATGTTGACAACTTTGGATGAGCTTTTGGACGCAAATCTGGATGAAGATTCCTTGCATGTTGAAGATGCTTGGGCTTTCTATGCTATTAGAGCCAAAAATTTACCCTTTTTGAATCCTTCATCTTGTTGAAGTTCCTGCTCATGAACCTTTAAGGTTCCAATCAGCTCTTCAATGGACATGGGGTCTAGGTTCTTCACAGGTTCTTCATCTTGTTGAAGTTCCTTCTCGTGAACCTTTAAGGTTCCAATCACCTTTGGTCTCCACTTTTTAGATAAACTTCTTAGAATTTTGTCAATGTTATCATAATTATAAAATGTTTTGTTAAGACAACGTAATTCATTTAAAATAGTTTGGAATCGTCCAAACATGGCTTTTATATCTTCACCATCTTCCATAGTGAAGAGTTCATACTTATATGTCAACAAGATGAGATTGTTGTGTTTTATATGTGACAATCCTTCATTTGTCAAAGCTAATGTGTCCAACATTTATTTTACACTTCTGTAGCTGTGGAACTACACAACAGAGCATTTTGAGCTTTGAAGTTGATCAGAAACCTTTGTCTTTGAACATCTGTCTAGGAGGTTTTGGGAATTTCATTCAGCTGATCGTCTAGTGGAATATAGTTTCCATATTCTACGACATCCCAAAGGTCTATTGATAAGCATTTGTCGCGTGGCTTCAAAACAATTAAACTAAGCTAATTCTGTAGCACAGGATTAACCTAGGTCGACTCAGAGACACAATCAATATGGTTCCAAATTCAATTCACTAGTAAATAATGCGGGGATTTTTATCAAACAGTTTGTATGCGCTAAATGAAAATTGCAAAAATACAAACTACGATTAAAGATTAATGCAGAAACTAACAGAATTGATAACAAGTAATGTAAAACAGATTAAAGAGCATCAATCCAATTCACCAAACCAATCTATTCAAATCATCATCGTTCTCAGAAATTTATCCTACTATGAAAGTTCATTCAATTTCATTAGAAGCAGTTCAATCGAATTAACCCCTAAATTAATTGAAACCACAAACCCTAATTGAAATATCATCCAATTAATCTGTGATTTATATTCGAAATTAGGCAATGAATCCATAACCTAATCCGCTTTCAATTCTAAACATATTCATAATCGTGAAAACAGAATAACAATTGAAGAAGAAAGTGAACATTCACACAGAATTCGAAATACTAAACCAGAACTCAAATTCCCCTCTTGCTTGGGTTGGATCATTGGATTGAGTGATGATTTAGCCTTCCATGATGATCACCAAGGAAAGCCCCATGAAGTAAGTGCAGAAAAATGGAAGAATAGCAAAATGGAAATGAAGAAGATGAAGAACAATGAAGAACAAATGAGAGAAAAAGCTTTTGATTCTAAAAACTAAAGAAAAGAAATAATAAACTTATTTATTGAATTGTAAAAAGTGTTGTCCAAGTTTCACTAAGGTCACTAATATGCAGTGACTAAGTCTGAAGAAAAGAATGGGCCATGAAAAAAACCCATCAATTCTAATTATTTGTTATTTACAACCATAAAATCAAATTCGCAGCCCAAAATTACAAGTGTAGAGGTTCCGATTTCGAAGCTTAAAATGACCCTCCAAATGACAGAATTGGCCTCGGGCTATTTCTAGAAAACTTGTAGATATTTTTGTTATCTTTCCAGGGACTCCTAGAACGCTCCATTCGGAGTTCCGTAGCACTCTATAGGCCCTGCACAAGTCAGATATGTCAAGTGAGCAAAAATCCAAAAATACGCAACAATTAGCAATTAAGCCCACTTACTTGCCTAAGACAAAAACTGAATTAGAATAGAAAAATAAAGGTCCAAGAGAAGTCAAATAGGCTAAGAATGATAGACAAAAATTTAACTAAAGGCACTCTATCATCTATATGAATGGACTCGAAATAAGTTATCATATGTTCATTCCAATAGTCGTATGTGATGCCTTTAAAATAGTGATGATTTATTTGTGGAATATTCCTCTTCCATATCTATTTGATTTTAGGATCTTTCCTCTGTATTTGTGAAAATACTCAACTCAAGAGGCTGAGCTCTGATGCCAACTGAAATACAATAAATCACACTAGAATGGGGCTTGAATAGTGTGTTAGTCAAAATATAAAACCTTTTTGAAATGAAAGATGTTATAAGAAAAAGGTTTATAAGAACCTTGGCCTAGTGATTAAAGGTGGACTGTTGTTCAATGATGTGTAAAACTTGTTTTTCAGTAAAAATCTTGTGTGCAAAATGTGTCAATAATGGACTTTGAGATACTTTGATAAGCTAAAGAAGAATAGTAAAAATACTTTGTTTTATACTGGTTCACTCAACCTGAGCTATGTCTATTTCTTCCTTACCAACTAGTAAAGGGTTCTACTAATCAAACTTGATTACAACAAGTATTCTTTTCTACCACTTCTGCCTTATAAGTATTCTCAAGGCCAATACTGACACACCCTTAGACTTCCTTTGAATCTAAGAACACCTTGTTCTATCACTAAGTCACCTCTGGCTTTCACAAACAAATGTTTGATATTGAATCAGAGATTCTTTACTACACTTATGTCTCATAAGTATTTTGTATATCACAAAGGATGAACTCTCTTAAGATTAGTGTATTTGTTAACAAATTCTTTTCTTGTTTCTTGATTCATGACTCTTATTTTTCTGTACGTGTTCATCGTCATTATTCAATCCTTGACGTCGTATTATAGGTAAAGAGAAGCTCATAATTGTGGAGAGTAACTTCGAGATTGAATAATATGATCGTTGAACATATTGATCTTGTTTCTTGTACTAAGCAGATCCTATACGTTTACCATAACTTTTCATATCTGTCATTTATAACTCTAGTGTCATTAGACATATAAAAGGAAATAAAGGATGGATTTCCATATTTGTTCCTTTTAAACAAAATCATATAAAATGGAATAAACTAATAAATTCAAATAAAATGCATATTCCAAATGTTGTTTGGATGGACTAGACGAGTACTTCCTACTTCCAGTTAATAGGTTATCCACTAATGGATAAGTCTCACCTGATGTTGCTTCTAGTCATCAAACCTGTTGGTTTACATGTAAGAGAATGGGCAATTCAAATTTATATATTTGTTTTCATCAAAATCTTAAGAGATGTTTGGGTAGTCTAGTGATGAATAATCCAGTGTCTAACGCCCTAGGCCCTAAAGGGTCTATCACTAGCAATACACTACCCAAACCCTAATAATGACAACAAATTTCAATATAACACAACCATAGACACAATGTTAGGCAAACGACCCAAACCCCAATAACTTCCAATTTCAACCATAACCACAATATGCAAATATCTTGCAACCTCGATACCCCACCAAACGCCACCCTTCTCTTATAATTGATGCACATCTGATTGGATAAAAAGATTATTAAGAAATATAAATTTTTTTAAAATATTTCTTTAGCTTCAATCAATAATATTCAATTATAAAACAAATTTAAAAATATCCACAAGATATAAATTATGGTTATTCAAATAATTATTATAATCTAACATAAAAAATTTCGTGCATCACACTAGTATAAATACTAGTTAAAATAAAAAGGTTTAATTATCCTTTTGGTCCTTATAGTTGCAACAACATTCCATTTTAGACCCTATAGTTTAACATCGCATTTTGATCCCTGTAATAGAAATTTGGGTAAATGACCAATTTCAGCCTTGTGTTTTACACTCATTGTTAATTTAGTCCATGTACTTTGGAAATAATCAATTTAGTCCACAATTGGGGTAGATGTACTGATAGTTTAGTCCTACAGTCAAGTTAGCTCCATTTCTGTTAACGTTGAGTGCATACGTGGCATGTTCTTGCTGACGTGTAAAATTCACGTGTATAGGGGATGTTCCATATGTTTTGGACAAAAATGTCAATGAAAATTTTTCCATTCTCCTCTCTTCTGTCTGTTTCCCCTGTCTTTCTCCTCTACCATCAGAGGCTACGAGTAAAAATTCATGAAGGCAACGCTCTAATAAATCATCTTGTTGCAAAACGCCACCGCTGACATCATCATCAGCACCGCAACAATAAACATCGGCATGGAGAACCAAATAACATGTTTCTTGTTTTACACTTCCTTCTCTTGCCCTTTTTTTTCCATTTTTCTGCTAGACTTTTGTTGTGCGGTTGTAATATTGGATTTTCCGTCTCCGTTGTATATTCTGAAATCTAAATGACAATTACTTATGGCCTTAGATATCAAGTTTTTTTATATAAATTTTTTAATTATTTATTTCTCATTAGAAAAAAAACATTTAATTTTTTAGAATGTAAATAAAGATCATAGACCATTTTGAGATTGTATAGATGAATTAATAGGGTTTTAACTAAAACCTGTTGTAGATTTGTAGTAAACCATGGGAGCTAAAATTAGTGATTTTTATCCCTGTCAATTTACATGTTACTATGTATTCTTATTTTAATATTTTATTTAATGATTTTGGTGTTTAAGAGAGAATTATGGTTGTGAAGTTGTTTGCTTCATTGCAAATGTTGGCCAAGTATGTTGTGTGTTATTTAATTTATTTATGTCATCAATTTTTCAACCTTTTCACTAGAGAAGTTGTTTTATCCAATTTCATGTTTAAATGTCCCATTTGCATCTCATAACAAAACTAAATTGTATAAAGGAATTGGAACGTTTAGTTTAGAAAGCCAAAGCCAATGGGGACTTGGGACCTCAATGGTCCATCAGTGACTTGGGACCTTAATGGTTCATCCTATAATTGTGAAGGTTCTTCAGCTTGAAGTTGGATATATTCATCTTTGAGGGTTTCAATAGAGGAAGAAAGAGATGGACGAAGAGGGTGGTGAAGAAGGAATGTTTAATGGAGAGAGAAATAAAGAAAGAAAGAAAGGAAGAAGATTTAGGGGATGAAGTGTGGCAACATTGTCAGGCATGACGAAGGGAATCGTCACCGACTAGAAGCCAAAGGAGAAAAGGGAAGGTAAAAAATTGCTCACAACTTAGTCTAAAACATTATGCACTGACATGGAACGCTCATGCACATGTGGAATTATCGTATTTGCAACACATATCACATATGCACTCAGCTAGCGTTAATGGAAAGGGCAAATACTTGACAATTGGACTAATTTGTCATAACATTTACATTTTGTGGACTAAATTGATCATTTCCAAAGTATATAAAGACCAAATTGTCATCGAATGCAAGGTACAGGACCTAAAGTGGTTATTTACCTTAAATTTTTTTATAATTGTTAGTCCTCACAGTCTAAAATCTCCTAAATTCGTTACAACTAAATCTTTTATAATTGCTACAAAAATAAAACTGGCAGGAAAACCTAGCAAAAAATTTAGACGTTTTAGTTTTGTATCCATTATAAAGGATTATGATCAAAATGGTTAAAAATTGTAATTGTAAATACTAGAATGAGATGTTTTAAACTATAGGTACTAAAATGAAAAAAAATGTTACAACTATATTATCAAAAGAAAATTAAACCAAATAAAAACAAGCATGGATCAGTAGTTCATCATATTAAGTGGTTTCGACAAGAGTTGACAAAATTAATTTTAAATGAAAATAATTTTGTAAAATTAATTTTATAGTGATTAATTTATATTTAATATTTTTATTATAAAAATAATTTAGGAGTCAAATTCAATACAAATTTTTTTATTATAAAATTTCAATATTTTTACTAAGAATAATTTTTTTATTCATCGCAAAAACTATCTAAAGTTGCTACAATTTAAAATTAATTTTAGACCAAAAATTAATTCTACATGAGAAATAGTGAAAAATGTATTTGAAGAAATGTGTTAGATTATATATTTCTAGTACTTCTACATTCTTCTCCACCAAGTTTTTTAAACAGACGGACCGATTGGACTAGAAACCAATTGTTTGTCCGGCCCGGATATCTTGCAAAACCGCCCTAACATCAAACGGGTGGAATTGGTCATGAACCGGCAAACCTGAAGGTTTTACCGGTTGGCCCAATTAAGTGAAAACAAAATAATGGGACACGAGTCGTACTATACATAAATGTCCTAAATTGGAATCGCCTTGCTCTCTGTTCCACGTTTTGCTTCGTTGTGCACGACGGAATTGTTTATTAAACAAAATAGTAATCGTGAACATGCATCTTTGATTTGACTAAGTGATGTTTAAATTTTAATATTACGAAGTTATGAATTTTATGTTATTTTTTGTTTAATTTTATTTTATATGTTATGCTAATTTTTTTTACTTATTCAATCATGGTTGAAGTAGGTTGAACCATTAAACTTAAACAACTATTTTAAACAACTATTTTCACTGGTTCAATGAGTTTAATTTTGAAAATATTATTCTCCAATTTAATACCAAACATGTAAAATATATCTTAAATCAACTCTGCACTCAAATTTGATTTTTCATAAAGACTAGCAGATACTGTTTTCTCTGATCCCTAAAGATGCAAATTGTGTTGCTGGCCTGTTAAAATTCTGGAAGCTTTGAAGAGTGACTCTTTTATAGCATCTCCAACAGGGAGTGTTTCCATGGTTTTTTTAGTTGAAAAACCTGTTCCATGAAGAAATCATGTACTAGAGAGTGCCTCCGTGGTGGAACGGTTTCTGAAGAAAAAGAAGTGCTTCCTATATAAGAAACTCAATCTTAACAATAAAATAATATTATGCAAATCAATTATCCTGTAAAAAAGAGGGAAAATAACGGGAAGAAACTTAATCCCATAATGGAAAAAAAATGAAGAACCAGCAAAAGCCCAATAAACCATATTCTTGAAATCAACAGACGTCATTGTTGTTTGCGTGAGGGAGGTCCGCGACGAAGGCTAACGGGTCGTGATGGTGGTGGGGCAAGGAATAGGCAACGACAGTGGTCGTGCGAGTGAAGGGTCGTGGAGTGGAAAAGAGAGAAAGAAGAGAAAAGGCAGAAGGTTCCAGAAAAAGAGGGGAGAAGAGAGAAAGAAGAGGCGTGGAGAAGATAGAAAGCATTGACGTGTAGAAGATAGAAAGATGAGTGAAAAAGCAACTTGGAGAAGTGGAACAGACAGAAAGATAGAGAAGACAGAAAACCACACATGGAGAAGAGAGAAGAGAGAAAGTCACGAGTGGAACATTCTAGAGAAACAGAGAAGGGAGAAAAAAGGCACACATGGCAATGGGATGTGGTAGTGGGCTATGGGTAGGGATGAAAATGGGATAGACTGCCTATTAGGGTCCTTCGGCCTGGCCTGACCTGACTTGTTTATTATATAGGCAAAACTAAGATTTTTTGAAAAGCTTGGTTAAATAAAAAGGTCAGACTCAAGGTTTAAAAAAAGTTTGTTAGGCCTATGAGACTGACCTATTATATATATATAGTCAATTTATCATATCCTAATCATGTCTGGATCACAAAAAAAATGGAAAACAAAAATATTTATTTAAAAAATAATTAAAAAAAATGAAAATGAAAGAAAAAATATTTATTTAAAAAAAAAAGAAAAGGGAAATGATGAAATAGAAAGAATAAAAAAAAGGAAAGAAAAATATTAAAACAAAAAAAAAGGAGTAAGAAAACGTAAAAAGAAAGACAAAGGAAGATAATAGAAACAGGGAAAAAGCAAAAAAAGAAAAAAAAATATGGAACGGAAGAAAGAAATAAAAAAGGAAAAGAAAATAATAAAAAGAAAAAAAATAAAGGAAGATAATAGTAAAAGAAAAAAAGGAAACAAAGATGATAAAACGAAAAAAAAGAAAAAAAGGGAAAATAAGAAAGATTGAAATAAATTTGATTTTAAATTTACAAATTTCTATATTTATATTTATGATAGGATTTTTATTTTTAATAAGCTCGTAGGCCAAATCAAACTTTTAAATAAATCAGGCCAAGTTTTAAAAAAAGCTTATAATAGGTAAATAAGTTAGGTTAGACTTTATGTTTTTAAATTAGGCAAAGATCATGCCTAACTAAACTTGGTTTGTTTCCACCCCTAGTTGTGGGTGAATTTTATTTTAAAGAATTGTAAGAGAGAGAAAAAATATGAGTACATATTGAACATTAAAAAATAATTAGTAGAAAAATAAATGAAACGTTTTGGAAATGAATATAATAATAATTAAATTTATGTAATATTTTTTTATTTATTTCAATGTCATTGTATTTAATTATTTATTATTATGTAAAGTTTACTTTACATTATTATGCATTTGACTTCAATGTTATGTTGTTTTATTATTTTAATTGATATTTAATATTTTCTTTAATTATTTATATTTTTTATTTGTATTCATAAGTTTTAATCATAAAAATATACTTATGTTGATTTTTTAGAATTTTTTAGAATTTCTTATTATTTATTATATTAGAACAAAATATTGTATAACTTTTTAATAAATAACATAACTTGATAGGACTACAAAATATATTGCATGAACATAAAAAGAAAACCCATATAAACACTCCCGTTGAAGATGCTTGCTTTGCTTTTAATCATCGGACGCTACCAAAAAAAAAAAAATACAATCCACCCACGCCCAATGTGAGAAGATCGTATCATCCACAGAGGCATCGGAATCCGACGCCGGATAACAGCCGCTCACGGCGACGAAGAACCATCGAAACTCGATTTTCACGATGGAGTGGCTCCAAACGCTGCCTCCATCCTCTCACATCTCGCCCTCCACACTCTCCTTCCTCGACCACAGGCTCCACACGCAGCTTGCCCTTGCCGAGGCTCCCACCTTCGCCGCCGAGCTCCAGACTCAGTGCTCCGAGTTGGATCGCTCGCTCGACGAGTTGACTCGGAGGCTTGGAGCTGGTCTCTCCGCCTACGCCTCCTTCTCCGGCGAAATCCACGGCCTCTTCGGGGCCGTTACTGATAGATTGGTCGCTCTCTCCTCCACCGTCGTGCCAGGTTCGATACGATGATTCTTTTGTTTTTATAGGTTTTTTTTGTGTTGGATTTTGAGGAATTGTTTTTGTTTTGTTGAGTGAAGATGGAGGAAGAGGCGAAGGGGATGGCAAGGGTTTCAGAGAGGAACTTGCGACTTTGGCGAAAGAAGTGGCTAGGTTAGAGACGTTTCGTGTTTATGCAGGTTGGTTGTTTTTTCAATTTTCGTTTTTGAATTGTGCCAAAGGAAAAACATTGTGGGAAGAAGTTTGATATGATGGTTCTGTGTTGAAGTGTTTTTTTTTTGGTTGATTGTTATGATGTACGTTAGTTCTAATTGTCATAAAATGTTTTGGTTAGAACTTAGAAGTTTTAGTGCATGTTTGTTTTAACATTGGGAGGCCTCCAAACGGCTGTTCAATTAAAAGCTCCGAATTCTTACTTTTCACGAAACGTGCATTGGAAAGTGTGCCCGTTAAACCAAACACACCCTTAGTCTTGGGTATTACCTTAGCTTTTGCTTAGTGCTGTTAGTTCTTAAAATTGCAATTTTGTCTTCCATGGACAACTCTTAAACTTGATACTTACTGTGCAAAATAAAAAAATGTTGTGGGGCTGGGAGGAATTGCAAGATGATGTTTTTGTTGAAGTATTTGTGTTTGATGATTGTCGTGATATGGATTTGTTGTCAATAAAGCCTAGTTTGGATGAATTTTTCAACAAGTACATATAGGATAAGAAATTAAGAAGGAAAAATGAATTAAAGTTCTTCAATAAGTTAAAATGAACTTACATACTTCAACTTTTATAGAAGCTCTCTCATCTATCTTCTCCAAAAACTGAGATGCATAAGGTGAATTTAATTTATGGAAGAAGTTTGATTCATTTTGCTTTATATTTTCTTCTCCTATAAGTGCTTATTGAGAACATTATCCAAACTAGTGCTAACTGTTAAGCTTTTTCAATGATGGGTTGTTACCTTCATTTGAGTTCTTAGGTTTTGCTTTCTTTTGTCAATGTTGATAGTTTCTTACACTCCTATGTGTCTTCTAGACACATAACTTAAGCATGATGCTTTTAGTGTAACTTTGAAGAACATTATTGGAAGAATGAGAGTTGTGTTTTACTGTAATACTTGTATTTCAGTAGTTCTTATATTTTTATGATGTGGATTTGTTGTGATTAACAAGAAATACTATGCTTTTCAGTGATGGTTATCATACCGTGTTTGGTTTAATTTCTTAGGTGTTACCTTTTTGTGAATGTTGTTTGATTCTTGAAACTCCTTTGTTTATCTTTCAGAGACAGCACTGAAACTTGATACTTTGATTGGTGATATTGAGGATGCTGTATCATTTACCATGAGCAAGAACATAAGGAAACATTCTAGTCAAAATTCACAAGTGAGCATACTTTCATAATATTAACCTGATGATAGTGGAACTATAGCATCACTATATTCTTAATGTATCTTAAATGTTTCAGGAAATGCATATGCTTGCTATTAAAACACTTAAAACAACAGAAGACATATTGACTTCAATTACAAAAGCACATCCTCAGTGGAAGCATCTTGTATCAGCTGTTGATCACAGAGTAGACCGAGC
>CM023958.1:24223459-24273576 GCA_013407115.1 Glycine latifolia | reverse complement strand
GGTCTGAAGTTGTTGAAGATGGATGAAAATAGAGTGCAAGAATGTATGGGAGGGGGGACGAGATGGTTGAAGGAGAATGGGTTCAGGCGTTTGAGTGTAGCTGAAGCAGAAAAGATTTTGAAGAACAGGGTGTTCACAAGTTGAAGCTTTTGGGCTTACATTTTAATCACATGCTCTGCTGGAATGGCATAGGGAAGTGTGAAGATTTAGGATTGTTTCATGGTGTACATGACTGTAGACCAGCTGAACTAATTCAATTTTGCAAAGTTGCAATAAATATATTTTCCTTTAAGAATATTCTCGGGCATTGCCTTAAAGACCACGTACCTCCAATTCGGGGCATGGCTAATACTTCATATTTCTAGATGCTAATTATACTGTAAATTTGCAGTGAGGAAAACTATTCTTCCTATTCGTATAATTTGAGTTTTTATGCTGGCTTTCGAATTTTGAAATGAACAAGGACTGTGTAAATGAATAACTGTTACAGTGAATTGTTATTCCTTAGTTTCTGCTTACTAATGAACACGCAACCGAAACAATTTTCAAGCTACACTGAATTAGTTTTAAGCTTGTTGATTTAACTTTGGTTTTTTTAAGAAAAAAATATTTTAGTTTTTAGGTCAATAGAATTTTACCTGTTTTGGTTTTCCTAATTGATGTATTATTTACTTGCTGATTGTTGATCTCATTGTGTATGCTGGTTGAGTGTAAATTGAGCATTGAGGATAGTCTGTATTGAATTTGGAAATTGTAAAGAAAAGAAAGCTCCGAGCTGGCATGTTTTTGGATTGTATTTGCTGAAATTATAAACTTGCAATTGTTGAAGACCATGGGCAATATGTAGCCTTGATTTCCACATAGGTTTGTTGATGTGTACCTGGCTGCACCTGGGTGTATTTTGGTTGCATGGCTGATATATTTTCACTTGGAGAAAATAGAACTAGTGGATCATTCACCATCAATGTTTGCTATGAACCAACATGCTATAGAACCCTGCACATTAAGCGATCTGTTTGAGAAAAATATTGTACATAGCTCCTAGAATTGAACTGTTAGGTTTTGGAATCCGTATATAGCATGCTATAGTTGCCATAAACTGCCTAATACCAAAGGAGAAAGTAAATGCTCTTCCAATGGATGAGGATGATCACATCTGGGCTTTCATTCTTTGCTCTGTTATGATTGAAACAAATTACAATAGCATTGGAGTATAGTTAGATAGAATTAATTTTGAAAAAAATTGAGAAATAAAATGCATTGAAACGTGTAACATGATTTTGCAGATTGTGTTTGACACGGTTTGTCTCATCCACTGGCTGCAATGGTTTCTTTCAATAAACTTGTCAAGTTATAACTATTCAACTTGATAATAAGCAATCAAGTTAATAAACTCTTGAATGATCTTGGAAGAATAAGAAAGCGAAACTATTTTTACATGCATGACTATCAGTAATTTGCTGCAATGGTGCTTATATTTCCATTTAGTCACCCCCATCATTTCATTTGATACCATCCTGAAGCTGAATGTGATAATAACCTTGTATTATTTGAGTCTGGATATAATATATTGGATGTCCCCATTGATGTTACAAGTCTATTTTGTTTCTCAGTGAAATTTGCTCTATTGCATGCTTTCTTTTTTTGTTTTTCACTTTTAATTTATAATTGAACTCTATATTTCATTTTGGTGTTTCTTAGTTTTTTTCTTCTTCCAATAATCGTTGTGATAGTTGATATTTGAAAAGGTTGCTGAAAAATAATAATAGATTAATAGAATGATTTAGTTTGAAGAACGATCAATAGAATAAATGTTCTCCCTTCGCTGTCTTTCTTAACAGAACCAATATAGCCACCGCCACCACCCATTCCGTACAAGTCCTCGCACAAATCTCCGATCTCGCTGGGCACGGTGGGTCCTCATCGGCGTACCACACATTCATGAGTGGATTCAACGAGAGCTCCGCCAAATAGTGCCCAATCAAGCTTACGATGTCGTCCACCCTGATGTCACTGTTCAACAGTGTGAGGTGGTCGAGGCCGCCGCAGCCCATGTACACGGGGACGGTGAAGGGATAAGCATAAACTTTGGGGCACTATTTTTTGGAGTTCCCTATCCACGCGTAAGGGAGCGTGTAGCCCACCTTCGATGGGAAGGTGAAGTAGTGGAAGCCGCAAACGGCACGACAGAAGTCTTCCATGGTGGCGTCTACGGTAATGAGGATAAGGTAGATCCCATTGTGATTGTCAATGGGGAAGGGCTTGGCCTGGACGACGATGGCAATGACCTCCTGCACAGAGAGACATGTGAGGTGGGTGTCGTGGGTGTAACACCCTGAAATTCTACAAGTAGAAAGATATTTGTGTTGATTAATTGTTTAACATAAATCTTGCAATCTGTTAAAGTGTTTTGTATGGGTGTTTGTGCCTGAGAGGGGAAAGTCAAATTTTGTGGCTGAGATAAGCTGTCAGTACACGCATAGTAAAAATGGTGGTGGCTCTGATGGCATTTCGATTACGCAAGTGGGCAACTATGGTGGCTGTGATAGCTGGATGCTTCAAGTTGTTGGTAACTTGCCTCAGTGCTCTGCCTATAAATAGCAGTGCATGAAGCGGAAACATATTCCCTCTCACTTCTATGTGTATTTCTCTTCTTTTCTCTCTCTAAACTCTTTGCACCCAAAAATCTCTTTTCCTTCACTTTCTGTCCCACTTTAACCCTCGAGAACCACCGTAGCAGCAACGGAAAACCTTCTCCGTTAAAAGGAACTCGTGAGCGGAGATTAACCTTTCATTCCTGGTTGTTGAGAGAACTTGTGTTCGAATAAAACTCATGTTAAGTTTGAAAGGAAAGAATCCCTGTTGAGGTAAGGGGAGTTTATTGTGTTAATAATGATTTTTGATATCATGGTTGAGATAAAGTGTGTATCTGTTGTTTGATATTCTGTGTGATATATATTGATGATGTTTTTAAGTGATGTGTTGTGAAGAAGACGACTACCGAGTTGGGTAAGTCGGGTTGGGTATGTATATCAATCCCTTGTGTTTGGGATGTCGGCTACCGGGATGAGTAGGCCGAGTTAAATACACGTGTCAATCCCTTGTATTGTGATATTGGCTACTAGGATGGGTATGCCTAGGTGAATGGTTTACGTAGCATGCATGTGTGCATGCAGGACATAAATTAGTTTTTATTGGCGGGCGTCTGTATACAGGGTTAATAACCCAGGGTTGTTTCCTTAAAAGCTGCTAAGGCTCGCTTTCTTTTTCCTTAGATATATCGGGTTCCTTACCCGGGAGTGTACCTTGGAGCTGTTGAGCTCAAGTTACTTCGAAAATAGAGCCATCGGGTTCCCTAACTCGGATGAGCTAGTGTCTTCTCGGGATAAGAGCCACCGGGTCCTCTACTCGGATGAGCTTGTATCTTTCTTCTAGAACAACTGGATTCTATACACGTGTCGTCTTTCTAGAAGCTCATTTTTCCTTCCCTAAGAGCTATCGGGTTCCTTACTCGGTAGAGCTCGTATGTTCTTGGGAAGAGAGCTACCGGGTTCCTTACTCGGTAGAACTCGTATGTTCTTGGAAAGAGAACTATCGGGTTCCTTACTCGGTAGAACTCGTATATTCTTAGGAAAAGAGCTACCGGGTTCCCTTACAACCTTATATATGTTGGTGATAAAACACAACCAAGTCTTGCAAGCGCTATCGAATTAATCGACTACAACACTTATGTAATCGATTGCATAAGGGATGAACTTGTCCTTGGTATTTTATAGAAACCAAAGGATCCCCTTGATCGTATTAAACCAAACCTTTATCGACCTCTACCGACCTTTACCGACTTCTTCCAACCTCGATCGCTCTTGTTTACCTTTGTTCTCTCTTGTCCAAACCTTGATCGATTTGTACCAACCTTGTCCGCCTTCATCTGACCTTGTTCGGATTCTTTCTTCAGAGTTGTTATAGCTGAATAACAACTCGGACACCTAAAACTTCACACCGTTTTACTTGTATGTTTGTGAATGACGTATGTGATTACATTAAGATTGGCCATTGTATTGGCTTGAGTTATTAAATGCATTGATACCATGGGGGTGTATGGCATTATCCTACCTAAGTCGAGTTGAGCCCAGGCTTGGGTCATACATTGATGGTGTTGTGGTGATATTTTATGTATTGACATGAGATGCTGGATAGTGCATAATTGAGCCCTTGTTTGGGGCAATGTGTATGTACATGGGAGGTGTATGGCGACACCAGCCAGGAAGGGATTGCTCCTGCGCCGGTACATACAATGGTGCCCATGAGAGACATACTTCATGCATGACGAAAATAGGATGATTAGCTGTAGAGTACAAGAAGTACTGGGGGGCCATTGCTGTAAGGTAGTGTTGCGAAATCGGCAAGTATACCGTTCGTTCAAGTAATAAAGTGATAAAGAAAGACATCATTCCCACGAGGATTAGTGCACCAATTGTATTATAACTTAAATCTAAAAGTTGGATAACAAAATATTTGGTAAAAGTGTGATTGGTTTGTTTGAACAAGTAAAAGTAAAGACAAGAATTAAAACATAACTATTGATTATGAACAATTAAGCTAAGTTGTAACAATATAAAGAAAGCGTAGCCAAGGCACCCATACTCGATGTTTCCTTCCAATGAACTCGTATCGCTTACTGCATTCGCTTACCTAAGTTACTTAGCTATTATGTGCATGCAAACTTAGTTATTCATCAATTCCTCAGTGACATAACCCTTTAACCCGCTTGAAAGTTCTAATCCCTTAGTCACCTCCCTAGGGTTAAGCATTAAGCAACACTTTGAATGAGCTACCAACATACATTCCTATTCCTAGGTAATGTAAAGCAAGTTACTTCACTTAGTTCCAAGACTAAAGCCCCAATATCCTTATTGTGAACCCTAGCTCTTAATCCTTTAATAGATTGATCAAGTCTACGAAAAAGATATAAACATTCAAGCAAAGTGTAGTAAAATAACTTTTGATAAATGAATCATAGCATTCAATACATCCCAATGAAATTTACATCAAGTGCTTGGCCCTAGCTACAAAATAAAACTAGCCAAACCTATTCATGTTTGGCCCTAAGCTAACAAAAAGAAACATGCCCAGCTGAAGCACAAAGGAGAAGAAGATGAAGAAAGGTCTCCACTTGAGCCTTCAACTCCCAAGCCCTAGCCAAGCTCTCCAAGCTTTCTCAAACCCTTTTGCAAGTGATTTTCGTGCTGAAGAAGTGCCTTCAATGCTCTGGGTTCAAGTATTTATATGAGGGTAAGTGAAACTTCCATTTTGCCCTCAACAACTTTTTAAAATTACACAATCAGTGAACTCCCACGCTGGTGGCGTGGCATTCCAAAGAAAATAACTTGTTTTCTTCATATCCCACGCTGGTGGCGTGAGTACCACGCTGATAGCGTGGGAAGCTTTGCTCAATTAAGCTTGTGTAATAGGCTTTCCTGCTATAAAGATGCTCAAATTAACATAACACATGACAGGGAAAGATTCATCACAATTTATCACAATTATGGGCAATTATAGACTATTTGTGGATGATTCTTGCTTCTAGTAGCTTGGAAAGAACTATATGCTAGGCGCATATCAGGTAGCCTTCTGACACCCATTTTGGCTGATCACTATTGGGGGGGTGAGACCCGTGCACAACAGAGTGACCCTGACGAGCTGCAGTAATTATTTGTACAATGGATTTGGCCTATTGTTCGAGATGGTACCACATGGCATTGACTAAGAGATAAGTCAGGAACATGCATCATGATTAGACATTATAAGATGAATTTGTGAAATGTTTTGGACGAGTTGTTCATGGTTGAGTGTGTAATGAAATGTTTGAATATTGTTGTAATATTACAATGACTGGGTTGTCTTTTTATAACTGATGATATTTATTAATTATTATTTTACATGATGAACTCACATTTGCTTTATTGTACCTTGTGGTTTGGTACCTGTGATGATCGCGAACCGGGTTCGTGTGAGCAGATGGACAGCAGTAGGTGACCGGGAAGATATCTAAGTTGATTGGAGCCACCGAGTAGCCAGGATATAGATGAATTAGATCTCGGACAAGGGTGTGTTTTTGCTAGTTATACCCCTTGTACTAATGGCTACATCCCGTCTTTTAAATCTTTGTTTCTTTTGGAAAAGTTTGTACAATTCAGACTTGGTATTGTAATCATCATCAACTTATGATTATTAATATACAAGTATTATGTTGTATTGCATCTTTGTATATTCGAGTATTAATTTGTGACATTGATTATGATCGCGAAAAAAAAATTACTACCTATTTTTTATAATCACTTTAAAGAGATCTTCAAATAGAAAATCGTGATTAAAATTATGATTAAGAGTATGATATAGAAGCGACGTGGCGGGTCGTTACAGTGGACGTAGTGGATGTTGGAGTACTCGCCAGCGATAGAGACAGAGTAGAGAGTGGTGCAGTTGGAGATTCTATAAGAGAAGAAATTTTCAATTTCTCATATTTTAGAAAAAAATTAAAATTTCACATTTTTATTTTTTTAAAATTTAAAAAATTCAAATTTTTCATATAAAAACATTCAAACAATGAATTTTAGATAAAAAAAAATTTAAATTCTTTGATAAATTAATTTTTTTATTAAAATTTTCTGTCCAAATACTCATAGAAAATTCCTGTGTGATTTTTAAGTGGTTATTTAGCTTGCGTACTGCTTTATCCAGTTAGGTGGGGAAAAAAAAGTAAAGTGCTAAGGGAAGAGGGATGTTTTGGATAAAAGCAACCAACGTTAAAATTCTTGTCAGCTATAATTAAAGCCATGCCATGTGAAATAATTAATGTGCGACTGAAGATTGTTTAATTTAAGGTTAAGTAGTTGTTCGGTTGTTCCACTTCCACCCCTTTATTCAGTTTTACAAAAGGCATTTGCCTGTTACTGGAATCCTGGCTAACACAATTAAAAATTGTTTACTTTTGATTTTTAAGTGGCTACAGAGTAATATTGAATAAACAACTTTTTTTCCTACATGGTTTTTTGACGCATCAGACATGCATGCTTACATCATAGGTAATTTAATTTCACGAGTTTATATATTCTGTTTGAATTTCAATCAGCCTAAATTTATTGTCACATATAGCTATAGTACTGGTTTAGTTTTCAGAGGTTGGTTAATAAGCAACATAGGAACTAAAGTATTTTAGTTGCTTATGAGTAAGTTTTTATCTTTTAGTAAGGGTATCTGGAGAATTCAATTTTACCATGGGTTTATTAATAGCTTTTAATTTGATATATATTTTATGTCTTTTTTTTAATAGGTTATAGCTATAAATAGATTTTAAGCACTCGAGGGTATGTGAACTCTACATCGATGACGACAACTTTAATTTAGCTTTCAAATGTGGGATCATTTCTACTTCTCATTTTAGGACTAGGCATGTTGAATATTGTTGTATTGGATTGCTTACGAGCAAAAGAAGAGAAACTATTAAGCATGTGTTAGCTTTACATAGAATCTTCATTTGACTCAAATGGTGTCTTAGCTTTCAAGCTGAATAGTTCTCATTTTTTGTGTTTATTTTTAGAACAAATTACACTATCATCCCTTATGTTTTTCTCAAATTGCATCCGATACTCCTTCATTTTTATACATTATTTTTAGCTCTTCTGTTAACGTCGTTAACTAACGTCAATTGAAATATCTGAGCAGACAAAATTGTCAGTTAGAGTAAATTACATCCGCGCCCCACATGTTTTTTCTCAAATTGTACCTGATATCCCTCATTTTAATACATTACTTTTATCCGACGGCGCCAGTGTACAAGGAACCAGATGCAACAGTGATGGTGGTCGAAGTCATGGCGGGGGACAAGGAGGTGGTGGAGGTGGATATGACAGCAGCGGTGGCAACTATGGTGGTGGCGGTGGCGGTGGTTACAATGGTAGTAGTTGCTCGGGTGGGAGTGGGTGCACTCGAACGCCATGTTGGTGGGCGAGGATGACGATGAGGAGAAAGAGATCATGTTGTCGTGGGAGAGGAGGGAGGAGGAGGAGAAAAAGGTGGTGGTGGTAAGTGAAGAGTTGAAGAACTGGAGGATTTGTAAAACCCAGTATGTGATCTTGAGGAAGGAGATAAAAGCATTTTAGACAAAAATTTTCATTAAAAGTCATGTGACCAACATGTGCATATTTTTTGTTAAATTATTAAACGGTGTTTAAGAGAGAGGAGGTATGGGTATAATGTGAGCTAAACAATTAAGAGATTTTTTTTTAAGATGCAAAACAGGAGGGGTATCGAATATAATTTGGAAAAAATACAGGGGGTGTGAGTGTAATTTAATGTTATTTTTAATTCAATTAATGACGAAAAAATGATAGGAGTTATTTTTCTTTCTTGATCGAAAAGATATACTTTTTATGATTTAATTTCAATTTATATTTTAAAATATAATTGGAGAAGAACAACAAAAGAAAAGGTTTGATTATGGATGGTTAAAATCCATCGCTAAGCACCAAAATCGTTGATAAATATGAATTTTTGCTGAACAAAAATTTGATGATAATTTGGTCGTAAAAAAAAAATATCCATCAGTAATTATTGATGGATTATTTGTGAAAATATTCAGCAGCAGATAATATTAATTAATTTAGTCATCAATAATTATCGATAGGAATATCCGTTGCTAATTTCGTCATTTTTAATATCAATTTTTTAATTTTATAATGATGCTTATTATACAATATTGTATATGCTGCAAATTAATAATAATCATAATATATATAAAGATATAAACCTAAAAAAAATTAATCAATTTAACCATCTAATCCAATTATATATATATATATATATATATATATATATATATATATATATATAGCTTAACTTGAACCAGTGATACCAAATCTAACATTATGAAAATCTTACTCATTTAATTTTTTTGCAATCCATTGGCAAAGAATTAATCACATACAAAATCAAAATACATTATGATAATAAGGCTAAATGTCACTTTTGATTCATTATAATTTTAGTGATACTTTATTTTAATACATTAAATTTTATAAGTTTCATTTTGATCATCTATGTTTTTTAAAGTTTCATTTTAATCATTTCTTTTAATTTTCGTTTGTAAACATTGGTGTGTCGTCAACTTTAAATTTTGAAATAATTAATTGAAGATAGTGGCGACTAAAAATCGTCACTATCTTTTTCAAATGCATTTAACCACCTACTTCCTTAACTTTTGTCATCTTCTTTTATAAATTTCATAATCACCACAACATAAACAATGCAATTATTGTCCACTTAGATCTACAACTTCCTCAGTACTACAATCATCATCAACAAATAAATCAGATCCATAACACTCATCCACCAAACAACATCATAGTGTCATCCCACACTACTACAACGAAGGCCCTCTACATTAGTTATTTGACGCATATGACGACAATTCTACAACCGTCTTTGTAGCAAGCATCGTAGAAAGTGAAGAGTTTCGACAACAATTATTGAACCGTCTTCGTAACAAATGATTCTAAGATGATTCCTCAAGGGAATAGTCTTAGAATTTGTGTGTATTTTTTATAAAAAAAACAATGTCTCTAAGATGGTTCATGAGTAAAATCGTCTTAGAATATGACCATTCTAAGATGGTTTTGACTTATAATGGTTGTAGAAATAAAGAGTTTAAAAAAAAATTTAAAGTTACTGATTCTAAGACGGTTTTAAGGCAAAACCGTCTTAGAATGGTGATATTCTAAGACATTTTTGTCTATGAATCGTCTTAGAATTAGAATGAGCTACAAAACAGACATCAAAGTTGACATACATTGAATTCAATGTCACGTTTTTATACAATTAGCTACAATAACATGGTATGGTCAAATGAGCTACAAAACAGACATCACAAGTAACAAATGACAAACTTATAAACTCTGATAATTAGAATGATAAGTTCAGATAGATGTTTGTATACAATTAGCTAATTCTGAGAGGAAGAAAAAGAAAAGAGATCAAAGTTGACATACATTGAATTCAATATCATGTTTTTGCACAAGTGCCTCTACATAAGTTCCCAAATCAGCAGCTGAAAAATAATATCAAATGGTTTTTTTCAACTTGATTAGACAACGAACCAATTCCATCTGTTTAAATTGATAATACAAAAATATATAGTATATTTAAATATAACAAAATACATAGAAATTATACTTGTGAATGAATACTAAATTAAAACTGTACAACTTGGCATGAGAACCCAACCTGGATCAATTGGACTAGTGGTTGACAATGTGATCTGCTGGCCCTCTAAAACAATATCAAATTGCAATACATGGCCAACATCAAAAGGTTCGGGGGCATAAACTGACTTGTTAGCTACTGACAAAAGAAAAGTCATATTACATGATAGGCAAGGACAGAAAAGCTACTACATATGGCATTTAACCAATATTCCACCACAATAATGCATCTCAAATAGTACACCTTATAGATTAAGCCCTTACAACAGCGATCAACAGATATAATTCCAAAACAATGAAAGAGATGGTTTACAAGGAGACCGGGGCGCATACAACTCGTTGATAGTGTCAGAGGGGGCCAAACACACGAAATTTAGGGTTATAAATTGGGGACGTTCAAAGACGGTTGTTACGAAACCATATTTGAATTATTGAAGACAACGACGATTTTTAAAAAATAGAATTTGAATTATCGAATACTATGACAGTTTTGGTTATAACCGTCGTCGTTTTGGATAAATCAAATACGATTTTTTTAAAATCGTCGTTGGCAAGTTCATAATATTACAAAATGCCACCACTTACTCAACGACGATGGCTTTCACACAATCGTCGTTGAACGTGTGTCATTAAACTTCAGATCTAACATCTTGGTGGTGATTTTAGGTGTTACTTCAATTTTTAGCCTCATTATTTTAAATTAATTATTTAAAAATTAATAGCATACGTCTAACGTTTATTTATAGAAATCAGAAGAAAAAGTCAAAATAAAACTTTCCAAAATGAAGTTTTCAAAAATATAAAGAACCAAAATGAAACTTTTAAAACTTAATGTATCAAAAGGAAATCTTTCAAAATATAAAAGACTAAAATAAAACTTTTTAAATTTAATATACTAAAGTAAAAAAAACACTAAAACATAATGAACCAAAAATAAGATTTAGCCAATAACAAGGAAAAAAATACGAACTCGTAACAACTCCAATAAGATTGATTTTAACCACTCATCAGAGGAAGAATTCATAATGAGGAGCATAATTATCATGTTTGATCGCTGCTGGCTATCCATGACAATCAATTTGTTCAACCTTGTAGGTATGATTTGCATGAACGAATCAAATAGACAAGTCTAAAATAATGATTACAATGAAAAGGTTTTGCAAAAGTTGAGTATGTAGAACCAAATCAAAAGGTAATTATTACCTCAGTTAAATAATTAAATTTATAAATGGAAAGAATTTAACTATTTATTATGAATAAAGAATTTTATAAATGAAAGAAATTTAATTGTTTTATCCAAACATAAGATTTTAAAAATGAGAGAATTTAATTTCTTTATTCAAATAAGAAACTTTAAAAATGAAGGAATTTCAATTAAAATTCTTGAAATTTAGATTTTCTTAAGAAAAATTTAAAATTCTCTTTGGGCTATTCATGAAAAAAATATTTAAATAATTAATTATAGGCATAATTGATTGTTATTATAAATATATAAAATAAATTTATTTTTTGTGAATTAAATAACATTAATGTTTGAACAAGATAAATGAAAAGGGGTTTAATATGATTTATTTTGTTTTAATTATCCAAAATTGGGGTGTGGGTGGGTACGGGGTGAAATGTCGGATCTATTTATTTATTTTACTTGAAACAAGAAGTAGTTTAGAATTAATTATATTTTTAGTCATTATTTTTTTAAAAAAAAAAATTTAAACCCTAAACAGTTTTAGTATTTGTGGTCTTATACTTTTTCTCCATTAATGGTTTGAGTCTTTGTCATCAAGTAACAATATTTATTAATTATGTAATGACCACGTTAACAATTCATTGATTTATCACATTATTAAAAAGTTTAACAGGATAATTATGTGTAATTATGTTTAAAAAATTATATTTTTAATCCTTCATAAACAAACTTGTTTAATATATCAATTAATCTAAACATGATATATTAAAGACACAATTTACTAAAAAAAATTAAATGTGATTGGACTTCTCAAAAGTGGCGGACCCATGTATATATTTAAGGGGTGCACTTCATGACTTCTAAAAAAATACAAGTATATATTCATTGTTGTTATTTTTTGCACTCCGTATTTTTATAATTTGAACCCGTTGCTTTCAATTTTTTAGTTGTTGACAAATTTTGTTTTTGATTGACTAGTTTTTTCTTACATTTTGCTCCCTTCTTAGCTAACTAGATACTTTTAGGTTTTATTGAGTTGGACATTTCATTTCTTTTCTAGCTCACTACACTTGATTTTAATATTTATATCTTTATTCTTATATGCATGATAGTAATTATTATTAATTTTTTTTAAAAAAAAATTGAATTAATTTTTTTTTTTAAATAATACACCCCTACTTACCTAGGACTTGGATCCGTCATTGATGCTAGCGTTATTGGTTACGTTATCAACTAACATTGTTACTTGATTACCAGAATTAAAACTATTAACAAAAGAAATTTATAGAAACCTAAAACGTGCAAAAAAATATTTAGAGATTACAAGTGAAATTTAAAAGAAATTTTAGGAAACAAAAACATAATTAACCCAATAGTTTACATTATTTTCGGAAAAAAATATCACAAAATTTTACAAAATACACAATTTCATGATAAAAGAAATTTAAAATATTTAAACTTCTACAAATTACAATTGTTATCTATACATTTTCATACTTTAAAAAAATATTATATGATTTTTTCATTGTCAATATTATCAATAATTAAAAGGCTAAAATTTATTATTTTTTTGTTTCTTAAAATTTTTATAATAATTTTTAAACAACAGTATCTTATTAGGATAAAACTTATTTTTTTATGGGGCAGTTTTTTTTAATTACACATACAAATAACTAAAAAATTCTTGTAGGGGCAATTGTCCTCACATTATTATACGTGTATCCACAATTGAGGTGACAACAACAACAAAATTGGAGTGGTGGTAATGATGTCAGTACCACAAGCAATGATAGAGATAATGATCGATGGTAATGGTAGAAGTAATTATGGTGAAAAGATGACGACAGTCGTGACAATAATAAGGTGAAAGCACTCATGATGTGACAAAGATTACGACTAAGGTGAAAAAGACAAGACTCATGATGTTACAAAGATGATGATTAAGATAAAAATGACAAGACTCCAGGTGATGATTAATTTAATTTTTATGTGAGTTTTTTAATTTCAACCTTCTATTTTAACTGGGAGTATATTAACAAATGTTTGGATTTACTAATATATGCACACTTATTTTTTAAGTTATAGAATACTTTAACAATCTATAACTAGAAATTATATTAAAATACATTCATGATAAGAATTTAAAGATCATTTTGTAAATTTCATATTAAAATATAATATAAAAAATTCATTTCAAAGTAACCAATACTTATTATTTTTTATTAGTTGTGTTATAATTATTCATTCTTACTCTTTTACTTAATAATTTATATCTATATATAGATAAATTTTATTTTATGTTTCATCAGGTTTCCTATTTATAGTAGATTAGTGTATGTGTAAAAAAAAGAGAGATAAAGATAGAGACATAAGGGAAAAGTGAGGTCTCAGCTTGTGCTTGCTTAGTCTTGATCACCTCATGTTCTGTGGACACACTGCTGCTATTGTCTCTGACATTTGCATGCTCTATATATTCCTATAACTTGCTTCTTCACAGTCTCATACTGTTTACTGATATGGAAACTTGAGAGCAGAGGGAATATGTCGTTTCCCAAATCTCATTTATTGAAAGCTAGTGGACAGTGAGAAACAGCCATAACGAATTGATTAAAAGATCAATGGATCCACACCTAGCATGCTATGCCCTAGCCAGTAGGAGGAGATCCACAGAGAGACATGTAGCATTTGGCAGTTATGCAGATTTGGTCGTGACTTTGGATGTTATATTTGGGGCCATGGTTTTTGAGCCATAGTAAGTGAGGGTTTACTGTTGAAGATGGATGAAAAGTGAAAACATATTTTGAAGGGTAGTTAGGGTGTGTGGAGCTCTGGGAGTAAGGCCGTTCTTGAAAATTCTTTGATCCGGGACGAAGTGGAAAAAATGGGTCCTTAACACATAAATTTTTTAAAATACAAATAATATTAATAGATATAAAAATTTGTTATATCCCAAATAATGCTTTATAAAAAGTATTTTCTTTGGCAAAGAAAAAATATTGCTCCAAAGGAAAGAGAAAGAGGAAAAAAAATTGATTGGGAAAGAGGAACAGTCCAAAAAGGAAAGAGGAAAGAGAGAGAGGAAAAAGAAAGAGGAAAGAAAGTGAGGCTTTTTGATTTTCAGGCTTGGTGGTCTGATAGCTACTTATGGTTTGAACTTGAATGTCCTTCAGGCTTGGGTGATATGGAATCTTTGCAATGTTGAGAACAAAATGATATCAGTTGAGAAAATATTGTAGTTCTTTAGCATACCAAGTGAAGCATCATTAATTATTCAAGATTGCAGACCTGAACCAGAGTGGCCAAAGGAGGGAAAATTGATTGGGCCCTGGGCGGGCGCCCCTTCTGCCCTGCCCCAGGGCCGGCCCTGTCTGGGAGGGGTCATTTTGTGTGTGGATCAGGCCAAAACGGTGCAAGAATATTTGGCATTGTTGAAGGAGAGAATAGGATCAGGCCATTTGAGGGTAACTGATCTCTGAAGCTGAAAATATTTTGAAGGGTAGGGTGTGGACGAAATTGAGATTTTGGCGCACATAGAGAGGTTGTATTATTGTAAACCAGCTAGACAATTCTGTTTTGGCAAATTACTATACGATATCTTTTTAGTTTTAATATGAGAAAATAGACCATATACTTAAAACAGTTTTATACTGTTATTCAACAAACTACATATATGTTAAATTTATTGCTCCTTATAATAATTATCTTATAAATCATATTATCAATAAATTTTAATTAATTTATAATCACTTTATACAAATAACGTTATTTGGTATGTGTCATAGTTGCATTGTGTAAACTTACGATTTCACATATATTATCTAAAATCTATCACTAGACCAACTTTATTAGTTATTCATAAACGGTGCTTAGTCATTATTAAACTGTTATAATATTGTCAGTTATTTTAAATTTGAAAAGGTCAGATCCATTTATATTAATTGCATGCCTCATCTTGAGTATGAGTACTAGTTAAGTTGATTGACGAATTTGAGGGTATTCTACAAATTATTTATTTAAGTGAAGTTATTTTGAAACTAATACTATTGTGGTAGTTTAATTACAGTCACGAAAAGCTGCCAAAGATTATTGGGAATTTTGTGGTGAGTCATTTTCTGGCAGTCCCAAAAAAACTATTGAGTCTTCTTTGACGACTTTTCGAGACCGTAGATAATATAACTCTATAGTGATATAATTAATTTAAAGATATAATAGCCCAGATTGTACGTACTGCCTAGGTTTATTGTTTATTACCAGAAATTTAAAGATACAGGCAAGTAGTGTCAGACAACTGCTTTTCCACAGTTTCTTATTACTATTGCATATAGGAAAAAACTAAACATCTATTCAAAAGAAAAAAAAAAGGTAAAGAAAAAAATATGATATAATAAAAAGATTCGATCTCCTTTACTGCACAGTTTCTTATTACTATTGCTGCATCTCTTCTGTTTAAGCTCTGATTCTCGTACTTGTTACGTACCTTAACAATTCGCAATGTAATAATTTATATCTAAAAAATATTTACTGACAGTCAAACATTGCACTTTCAATTGTATCTTGCATAGATGCATGTGTATTTCTTCATTATCTTAACATTAATTACAATTCTTAACGTATATTGTAATAAAATAAGAACCTATCAGTAATCATCAAAAACATAATTTGGGTAATTAAAACCGAATAATTAATATCTCCAGCTTGATTGATAACAAATTTCACAATCTAGCACATTCTTCAGGATCAGCAAATTTGACAATCTTCACCCACTTGTTGGTCAATTGACAAGCACATAAAGCCGTAACAGTAGCATTGAAAGGATTTCAAAATACTGCTTTTTTATATAAAAATTTAAGATTTGTAAATAATATAAATAAATTTTGTAATATTCAATCAAAACCATCATTTTAAGGAGGACAACAAAATTTAGTAATACTCAATTAAGATTTTTAACAAATAAAATGTCTTCTAATAATAAAAATATACATTTTTTTATGAATTTAATCTTTTAAATATAATATATAAATAATATATCTGTTAAATAATCTTACTCAAACCATGAGATTTTCTTAAATTCTCATTGTTTCTTTTCCTTCCCGTTGCTATACTTTTCTTTCTCTTACCCATAAAGTTTTCCTCGCTTCGTTTAAAATAGTATAAATATTCATATGCAATTCATAATTTTATTTGCAAAGAATGAGATTTTAATAATTTTCATTTGAATCAATAAATGAATTTTCATTCTTATTATTACTAAACAACCAAAACCATAATTTTGAACCTATTATTAAACCCAAGAGCAAGAATAGTAAAATGATAATGCATTAAGGGATAATATATATAGCTTTAGACATGTTGAGAAATGTAACTTACAAAGACATGAATATAGATTTTTTTTTAAAAATGTTAGAACAGTATCAGCCAGGGACCAGCCAAAATATATTAAAGAAGAAGAATATAAACAAAACAGGGGGATTAGGACAAAACCCATGCTAAGGATTACATAATCTAGCTATAATTAGAAAACCCTCTAAAATAGCGGGCAAAATGATCAGAGCAGAAAGAGGGGACAATGTCCCACCAAAAAGATTTGCAATTAGCAACCGAAAAGTTAGCTATATGGTCTGCACAGTATTTTTCTTATGTGTAAATGTGACTAACTTTGAAAGAAAGAGCACTAGCTAAATAGAGACAGTTAGATCATCAATTATGCAAATGCCAAGGCACAAGAGTGAGTCACACTCTAACCAGAAAGGACATCAATTGTTGCGGTGAGCAGTCTCAATAGCTGTGATAGCCCCCAAAATTAAGCTCAGCTTCAAAAGAGCCACAAATGCCCAGGTAGACAGCAAAGCAAAACAAGGAAGTACCATGATCATCGCAAAAATACCCCGAGCCAGCATGACCAGGATTCCCCCAAGACTAACCATCAGAACTAAATTTTATCCAACCTTAAGGGGTAGTTTCCAGATAACCTCAATGATCCTGGTAGCTTTGGGTGGGTGACATGAATGGGAGCTTTGGACGTATGAGAATAGAATCAATTAACTATTAAAAGAATTGAAAAATTATGTTGGTTTTACTTTCTTTATCTAAATCTTATCCCTTTTGTTATTATTTTCATTGATTTGTAATTTTGAATATTTTGGCCAAATTGTATTTTTTATCCTAAATTTTTACTGTTTTGACGAATTTTATCTTTAACAAATTAATTTAGTGTATTTTATCTCCAATTTTTAGAAAAAACTCATAAATTTATCTTTCATCGTTAAGTTGATATAACGTACTAAAATAATTGCATTTTTTATTTTCAACCTTTTACTTTTTTTAGCAAATTTTATCTCCAACTTCTACCGATGAAAGATTTAATTTGAAAGTTTTTAAATAATTGAGGGTAAATCCAACAAAATAATTAGAAATAAAAAATACAATTAAGTATTTTTTTTAAATCAATAAATTCTTTCAAATTTTAAATCTGTAATTTTTTTTTTCAAATCTTATAATATGAATTTATTGCAATCTAAACTACAAAAAATTTTATTATAAAAGTGTTTGGAAAAAATATTATAAATCATAACATTTCTATATAGTATTTAAAAATCTTCAAAACTTTTTTATGCCAAAAACTAAAAGTGGTGAAACAGATGATAAGTAGAAATTAAAACTAATAAAATATTCTTAAATGTGAGAAATTGTTTGAGGTTCAACCTCTATCACTCTTTTTCCTTGTCCCATTTTACTATCTACTAGATATTTTCTATGATGACACATTTATAATTCAATATCTTAAAATTTGTTGCTTTGGTGTGTTTCATGGAAATTTTTGAGAAAAAAAATCAATTTTAAAGTGAATTTAAGACATCATACATAAAATTAACTTGTTTGGACATCAAATTTAAAGAAATTTTAAAATGATGAGAATTTTATAGAGATTTTTATTAATCCATAGAAATAGAATTTTAAATAATATCTAAAATGAATATATTTCAAATAACGCATAAAATGAAATTTATATATGATGGGAATTAAATTACATTTTTAAAACAAAGAATTCGAACCGCAAGAAAAATGAATTACTTGATCTATCCAAAGTATTTAATTTAAAAAAGAAAGGAATTTTTTTTATACGTGAATGAAAGGAATTTAATTAAAGTAATTAGGTTTCCATACATTTTATATTCTTTGATTTTTTAAATCAATTATTCCATACACTAAGAATTTTGTGATAATATTTTCTTACCAAGTGTCATTGATGTTAAAGTCATAGTTATATTAGTAATGACATTTTAAGAGACTTGCCACTGCTTCAGCTCTCATAGTTATTTTTTATTATATAACATTTCACTGATAAAAATAATAATAATAATATATTTTATTATTATGTTATAGGTGAAAAAGTATCTATCAACTTTCGATAAAATTTAAAAGAACCCTTATTATATATAGTGAAGGGAATTGAATTGGATGCCGCGTGACACCAATTTAATTTAATTTACAAACTTAGAGCATGGTTGAAATATAAATAGCCAATTAATTGGTCACATGTTGTGGGGGAGGGTATTGTATGTTTTGATTCTTACAACTACATATACGTACCCAAATACTCAATGGGTTTACTTGTAACCGCACTTTCACAACTTGCGTTGGTTGTTCCATTGGAATGTTAAAATTGATTTGAAATTTTTTTGGGTACTCATTACAAGATAAATGATATATGTCAATAGATGTTTTTGTCTACATACATAAATTATTGTAGATAAAAGTCAAAATGTACTTCTACATACATTTATTTAATGTAGATAAAATTCAAAAATTGTATCTATTATTATTTGATATAAGTAAAACTCAAAATAAATTACATCTCCAAATATCCAGTGTTAGTAAAATTTCAAAAACTTATAGCTACAATTACTTGGTATAGGTAAAATCCAATAACACTTGTACTACAATCAATTGGTGTATATAAAATTTAAAAAGTTTCTACCTACAAATACATAGTGTAGGTAAAACATTTCATAAAACAAATACATATTAAAATAATTATTTTAAAAGACTCAAAGCATTTCACAACTCATAACTATTCATCATCCTCTTCTCTTCATCGACTACTAACATCCTTGTTGCATTTTCCTCTCTTGTACCTTCCATTTACATTCCAGTTTCTCTTTGATTGGTATGCTTCCTCTTCCTTTTAGTGATTTTCTCTTCTTTTTTTTTTTTTCAATTTCAACTCAAACCTTTAATTCATCCTTCACGAGAACTTCATTTTCTAAGGTTTTACCCGTTCCAATATCAACATTGCCTCATAGGTTCGCAAAATTCGCACTTCAAATCACTGCTACATGTTTTCAATTGCTTATTTACAATTTCTTTTATCATGATGATCTTTGTTCGTTCTATTTCCAAAGTTGTGCAGTGATCACAACAATGTAACCGATAAAATTAACATAAATATATAGATTCTGCATTCGGTAAGACTTGAAAATAGGTCATCGCCCTTGTAGAATTCAGGTACCACCAAAAGTAACTTGTGTTTTTGGCTACTTGTTGTTACATAGTGGAACTTTGATTTTGTTTGCTTCTATAAACTTAGGTTTTGTTTGCTTTTGTTTTAAAGATTGTCACAGAATGTACCCATTCTAAAACTTTCTAGTTTCTAGATTTTGGAAAATTGTTTTCTTTTCTATCAATCTTTAAATAAGTATGTTTTTTTATTTCCCTGCTATCTTTCAAATTACTGATCAAAACAATAATGGGGCATACTTTAAGCACAAAAGTTGATAATTTCTTTGAAATATTTACATGCATAGAAATGTGATTTGAAATAGTTTACTTGTTGTTAGATACCATGTCTTATCATACCAAGTCTACTGATAGTATGATACCATGTTTTAACATAGTAACATTGCAAGTATGGGCTAGATAGTTAGATACCATGTTAATAACTCTGCTTTGGGATTCAATGGCCATTTTAGATCATCAAAACATTTTTTAGACCTGGAAAAGGACAAATTTGAGCTTCTTGTTATCCAAATGTAGACAAAAATAACTTTTAGCTTCTTATTATTTGATAAGTAAAATTTTAATGAAACATATACCAAAAGTATTTGTTAAGATCATCATAATTTCTCCAATTGGAATGACTTGCTCTACCTGTGTTGTTTCTCTTTGCTTCCTTTTTAACCAAATATAGAAACAAGTTTCAGGCAAACATTTGAAAACAAGCAGCAATACTAGTCCAATTATTGTTGCATCATACTGACCTTCATTAAAACTTTTCTTTCTTTTTTATTCTTTCATGTTGAGTTTTGAAAAATATATTCTATGTCTTTTGCTTTTTCCCCCTGCTTCCCTCACATGCTTCTTTTGTTATACCACTAAATAAGAACATTTCATATTATTATTAATGCAATTATTGCAAAGTGAATACCTTTGGTCCAATTTTGTCTTTATTGAAAGATTCCTTGTGACTAACAATTAATTGCACCGTAGAACTCTGTAGATTTCACTACAACAAAATTGACTTATACCTACAAACAAAATCTGTCACTATAAGTCAATAATTTGTAGGTAAAAGTATAATTGACATTTACCTATGGACACTTTCCCCGTTAACTTTGAGGGGTCGTATTGTGACGGTTATTAGTCTGTATGTACAAGTTTTACCTACAGACATATTTTTACCTATGATTATATTTGTCTGTCACTATATGTAGTACTTACAATTTATCACTACTAGAAAATAGCCTTTTAACATCGGTTTTTTTGGGCTTTTAACATCGGTTTTTTACCGATGTTGAAACTACCGACGTTAAAAGTATCAACATTAACATCGGTTTTCAAAAACCGATGTTAACAAAATTATACAACATCGGTTCTTAAAAAAAACCGATGTTACTTAATGAGAAATAAACAATTAAAATGTAAAATATGCATTGAACAACATCGGTTTTTAGTAAAAACCGATGTTAAATTATGTAACAACATCGGTTTTTAGTAAAAACCGATGTTGTTTTATGTAGATCAACATCGGTTTTTGGTAAAAAACCGATGTTGATTTATGCACACTAGAAAACTTTCTACATCGGTTCTGCCAAAAACCGATGTGAAAAAGACACTTCTACATCGGTTTTGACAAAACCGATGTTGATTAGTGATAACAACATCGGTTTTTTCAAAAACCGATGTTGAAGTATCTTTTTCACATCGGTTTTCGATAGGACCGATGTTGTATAATCACTTTCTACATCGTTTAGTACATAACCGATATAGAATGCCAATTTTTTTAAAAAAATATGGTATCTCCTCTTTATTTCTCTTCCTGTAATTTTAAAAGATTTATTAAAAAATTAAATAAAAATTTTAATGCACTTCTATCAACAATTTGAAATTATCAGAACACAAGACTTAAACTCAAACTCTTACAAGAAATCAATGAATCCATAATTCAAGGAAGTGTAATACACTTATGTAAATACACTTGTAACACAAAAGAAAAACTAACTCAACTATACAGTTAAAAAATTACCAAAACTTGTAATACACTTATGTAAATATACAGTTAAAAAAAGGGTGAAGAAAACAAAAAAATGAATTACATTCATGAGTGCCAGATTCCACTGCATCAGTTGGCAAAGGAACACCATTGGCTGTCCACTATAGGCTTGCGGGGGATAAGGTTGTGTATCATAGGGAGCAAAGATGCTTCTATAGTAAGGATCTGGATATGGATACACAGGTGGTACCTTCAATTAGATAAGAAAGTAACATAAATCAGTAAAATGCATAAATAAAAATACATTTTAAAATCATTAGTATAAAAGCACGTATTTTCTCAAATTAATATGTTGAGGCCAAGGTCTATATTGCTATATCTGAAACTAGAATTGAGCTTGCTTTAGTGGAATGTTCTCTAAATTTTTTTTAATTGATTATTAATATCGGATGTTTCTAATAGCTGAAGTACCTTTTTATCATGGATTATTAATGGCTAATGCATGATTATTATGATCATAATCAAATATAATATATAGCTAAAAAGGAATATAGATTTCAGACCACTTAACCAATTAAAAAATAATTAAGCATATAATATAAGTGGTAATTGAGTGCAAATTTAAATATAGAATATGATAGATATTGGGACATCAACAACATACCCCTCCTTGAAAATTTCATACAAAATGTGTAGCATATGCCGCATAGAAAGCCCACCTTCTACGGTTGAAAATATCTTTATTGGCCATGTCTACTGTCTACCTCACAATGGTTTCCTATAAACAAACACATTATAACTATAGAGTTACTTCATCACAAAAATGCAGATTTTGTTACTTCACAATGGTTTCCTATAACCAGGCAAATCAATCATCCACTTCATCATATATTTTAAAACTTTCATAGAAAACCAAAAAAAAAAAGAAAAAAAAAACTGAACAAGCAGTTAAATATCCTATGAAAGGCTTACTTGTTGCAGGAATAGCAGAGACAGAGAGAACATATGAGAAACAAAGAAAGAACATCAGCAGCAGTAGCAGCCTCATGAGTTTTCTCAGCATCTTAGATGATGATGATGATGAATAGCATACACCACACCAAGTTGGATGACAAGAGCACCTGAAGCTTGGTATATAGTACTTTACAACTGAGGAAACCAACAAGCTGAAACTTGAAAGAAAACAATATGAGAAGAAGTCTCGTAATGTTAAGAAAAATAACAAGATAATTTCTGGTACTTACAATATTATAGGTAAACCCCACTCAAATTTATTTTTGCAAGAAACTCCATAACCCCGTCGAAAGCAAGAGATAAATTTGTTCAAGAAACAATAGCAATATACAGGAAGAAGAAAAAACAACAAAACACAAATTGTTCAACAAAACGACGCCGTTTTGTGCTTCACTGGCTTTCATTTTCCTTCCCCTAATCCTCTGTGGTGAGTGAAAAGCGAAACCACAACGTTCCTCTTCTTCTCCTCGCGTTCCTATTCCAGCTGTTCGTGCCTTCCTGTTCATGAAGCTTCACCGTCGGTCAGCAGCGCAGCAAAACGCAAGAAGATGAGTGCAGCAGCAGTAGCAGAAGAGAAAAAATGAGTGCAGAGGCCAGCAGCGGAAGAAGAGAAGCTTTTATATGGGAAGATTAGGTTTTTTTCTAAATGGGCCAATTTGCTTCCTGCACCCGTTTTTTGCTTACCATACACCTTCTGCTCATTTTTTTTTATATTAAATTTGGACTTTTATTTTAATTTAAGTAATTGTTATTTACACTCTCTTTTTTATTAATACAATACACTTTATTTGTATTATCAACTTTAATACTTTAATTGTTATTTTGAATTTTTTAGTATCCCTTATTTATAAAAGACTCAATCTTTTCTAGCTGTGCTTTAATTGGATTAATATTAGTAAGCATTTTAAACTTATAGAAGACCAATGTCTATGTCTTTCATCATATTTTAAATTTCGCGGTGTTTTCGTAAATTACGGAAGGCCATAACTTTTGACTGGGATGTCCGATTGAGGCGAAATCGGTGGCCACGCGTTCGTAATTGAGAGGAGAAGCCCTTACCAAGTACCCCTTGAAGGGGGACTTGCCCAATAATTTTTCCCAAACGAGGTCTCTAAGTGCCTCAAATTTGCGATTTAAGATTCAAATCTCCAAAAAATTTCGTGTTTTCTAATTTTTTATTTATTCAATTAGTGAATTACAATCTATTCTTTGTTTATCTAATTAATTCTCATAATTTCGAGCGTTCTGACATAAAATACTCCTCCATCGGATATTTCTATCAAAAGTTATGACTTTACATGTTAAGATTAAGCTTATCAAAAATGGGGGTGCATTAGCAAATGTTAGTTTTTTATTTTTTTATTTACTTCTCTTAATTAGACACCCTGTTATATAAGGATTAGTGTTAATTGATGAGTCACTATGATGTCATCAAGAGATCATAACAAGTAATTATTTAGAAATTAAATTTATTATGAAAAGAACATGGTAATAGGGTTGATTTTGAATTTCTGATAGTAACATCGGTTTTTAAAAAACCGATGTCAAATGTCTTTCAGTAACATCGGTTTTAAAAAACCGATGTCGAATGTCTTTTAATAACATCGGTTTTTAAAAAACCGATGTCAAATGTCTTCCAGTAACATCGGTTTTTTTAAAAACCGATGTCGAATATCTTCCAGTAACATCGGTTATTCATAAAACCGATGTTAAAAACATCCCTTTATTTACAAAAATGCCACCGCGTTTTCGTTAAAAACCTTTTTTCTAGTAGTGTTAACATCGGTTTTCAAGTTTTTAAGGAAAACCGATGTTAACGTCATCCTGTTAACATCGGTTTCCTAGGTTTTTTTGGAAACCGATGTTAATATGGTGAAGTTAACATCGGTTTTCCTTAAAAACTTAGGAAACCGATGTTAACAGGATGACGTTAACATCGGTTTTCCTTAAAAACTTAGGAAACCGATGTTAACAGGATGACGTTAACATCGGTTTTCCTTGAAAAACTTGAAAACCGATGTTATGAGAAACAACTTAACATCGGTTTTGGTGAAAACCGATGTTAACAGTGTCATCTTAATTACAAAATTGCCACCGCGTTTTCGTTAACATCGGTTTTCTCAATAACCGATGTTAATATAGCGATGTTGAAACCTATTTTTCTAGTAGTGTATTCTAGGTGTAAGTAAAATTTAATAACATATACCTACAACCTCTAATTGTAGGTAAAAGTGATTAACATATACCTACAACATCCAACTGTAGGTAAAAGTCATATAATAATGAAAATTAAATTAAATATATTTTATTTTCTTATTATTAAATTTTATGAAAAAAAATATAATTTAAAAAAGAATTGACTAACATATAAAAGTTACAAAATTATTTTCTACTTCGTATAATAGTGTAATTAATGAGTATTTATTTCCTATTTCTCAAGCACAAGGTATGAAGGATCGTGTAATTAAGGAGGTAAATAGAAACTATGATCGACTAACATATAAAAGTTACAAATAAATTTGTATACTAAAAAGTGTAGTGAGTTTCAATAAAGGAAACAGTCCAAACTTCATATGTTGAAAATAAAGGATTTCAAATATATCCTGCCATAGTTTTCTGTCTTGGCTTTTAACTGTTTAGTGCAAGTTTGGGGTGGCACCACCTATATCTAATTAAACCAGTAGCATTTGCAGGAACCTAAAATTAAAATAAATACACATTAGTGTTAATAACACCATCCTGAAATTAAAACTAGTGGTGTTTATAACTTAATTAGATACCAAGTCCATCAAAGGGTTACAATTAAGTTACTCACCTACTCAAGCCAAAAGGATATTGATAATTGACCATTCTCCATTCCGCATTATATTATATTTCTATTAAAACTTTTTCTATTAAAGATGCGGAGTTTTGTGACGTGTTGGGGGCTCAACTCACCGAAACTACCCTTGATGCAATATTAAAGATTTTTTGCTATTTAATGTTATTCTCGTATTACATTCATCTACTAATGTATTCTAACCTTGATTCCTCAAGTGTTAGACCCTAAATCACTTAATTTCGCTCCTGATCCCTTAGAAAGCTACATCAAATAATTTGCATTAAGATTCGAGATGATAACCTAGGCTAAACAAAACCATTCTATCCCTAGACATGATATTATTAAGAAGTGTTTTTCAGTTCTTAAGGCAATAACCATTTTCCAATGCATTAAAACCTATAACAAAGCATGCAAATGGGAGATCAAACCGCTAACATGAATATAGCTCATCAAAACAACAATAATACAAAGATAACATTAAATAGATAGTGAAATCATTGCATCAAGAATGTTTGGTTGTTGAGCTCCCAACAATGGATGGTCTAGCCTCCCATTTTCATGAGAGGCTTACAAATACAAAAAAGGAAGCAAGGGGAATGGAAGAAGAATGGAGAAAGATGGAGGAATGGGACCCCATGTAAGTGGGTTTTCCCTCATTTTCGTGTCCTAACTTGGCCTCTTTCTCTCCCTGACTGTCTCTCCCTGTGGGTAAGTGTTTTTCCCTTTTTATACTTCAAAACGCACACTTCATGTTTTTCAAAATTGAGTGTGCGCTGAGCCGGCACCTTTCATGCTGAGCCTGGATGCATGTGTGCGCTGAGCCAGCACTTTTCGTGCTGAGCGAGCCTGCATTTGCACACTGAGCGAGACACTCCAAATCTTCAACTCATCTTCCATGTCTCTGTTGTATCATCTTCTACAAAAAAATACAATCAACACACTATAAATCAACTAATTTTAGCATTTACTGGATAAAAGCTCAGAAGAAGCTAAATTCCTACATTTTACTCCCAAAAGAAGCATTAAAAGAGGGAAAATAAGATAATTATTATGTGATTTACATGTAACATTTATGTATGCTTAGAAATTATCAAACTCCCCCAAATTTAGAGCTTTGCTTGTCCTCAAGCAAAAGTAAGCAAATGCTAAACTAAGTTAGATCAATGGCAATGTCAAGGGTGTAACCAAATCACAACAACTGAGATAATTGCATACTTCCAAAACAATTTTAATCTTCAATCCTCAAGTTCACACTAACTATGGTTTTATGATGGAATCATGCAAAGAATGCACTTAAATAGTGAAAAAGGTTAGCAACAATTACAACTATCAAAGAAAGATTAACCTATGTTTCACTCCTCACAAGGCAAGTGTTTCACTCAAGCACACAGGTGTTTCGATCATGTATAATTCATTCAATACAATTGAAATCACAATTCTCAGCTTTGCACATCATCTCATCCAATGCAATCACACACACACAATATGGATCACTAAGGACTTTATTAGGCTTACAACGTGGCTGAGCTACAAAGAAATCATGGTTTTTCTTAAAATGCAAACAATCAGGTTCTAAGAGAGCATTCACTCATTCCTTACTTGCGTAAGAGGAACAACTTTTTCTTGTTCTCCCAACCTTATTTAACTTGCCACTATCAATAGCACATAGAGGTTTTCTTAACTTTGGTTTACTTTAACTTTTTTTTATATACCAAAGGTACACTGTAATTCTTGTTCTCTGTGTGCTTCTTACTCACATCCCTGCATGATAGTTTTCTCAAAGACATTCCCCCAAATTTGGAACAAATTTGTCTTTATTCGAAAATGATGCTCTCCTATAACCTAAGGTGAGGTGAACATAGTTTCATATGCTTTTCCGTTTAGGGTTCAAGAACAATATTCATTCTCAGTTTAGCCTCAAGAGGGGTACAAGAAATTCAACATTCATTATCCACATGGTTGGCTATTTGGCAAAGTGGCTAAAATTAAATTAACAATAAGGCCTTGATCATATCCACATCATGTATGCGCTCAAACAGTTTAAGAATCATGCAAAACCAGAAAAGCAAAATCAATCATGCTCTCATAGTTAAGATGCACACAACTCACACCATATCGTGAAGCATATAGTCTTTCTTTCACAAGATTTTCTGTCATGCAAGCTAATCGACTCACTCATGCACATTCAATTCATAAAACCATTAATCAACAATAATGCATGCTCACTCAAGAATTGAAATTTGAAATTTCACACAAATGCAATTCTTAGTCATGCATACGATTTACCCCACATGCCACAGAAATTGTTACCTAAAATGTGTCCACCAAAAAACACTATCTATCATGCATAGGTAAATCCAAAGTAAAAAAGCAAAATATAAAGTGTCTAAAACGTGATAAAATAACAACGAAAGCATAAACGGAAAGCATAAAATGTCCTGTGAAAAACATGACCTCAGTCCTATGCCGGCCATGGGTCCCATGCTCCTTGAGCTGCTGAGATATCTGTCAAGTAATCATCATCATCACTAGCAACAGTATCCTCATCAGCAAGCCCGGATCCAGCAACATCACCCCTCCGATGGAGGAAGGTCTATCCCGAGGCCAAGTGACGCGGGAGAGGAAGATCTCTGGGAACATCACCAATTGTTGGAGAGATAGTTGGTGGAGATGGTGTCGAGCTCGTGGCATGACTAGGAGGAGAACCCTCTATGTTTTCTCGAGGTCATTTGCAAAAAGGACAAAAAAAAGAGATAAAATTAAAAATACAAATTAAACAAACAACTAACAAAAGAAAAACTAGAAAAAGGAAATAAAAGGTAAAAGGGGGTCGCGCTGAGAGCGCCCCAAAAGAAGGCAGTAACCCAAAAAGTCTGGGCTTAGCGCAAGACGGCACGCTTAGCCCGTCACCTGCTGAATTCACTCGTGCTTAGCCCAAATACTCTGGAACAAAATACAAGCAAAAAATAAAAAGTGACAATTTTTTTTTGAAAGTGCGCGCTGAGCAAGCATGCATGAGCGTGTTGAGCGAGCATGTGCACGTTGAGCCCAATTCACGTAATTTTCAGACAGAGAGTTATTTGGGCTGAGCTTGCACTTGGCGCACTAAGCGAGATTTCCAGGTTACATTTTTTTCTACAGAATTCGCTTAATGAGCATGGCTCGCTTAGCGAGTTGCTCACGCGCGCTGAGCTTGCACTTGTGTGCTAAGCCCAAATACCAAAATAACATAGGCGCACTGAGCCCAGATACCAAAATAACATAGATGCCCTGAGCGAGTCAAAAAAATCAGACAACAAAAATTAAACAACAAACATAAGACAACACACATTTACACACATATCAACCAACATAAATATTAACAAAATCACAAAAGAGAAGAAAAAGGTTAGAAATACTGGGTTGCCTCCCAGTAAGTGCTTATTTAATGTCACTAGCTTGACAAGCCAAATGCCTTCAAGGTGGCATGAAGGTAGGATGGCAAAATGGGCCTGGGTTGACAATGTCAACCCACTTTAGAAAATGGGTCGGGCCAACCCAGCCAACAAAAAACACTGGGCCAGACTCGGGCCGGGCCGAACCAACCCATCGGGCCAATAAAAGAACGAATGATGGAATGATTGAATGAGATATGAAAAAAAAAAGAGAAACGAGAGGCTAAGAGTGAATGACTAAGACTCTGAGAGGCCATCATGCAATTCACACTCACCGGCTCACGCATCGCAAGTTCGCATCGCGCCACCGCCGACACCAAGCTTAGATTGACTGAGTGAGAGGCCATCACGCTCACGCATGCAAGTCAGCGCCACCGGCACCAACCATCACTCTCTGCTTTGAGCAGCTTCATTCTACGCTCACACGCCGCGCAGCTTCATTCTGCGTTGCTCTTCTCCGTTCCGCATCGATATGCTTTGTTTCACACTGCTCTTCTCTGTTCTACATCGATCTGCTCCATTTCGCGTTGCTCTGCTCTGCTTCCTTCCGTGCCACTCTGCTCGATTTCTTTTGTTAGGGGAGTCAAATATTAACTTTTTAACTTTTTATGAGCCACTTTTAACTTATTTAAATGAGTTTCAGTTTCATTTTGACATAATCCCTCATCCAATGAAACAAGTTTTTATTGAATAAATGCTGATGGAACACTCAATATTTTGTCTTTTACCTGGATTGACTGGTGTGTTCTCTTAAAAGGGGCAAGCAGAGAGGGGAAGGGCACCGTGGGAAGGGGTACGTATAGCTTCTTTCTAACACAATTATGGTTTAATGTGCTTATATTTTTTTTACTAATTCACCTTTTATACATGTAAATAGAAGCCTTTAATACATCTATATGTATTATGAAAACATTTATTTGAGACTTTGCTTTTGCATCAGTTGAGAAAGAGGTGTAACAAAGAATGGACAATGTTCCAATAGCGTATGGCTAAAGTTGAGAATGAATATTTTCAAACAAGGGCATATATTCCCCTTAACTCCACAGGGCAATGATTATGCAAAGAAAAAAAAATTGCGTTTAGAACAACCTAGTACAGGTAGCTTGAGCAGTAATAGCTATATGCTTGTTTTGGCACTGAATATGTCCTTTGGATTGATCATTGTTTAGTTTTAGATACATCCATTTGTTTTCCCTTTGTTTTTATGTATGGGTTATTATAAGGGTATATTATTTTCTTTTCTTTTTATTTCTATATTTTTTTCCTAATACATAGTATTTATTACATCTATCATTTTTTTCTTTTCAAATTATTTCTCGTGTCCCTCTCCTTATGCTAGTTGTAGAACTTGGAACAAGTCCTTCTTCACCTTTTAAGTTCTTCTTCCTCATTAACGCTTTGTCTGTAAGGGGGGCTTATATCTTTTCTCCTAATTTATAATATGCTAGCATTAATAGGATGACACTGTGTTTGTCTGGAAATTAATTTTTGTACTGTTTGGAAATGCTTGTGATGATTGAAGAATGCTATGAGGGATTAGCCATCTTTTACAAAGATCTAGTTTCTTGGTTTATTTCTAGTTTTAATTATGAAGAGTGGTACAATTGGTATGTAATGTGATAAACATATGAAGAGATATGTTATTTTTGTAGAGATTCAAGCCTGATAGGTCTATGATAGTTGTTGTTTGACATCATATAAACATGATTTTTATGTGGTTTTCATCATGGTATATAATGATTTGAAATAGTGGGTTGTTTATACACTCATAGCAATGTTGCTTATCTGGTTTTGATCCCTAATTGCTGCAAGAACGGTGTGAGCTGCACAATGTATAAATATGATTCTTTCTGTTATTTGCTTTGGTTTACTGCACTAGAAGGCCTGGAAAGGATAATATGGTATGTATGGAGTGTTAGTTTCTTATAAAGTTATCTAACAACTAAAATTCTAAGTTGTTAATTATAAAATGATTGATGCAAATGTGAGCAAAACTCTAGGATTAAGAAGTATATAAAATAGTAATAGAAAAATTCTGTAGTGTTAGCTATGATTAATTTTGTGAAACATTTTATAAAATGTTGGCAACGGAAGTGTGGAAGACAGCATAGAAACTTTAATAAAAAAAGTTTAACAAAATTTCATGTTGAATAGCAATATAGGCTTCCCTTTTATAATTTTTTTGTCTTTTTTTTATTTTAAATTTAACTTTTTTATTTCTTATTTTTTAGGTGGGCTGGCACGCTGGCCCACCTTAAAGTGGGGCGGGCTAGCATTTCCGACCCACTTTGCAAAAGTAGGCCAGCCCACCCCGTCCCATTTTTTTGGTGGATTGGGCCAGTTCGACCCGTTTTGGGTGGGCTAGCCACTTTGCCATCCCTACATGAAGGTCACATAAAACACATCTTCCTTGCATTTTTGCTTCTTAGCTTGAAACTCCATGAACAACATGTATACATGAAGCTCCTTCCATATCATTGCAAGGGATGTGTTGGTGACCACAGGAAGAATGGCACTCAAGGATTTGTCACATTCTCCATGCCTTTCTTCCTTGCCAATTAATTGATGAGGAGAGGTATTGACTTGGAGAGGGCTTTCTTGTTGAATTTCAACTTGTGACCTCTTCTCCCATTGTTGTTGTGTTCTCCCCTCACTTTTCTCATTTTTTTCTTCATCTTTTTCCCATGAATCATGCTCTTCTACAAGACTCTCCTCATGTGTTGTGCCTTCTACAAAATTTTCTTCCTTTATGACCAAAGGAGATGTTTCGGCCATTTCTTCCGCTAGCTTACCAATTTGAATCACCATATTTTGAATTGAATTTTGATTGGCTTTGAAGCTATCTTGGGAAGTTTCCATGAATTGCATCAACACATTTTCAAGATTAGAGAGTCTTTCTTTTTTATATTGATTATAAGGGTGTAACTCTTGCTCCCACCAAGAATTTTTCATGGAGTAAAGATGACAATCGTCATTTACATGTTCTCCTCCAAAAAAATCATAATTGATAGGCTGTGAGTGACTGGCCCCTAATTGTCTGAGCATACTACTCCAAATATCTTCCATGGGTCAGGTTCTTCAAAGGTTCCACCCTACAAGCAAAGACTCACAAGAAAAAGATACTTTTCTCTTTTTCTCTTTTATTTTCTTTTCTTTTTACCAAACACAATTAGCACAATACAACACAACACAATTAACACAATAAAACACAAAGAACTAGAAAACAAAAGAATTGATGCTTAAACTTAGGATATGCAAACTACCAAGTACAAGGAACAAAGTCCCCGACAATGGTGCCAAAAACTTGTTAACAGTTTGGCAAGCGCACTGATTGTTCAAGTAATAAATAAATGGTAAGTGAGTGTCAAATTCCACAAGGACTTTGTTTGTACTCAGAGTTAATATATTTCTAATTTTAAGCGAACAATGATTTAAATTTGATAGTTTCTAATTCTAATGCGAAAATGTAAAATTCAACATAAATAAAGATAGTTAAGCAGAACATAATAAAGAGATAGAAAACAAATACTTGGGATTAGTTGTCGGTCGATGCAGAGTTTTGTGACGTGTTGGGGGCTCAACTCACCGAAACTACCCTTTATGCAATATTAAAGATTTTTTGCTATTTAACGTTATTCTCGTATTATCTTCATCTACTAATATATTCTAACCTTGATTCCTCAAGTGCTAGACCCTAAATCGCTTAATTTCACTATTGGTCCCTCAGAAAGCTACATCAAATAATTTGCATTAAGATTCGAAATGATAACCTAGGCTAAAAAACACCACTCTATCCCTAGACATGATATTATTTAGAAGTGTTTTTAGTTCTTAAGGCAATAACCATTTTCCAATGCATTAAAACCTATAACAAAGCATGCAAATGAGAGATCAAACCACTAACATGAATATAGCTCAGAAAACAACAATAATGCAAATATAACATTAAATAGATAATGAGAATCATTACATCAAGAGTGTTTAGTTGTTGAGCTCCCAACAATGGATGGTTTAGCCTCCCATTGTCATGAAAGACTTACAAGTACAAAAAAGGAAGCAAGAGGAATGAAAGAAAATGGAAGAAGAATGGAGGAAGATAGAGGAATGGGATCCCAAGTGATTGGGTTTTCCCTCATTTTCGTGCCTTAACTTGGCCTCTTTCTCTCCCTGGCTGTCTCTCCCTGTGGGTAAGTATTTTTCCCTTTTTATACTTCAAAACACGCACTTCATGTTTTTCAGAATTGAGTGCGTGCTAAGCCGACACTTTTCACGCTGAGCCTGGATGCATGTGTGCATTGAGCCAGCACTTTTCATGCTGAGTGAGTCTGCATGTGCGCGTTGAGCCTACATTTGTGTGCTGAGCGAGCCACTCCAGATCTTCAATTCATCTTCCATGTCTCTGTTGTATCATCTTCTATAAAAAGTACAATCAACACACTACAAATCAACTAATTTTAGCATTTACTGGATAAAAGCTCAGAAGAAGCTAAGTTCCTATGTTTTACTTACAAAAGAAGCGTTAAAAAAGGGAAAAGAAGATAATTGCTATGTGATTTCCATGTAACATTTATGTATGCATAGCAATTATCATCCACCAATTGGTTACTAAGCATTAAATGAACAAGCTACATTAAATAAAGCTACAATTTTCTTTTTAGGTTCATTTTGACTCTAAAGTCATTTGTTTGTAATCGAGCACATCCAGAAGGATCTAATGCAGAAGGATATTTAGCTCATGAATTCTTGATATTTTGCTCAAGATATCTATCTAAGGTGGAGACTCATTTTAATAGATTTTCTCGAAATAATGATTCATGTTTTGTGGAAAATGCAAGTGTTTTAAATCTTAGAAGTAGACTATTAGGGAGAAATAAGCAACTTGGATTCAAAGTGCATAAGAGAAAAAGAGCTTCTCGAATTTCTATTGATAAGAAAACATTAGTTTAAGCAAATAGATATGTGCTTTTCAATAGTAACAATGTCGACCCCTTTCAAAAGTAATACAATTTGTTTCATGTTTATATTTAGTTATTAAAATTTTGTATAATATCTTTCTATCAATTCTAATACTTACTTTTTTTAACCTTTTTTACATAGAGCCCATACTGATCTTATCAAGAGACAAAGTCGTCAATTATCTCTATGTGAAGTTGACAAAATCCATAGTAAAGAATTACCATATTTGTTTCGTGAACGAGTAAGTTTAGGAAGCATCAACAATATTAAATTTTGCATTCATTTAAAATTATAACCATTTAAAATAAAATTGTGCTAGGTTGCTCGATTGGAAGAGCAAGGAAGCACTCTAATGACAAATGATATCAAGTGGTTAGCACGTGGTCTACTAGAAACAATAAAAAGATATAGAGGATACAATGTTAATGGAGTTAGATTTCATACAAAGACACATGAAAGGTGCTTGAAGACTCAAAACAATTGCATTGTTGTAATTGTTAAGACATTAAGTTATGCCAGTTCAAAAGATAAAAATCCAAAGGAAAAAGAAATCCACTACTATGGTGCACTAACAAATATAATTCAATTGGATTATTCAGGAAGACATAAGGTTGTACTTTTCAAGTGTGATTGGGTTGATATGAGTATGGGCTGCAAAATTGATAATTTTGGTATGACATTAGTGAAATTTCAATTATTTGCAACATACGGGGAATGATATATGTGATGACCCATTTGTCTTTGCATCTCAAGCTAAGAAAGTATTTTATGTGGTGAATAAAACACAAAATGATTGGCTTGTTGTCGTGCATGCTAAAATCAAATATGTGTATGATATGGGTGATGAGGAATCCAATGACATAGATCAATGAAATGAACAAGTCTTACAAGAGATAAATGATAATGATTTGATCATACTAGAAGCCGATGATAGTGAAGATATCATTGAAGTTACAATACCTATGGAGAACATTTTACCACATAACAAATATGATAATTATATAGATGATGATGAGAGTGATACATACTTTTTCTGATTTGTTTTTATTTGTTCTATTTGATCATCTAGTTATATTTTTAGTATATATGTATTGAACATTTTATCACATTTATATACTCTTATTCCTTTCTTTAGTTTTTATTCTCATTGTTCATTACTCTTGTGTTTATTTTGTGTATGTATAAAAATCACTCAAAATATAATGATATTGTCAGTTTTCTATCAAAATTTGTTTGATTGTTTCCTCACCAGTTTGATTCTTGGTGGTTCGAGATTGGTGAGAAAAAAGAACTTACAAGCAATCTAAACTCACATTTCAGGGAATTATATTCACACCACTTATTACTACTTTATTCTTCTTTTATTTTTGGCATGGTATTTAAAAATTTCATAATCAATAATGTAGTTATATCTAATTTTTATTTTATTTTATTTTTTGGATTGGTTTATTCAGCGTACTATGGGAAAACATAGAAAGTTGAATATTATTTAGAATGATGGTCAATCACAAGCAAAAGAGCCATCAATTGAAAGCTCTACTTATGCGAACCAAACTAACAACTAATTAGCTTTGTTGGATTTGATAGTTGTGTCTTGTAGTTAGCTCATTTGCTCATATGATAATATTGCAAAGCATGTTTTACTTCTTGTTTTGTCATAAAACGTATCCCTTCAAAGAGAGTCCTCACCAGATGTTGGACTTCTTTGCAATCCAAGCTATGGCTATATTTAGAATCTTGAAAATTAGATTCATTAAAATTTTGCATGTGTTATGTAGTATAATGGTACGGTTGTTATTGGTGAAACAAGCTCAACTTCTTTCTCCTTGGGTTAATTGTGTAGAACTTCATCTTCGTCATCATTAAAGGGACCAAGTTCTTAGTTAGGTAAGTCAGGCTCTACTATAAACTCAGGCTCGTTTAGTTTGATTGATGAAGTAGGCTTTACTACAAAGGTACTCAAGTATGGGTGAGGTTGATCCTCAATGGCATCAAATGCTTGTGAAGTTGTGGTTGGGTAAAAGAAAATGGTGCATACAAGGATTCCCAAATATGAAGTGTTTGTGTGACTTTAATTTGTTTTCCAGTGGTAGTATGGCATCAAACTGATAAGGTCATGCTCCAATTTGAACTTTGTCAAGACATACCAAATTCACTGCATAATCTTGACAAAGTCCATCATATTGACATGAGAGGACATAGTGACAAAATTGAACAGCGGAACATCAACGATGAATTGCATTTCAGAAGGAAAGACGCAAATATGTGTTAATCGGCCAACCAATTCTAAGAAATATTGAACATATGAGTCACTACATGAATTGGTACTGAGCAAATTCAAAAATTTGCAAAACACGGTTTGCAACTTATTCAAATGTTGCTACCACATCTCGTTCAGCTTCAGACATGGAAACTGAACAACATCCTCCACAACAAAGTCCACCAGTCATTGCCAGTATGCATGATGAAGGACTACAACCACATGTTTAATCATATGAATTCATGCCACAACTTTATCATCATCAAGAAGATTATGGGTACAATCTGTCGTTCTTCAATGCTAGCGGAGAAGACTTTATGAGAAATCTCATGGGTATAGATCTTCGAACACCAGAGTCTGCTTATGTGTACATGCAATGTATGCTCATACCTTCGTTTGCATCCTTTCACCAAAGTATTGCAAGCATTTCTTCCACTAATGACTTCGTCCAGTAAGAACAACTTGTTGTTCTAGATGAACAACTTAAACCACAAGAACATCGATGACTATGTCGACAGCCAACAAGAAACAGACAACCTCCTAGATGTGGAAATGGTGGAAAAAGATGACATTAATTGCTTGCCCTTGTTAATTATGTCATATTATGTTGATTGTCAGTTTGCCCTTGTTAATTGAATGAACATTGAACAATGCATTAATTGACTAAGCATTGCATTTTTCTTATACGAATTAATTGAACATTCATTTATTCGGGACGATGTGACCCCACGATGCTTTTCCCCATATAATTTGACCTCACATTGCTTGTTTCAAGACAATGTGACTACACAATTATTTCTACAAGAGGATTTAACTAAACACTATTTTTTCGAATAGTGCAAACCAAGCGTGATTAATTAAGACTCAATATAAACCATTTTATATTACCAGTGTCATCTCAGTCGTTGTATGAGTCATGTAAGAACAATAGATCACCTAATACACACACACACACATATATACACATATTGTTTGACGATATTCACCCTATTGCTTAAAACTTAAAGAGTGTATCTGCTCTTGTATATTGCAATGGTGACATGATTCCAATAGATGAAGGGATAGTGTTTGAATGCCATAATGATCCCAAAGTCATCACAATGAGTGAGGACATGTCGCTTGATGCCTTAAGGAAAACAATTTTTGACACCAATGGAGGTTACAGAATTTTAATAGATCTTTTTTTACCATCAACCAATCTATGTAGGTGACGGTTGTGTTGCATACGACTGTATGAAACTCAAGCACGATGATGATGTTTGTGTTGCATATGATTGTTTTCCATCTATTCAAAATTTAGTACCAAAGATCCGATTGAGTTAAATGCAACTTTTGGGTGTTCTCCAGATAAAATCCTTGTCTTGTTGTGCAAACCAAGGAAATCAGGAATGACTGATGAGATAATTACTTTGATGCGTGATGAATCTGTGTAGTTATTGCGCAGACTACTTGTTGTTATCTTTTTAGAATAAACTTGCAATTCATAATTGAAATTATGTTGTTACTTTATTTTTAAGATTCTCTACTTTAATCGTGTTAATCCTTGATGATTATGATGTTTACCTAAGCTTTATTTATCTAAGTCTTCTTTTTTTTGTCTTCTTCAATCTAGATAAACTTGATCTCATTAAAGGATTTTTTTTTTAAAAAATACTATTCTAGATCAATTATATTTAAGTACTCATAACTTTACATCAATCATCAATGCATACTATTAAAATTGAAAATGTTTTTATTTATTTAATTTGTTTAGGTAAACGAATTAGATACTCAAATATATGCATTTTTTTATAAATATTTAACTAAATCATATTTATATTGAGTATTTAAATATATGCATTTTTCTTAAATACTATTATAGATAAGTGATATTTTTTTATGAATTAATATATATAAATTAGTAAAATAAAAAATTAAAACAAAAAACCATTTAAGTTTTTTTTTTTAATTTTTTTTATAAAAATCACATTATGAAATTAGTTCCGAACCGATTTCAACATGGTTTAGGAAAAAAAATAACATTATGAAACCGACTTCATATCATGTAAAAAAATACAAGTGAGAAATTAGTTTGGGGGACTGATTTCTCGCTTGCTATAGTAAAATGTATTTTTCATGTAAATATTTTTTAGGATATATTATTTGGATAAATAATTAATTTATTTGTATTATTTGGGTGAAAAATTGGCAAATATATATCTGATTCCTTGATTTAATTCAGGTTGGCAGAAGCATAAAGATGAAATCTTTACACAATAACATCATTGTTCTTACTGTTATACGTACAAGAACCCTAAATAGTGTATGTAAATCTTTGTTCTAATTTTCCGTATATAAAAACATGGTTTAAATACCTTTTCACTTTTTATAATTTAATATATTTTTGCTCTATATATTTGTAAATTTTTATTTTAGTCCTTATAAATTATATTTATTTTATTTTTTTCCATAATTAAAATGATTTAGATAACGCTTTGAACGGTATGAAAAAAATGTTATCTAAACTACTTTAAAGATAAAAAAATTATCATGACAAAAAAAATACAAGTATTAAAAGCAAAAAAAAACATTAAATTTTAAAAACTAATAAGATATTTAAACCTAAAAATGTAAATAAACAGTCATTTAAGCTGAAATATTGGTCAAATTAGAGATGGATTTATAAGCTCAAAGATTATTAGTATCCAATTCATGGAACGAAAATCATAACAAAAAATTTGAAAAAGGGTAGAACTGCATGATAGTTCAGTATACTTTTAAATTGAAATATCAACAATACAGTAAAACTAACTAGCTTAAGTTAATCCAAGACTTCACTTAATCAAAGAAAATTATCTATCGCTTGATTTATTTATCCATTAATAAAATGAGCTATTTGCTAGAAATTTATAACGGTTCTTTTAAAAAATGGTAAAAAGATTAACATGATGAATCATTATAATAAAATGCTTGAATCAATAAAATAGAAAGAGAGATAAAGAAAAATTAAGAATATCAGTTGGGGTGTTTAATATTTAGGTATATCTAAATATCGTTACTCTATATTTTATACAAGGTGTTTATTAGGTGATGTAGGAATATAAAACTATATCAGTGGCAATTAGTCTAAAAAAACCACTTTTATGTAGTAATATGTACATATCACCATCGCTTGTTGCTTACGGATAAATGTTTCCCAAATTTCATTCATTGAAGGCAAGTGGACACCAGAAAAAGCCATAAACAGATTGATTGAAAGGTGGCTACAAAAGATCATGGATCCACTGTTAGCATGGTGTCTGGAAAATTAACTAAAACGATCCACGTGAGCGATACCGTATTCTACACCCTATTAGTAGAAAAAAAATTGGTCCACCAAGATAATTGGATTTTAGCATTAGAGTGCTATACAGTAGAATGCTACATTTATAAACGTGTATGGTTAGTGGTACCTACCTAGTGAAATTAGAGTATATAGTATGGAAGGTCTAGAATGTGGCGTGTATGTTCCTTTGTTGGCGATGATATCTATTAAGAGTACTTATTTTCATACCATTCACGTTTTGGGGAGTAACATGAAAGTAGATTCAAAGGTAAGATATTCCACTGGCAAATAGTAAATAAAAAGAGGGTTTTGGAAAATTGTCCTTGACTAACACAACACTGCTATGCAAATCTAAAATCTTTCGATTCAATTCACTCGCGATCTTTCTAGTACGCTCCATTCATCAGGGTGCATGTGATCCTTGCAATATTCAGAATCTTCTATGATTGACATAATCTGTGTGAATTGTGAAATGTCCGGGTCCAACTTGAAGTTGGCTAGTAGATTACAGTTACCTCCCCCGGCCCTACACAAAAGAAAAAAGCTTTAAAAAGACTCTTTATTCTAAACCTCGTATATTTTTTACAAGAAATAATTTTGTTTCAGTAAATTAATAGAATCATGGTAGACAATAAAAACTCTTCAATAATTAAATTGGAACAATCTAGTATAAGTTTATCTACGCATTAGGTGATAATAATAACAAAACTATTTTCCTTCTATAAAAATAAAACTATTTACCTACTTATAAGACTAACTCACGTAATTTATTACGTGACATTTATGACATCGGGATTTACCTAGTAACTAGTAACACATGATTCATGAACTTGGTATATTTTCAATTGAATACTTTCCACAAACTTTTAATTGAACATTTTAACTCCAATTATGCACTGAATCACCGGAAGAGGGTGACGAAGACCGAATCTATTATGGGCTGCCTCAAACTGACCTGGTTTCCTTTTGAAATTATGTTCAAAGGATCACCATTGGAGGGAAAATAGAGAGGTAAAATATTGGAGAGATTTCCACTAATATGGCTTGAGCTAAACACACAAATTAACATGGCATCAAATTCAACATCTTAATGTATGTATTAATTAAGTTTGTAAGTCTTGTTATTTATATTCGACTTACCCATCATTACTATTTAATTTGAAACTGCTCACGTTTGTATTCTAATAACACTATCGATCTGAGGGCAGTAACACTGGTGTAAACTATTAACTATACCTTACAAATTGTATATAAAAGACCATCCTTTTTCGTTAGCTTGATTGTGTTAGGTTTATAAAGGGAATTAATGTCTTGAAATAATACTTACCATACATGCACTTAATGTCTTGAAATTCCATCTATGTAACCAAATTAAGCTTAATAAATATTTTGTTATGTTTTTTTTTAAGACATTGTCAAAGGGGATTTACAAGACTCCTTTAAATATTTGGTTTATGTTTACTAAGTCTTGAATTTTCTCACAAATACTACTGTAATTACGAGTAAATTAGACTGACAATTAAGGTATCATTGAGATTGCACAAAATCTTTTTTATTTCTTGCATTAATTATTTGAAAAATATTATACTATTTTTTATAATTTGATATAAAATATGATTTTTATTGAGTTAACTATTAAATTATATTTAAAGATTATTTATGTTAAATTTTATCAAAATTGAATAACTAGAAGAACATCATTAATTAATTCATATTTTAGTATATGATATATATATATATATATATATATATATATATATATATAATCCCATTAATTCTTTGAAAAACATCAACATTTAAAAAAAAGAGTTGGTGCAATCTCACAAAACTTTAAGAGGTGTTAATATAATTTACTTTATTATATATTATGTTTAATAATAAATTATTAACTTTTAAATTATTCTTAATTAAAAAAAATTTATCGATTTCACTCCTCGACTATTTTTCATCCAATTCGTTGAGACTTTCACATGTCATTTTCAACATGTCTAAATCATCTAAGAGTCTTTACTCTTTACCATAATATTTTGTTATAAGTGTTGCCTCAACTTTTCTTTAATGCATTCATTCTTTCAATCTTACATTTTTAGTATGTCTAATCAACATAACATTTTCATCTGTGATCGATTAAGTATATTTCTGTCATTAATTAGTTTTTACATCCTAACATTTATAGTTTTCTATAATATTCGTGACAATTAGACATATTTTTTTAATAAAAATTAGTCGTCAATAAAATAAATAAATATTTTTTAATTATCAATAATATGATAATAAAAAAATACAATATTTTAATTCCAATAATTGTTTGGCGAAAATTTATGTTTGAGAGATGCCTTTCTGTTACCGTGAAAAACTCTTTCATTACACTCATTCCATTTAAATCTTATAGTTCACATCTATCTTTATTTCTCCCTCATTCTATATGAATTGTTTTTTCCTAATAAAGAAAATATTATATTATATTGTACAAGAAGTACTCTAACACATATATAAAGAGCCAAGGATCTGACATTAATTCCATATGATTGACCTTAAACATTTAAATCATTTGAGTTGTGATAAAATATAGTCGCCAAATTTTATCACTAATTAAATGAACAAAATAGTTATAAAAAAACTATTAACTTCTACACAAAAAAATTATCATAAAAAATTATATTTTTAACCCTTCATATTTTCACGAAATTTATTTTTAGTATTTTGATACTTTTTTTTTACTAGTCTTATAATCCATTAATTATTGTTAGTCATTGTTTTTAGTATCTCCCATTAAAATATCACGGTTAATCAACTATATAACATCCATATGACTTCCATGTGAATTACTAATTTGATGCAGTAGTCATGTAGTAAATGTTATTGATTCTAGACATTTTTTAGAAAATCCAAAATACTACAAATTATTTTACAGTGTAAAACTACTACACAAATGGGTATTTAAAAGTTTTGAAAAATATATAAAGAGGAAGATACAATAAGCCAAATCAATAACCCATAATAATATACAAATCAACCCACTTGAAAATTCTTGCAACATCAAAAGCCGTTGTTGTCGTATCACTCTCTGGCCACTGTTGTTAGCTCATGTTCGCCCTCTATGCACAGTGTTTCCTGTGGAGCAAAAGGATTCATGGAAGCAAGATTGAAATAAAAGGGTTTAGCATTAGGAATTTGGAAGTAGCTAGCTATTGAATCATGGTTCAGTGGGTTGCTAATTTAGTGCATTGGGAATTGTTGATTTTGGCTATTGCATCTCCTTTTCATTCTATTTATTTTTAAAATTTTTCAAATGTTATTATATTTTATAATTTTACATCACAAAAAAAACATATAATGCCTTAGAATCAATAAAAAAAAATCTCAAATCAATATCATTTTATCACATAACTATTATATTAAACTAATAATCTACATAAAAAGTCTTACTCCAGCTGTTATCAAAGGGTTAATAAAACGTTGATTTCCATAGACAATAGTTTACTAGTTGCTACCGCAAAGTTAGGGGCCAAATTAAAAGTTTGGTAAATGAAGCCAAAACTCCAATTATTGGTTTTGTCTTTGCCATTTTCCATCACCACAGTCACACTGACTCTCCCAGAAGTCCCTCTTCCAGGTTGTCGCCTTCATACACAGTTCTGTATAGTTTAGTCATTCATCTTGTTGTACATGCTTCGTCACATCAATATTTATCCTATCACAACACACACAAAAATAATAGAAAATAGAAAATAAAGAGGGGGACATGATGGAGGAAGTTAATACAGACTATTATGTAGCAGTATTACAGTTTCTTGTTTGTCCGTTGAAATTTAGGTCACATATAACGGAGTAAGATGTCTCCATGGTACACAACAACATTAAAATGCCCCAATTACTACACACTCTGACTCTCTCATGTGAAAAATGTGAAATTGGATCAAATGTGTGAGGAGTCTATATATTAACCACAGGAGTAAGTGCATGCTGATAAATAAAAAAACACTGGAGGAGTAAATCTTCATACTCAAACCTAAGGTGATCAACACAATAAAAAATAATTTTCAACAGGTAATGATTTTGCCTGTGTGTTCTCTTGCCTACCTATCTTCTGACAATTCTATTATATTTATTATTATTATAACCAATTATAGAAATTAAGATTTCATCAACACTACCTTGTGACTTTAAGAGTTAAATAAGGCCAAAATTAGTCAAGTATTATATATAAGCTAATTAAAGACAGAGAGTTTCTTTGTCGTTCCAATATTAATGAACACGCCGAACGCGCGTGGGCCATGTATTTCTTTAATATCATTCGCTATTGTCAATTTCCCTGTTCTCTCAAAATTCTTACCCTATAGAATATTGGATCCGATTTTGGTGGCACAACAAACAAATGCAGCAAATCCAAAGAGAAAATTATACATTAGGGTATAGTGTGAGGATGAGCCAACTGACAAGACAACATATATTTAACAAAATCGGCTATGGAAGCTATACACGTACGCACCAAACCTTAATTTTATCACAACACAAGGAATAAGATAGTGTTTATATTAGTTAGATAACAATAGTTTCTATTTTTTTTTCCTTATTTCGTTCTTAAAATTAAAGGGAAAGAGGAAAAATTAATATTAAAGGGCTATAAGCCAAAATCTTTATTTGTTTTGGACATTTAAATTATATAAAAGAGAAAAAATAATTTATGACACAAGATTATATTTTTTAATTTTTTCACTTTTCCGCATTTCTTTCATGTCATTCCTAATTATATCAGTGCTTTGATAGTTAATGAAATGATATAAGCACCATTCTTTAAAAAAACATATTTCACTTTTCTTCCCTTTTCTTACCCGCTAATCAAATTAAATAAGAGATTTTATATCCTTTCTCCCTTGTTTTTGTCTCCACTATATCCTCTATCATAATTTTTCTTCTCCCTATGATTCTTTGAACCAAACTTTAGGTTAGGTACATTTTGATTATATAATCTTTCAAATGTATCTTAAATATCCTTACGTCCACATCGATCAACAACATTAGTATGCCATTTTTTACCATTTTAAAGTCACAATGCAACACAACCGCAACTCAGAACCTCCGTTTTCACACCAATAACTTACAAGTCTAAAGTTTAATTCACACAAAAAAAAAAAAAAATTGTCATTCGGGAAGTTACAATCTCATGAGTCATGACGTTATCATATTACTACGGTTTTGTTAGGCTATGGCTGTAATATTTAATAAGCACAGTAATCGTGGGCCATGCCTATATATGTACTGCGCTGAAATGTGTGATCGAGAAGACTTGACTCAAACAACTCAAATATCAAGTTATGGATGCAATTAAAATATGATAAGTAATAATAATGTATTTTTTTAACGTATTTCTTTTAATACAGTACTTTTTGCTGATTAAAATTTATTGAAAATTATGAGAAAAATTCATTACATAAGATACATTCTATAAAATTTGTAATTGGTAAGGAATTTCAATTAATAAAAAAAAATGTGTTTAAAAAAAGCATGTACTGACCTAATAATTAAGGTCGTTATATTTGCACCATAAATTCTTTGCACTTTTATTTGATTAATTTTTCTTTATATTTTTATTTTTTAACACATCATATTAATTATCACATTTTGTGTTTTTTCCTTTTCTCTTTCTTATCTTTGACTAGTTGTATACATGCATGCATGTTCTGTATATCAATCATTTTCTTGATTAGTGTTTGTCGAGAGTCTTCTTATTTCAATTAATCAGGACTTTCAACAACATTGATGGGAAACAGTACCTCTCACCCTCATCCTCTATTTAAAGACCCTCCTTGGTGCCACTTTCCCACAACACACTGAAAGCCAGAGGTACTGAGCACAAGAAAGCAATTAAATTAACAACGAGAGCTACATACATATAGCTAGCTAAAACATCTATATAGTCACCATGTCAGGGCAGAGAAGGTCATCAAGAGCTTCAAAGTTCACTGAGAATGAGATTAATGAACTTGTGTCTAGGTTACAAGTTCTGCTTCCGCCAGTGAACCAAAGAGGCAACTCAAAGGTATGAACACGTCCAACTTAATTTCTGCATAGTTACATTGTTTTCAATAGTTGACTCATTCCATGACGTCCTCTACTCTAGCTAGACAGTCAAAGTATATTTTGGTTGCAATAGTAACAACATATTTTTTTTGTGAGATATAACAAGACACTCTTTTGAACACATTATTTTTTATTGGTTGAAATTTCTTGAAAATAACATAGAATATTCATTTTAATGATTTTTTAATTTCTAATGAATTTTAAACAATAATAAAGTGTGAGTTAGATAGAAGGAGTGTGTTACCAACACATTTTTTTTTGTTTTTTGAAGACATCAACATATTTATGTTAACTTATTTTACTTTGAAAAGGTTTTATTAAATTTATACAAAGGGTGTTTTAATGTTTTTCTATAAAGTTAAGGGGTTAAATATTGTATAATCTCCATAAGTAGAGTAATGCTCGTTTTTAATCATTAAAAAATAAACCATTTTCTTTTTTCCCCATTTATAGAAATGTGTTATATATTATCTTTATTTTGAATAAATGATGGACTAGAGGAATTTTTTTTGTGAAGGACAATGACTATGATCTAACATGTTTCTAACAGGAATTAATCAAATCAAGATGATTTGTTTCCGAAGAGCTAATAAAAATGAGTATTGTTCTATTTATAAAAACTAAAATATATTTAATAAACAAAACTCACTCTCTTGAAGCCATTCAAATTCAATATCCACCCATGACTAGGTTTTTTTATATTATATTTTATCAAAGTCTGGATACCAAACATGAATTGTATAAAATTTTAATTATAACTATTATTTATACGGTTCACATGAGATTGATATTATATATATATATATATATATATATATATATATATATATATATATATAAAATAATGTCGAACCATATAAATAAGAATTAAAATCTATATAATTTGAAATGTAAGTGTATATAATTTGAAGAAAAAATATATATTTAGTGTTAACTTAAAGAGAAACTGATGTAATTATACTTGATGTAAAATAAAGTTTATTATGTTCAATAACTCCATTTAAATAATATTAAGTTTTAAACGTGTGTATACATCATGTTTTTTTTAAAGTATACATCTTGTTTGTTATATCGAGACTTTGTTAAAAATAAAACCTTGGTATAAAGTCAGAAGTGAAACCCATATTTTTGTAAAAATGATTAAATATATGTTTTTACTACCTATAAATACGGTAGTATATTTGTCTTTAGTTCCTAAATAAGAAAAATGTTTCCTTTTGATCTCTAATAATTTATGGAAACGTGTTAGATATGATTTTTTTTTCAGAACAAATTGTCTCTTTTTTTGTTTGTTTATGAAAATGCAGAATGAAAGAGACTACTGCTTAGTGTTTAGGAGCTAAAATTGAATATTTATCTTATTTGCAAAGATTAATTAAAAGCACATTTAAATACTCTTTTAAAAAAAATTAAGTAGAATGTACTAATAATATATAAATGTTTATGTATTACTTGTCTTTCAATTGTATATGATAACATTATTAATTTTTATAACAATTACTTTAAAATTATATTAAAATATTTTTAATTTATAGTGTAAAAATTTACACCAATAATATACCAAAAGTAAACCCTAAAGAATAAAATTGAAGGTATATCATGTTATTATTGAATAATAACAAAGTTACACCACAGTGGGAAAAAAATCTTAAAATATAAATTATGACTGTAATTTAATCGTATAAAATTGATTTATTTTTTAACATTTGTTTAGTTAAGTGTAAAATGTTAATTATTCAACCTTTATTATGAAGTCCTATATAGTTTGAATCCATTCATAGAGAAGGCTGAAAAGAAGGTTTGTCTGTGATTTGTTTGGCAGCAATCAGCGTCCAAGATCTTGCAGGAAACCTGCTGTCACATTAGGAGGCTGCAGGAAGAGGTGGAACAGCTCAGTGAGAGGCTATCAGAGCTCATGGATTCTGTGGATATCAATGACATTGACAGAAGAACTTTACAAAACTTTTTGCAACGATATTAACAAAATGGTCCCTTTTCTACAGTGATCAATACCTTGTCTCCTTTATATATGTTTGTTCTCCCAGTACTGTAGCTAGGTTGTAATGGAGCCTTTCCAAATTTTCTTTTTTTTTTTTTGGGGGAATTATGGAGCCTTTTCAAGCATGCAATAATAACGTACCATATGTTGGAATAATTAATTAATATTGTTTCTGATGATTAAATTAAATAATGTCCATGCATGGAATGGAGCTAGCACTTGTAACGTTTGATGGGAAATCAATATCTTTTCGATCTTTTTATTTACTTTATGTGATATATATATATATATATATATATATATATATATTTGAATGCCAGAAATTAACATGAAAATCAGCTTTAAGTGTTGTGTAACTATCTTAATTTGCATCTCCGTCCGTAACTTGTATCAGAGGCTATATTTAATGAAGTTATCTAATGACAGACTATACTAGTAATTCTGTTTTTAGTAATATGTACAGAAAATAGAAGGTCACTAATCTTTGTTTGGTACTCAAAACGATCACAACCATAGGCTTAGTTCTTAGTCTTATTCATTGTGATGAGAAACCTGATCACGACACTGGTGTGTCTATATATAGTGAACTTCATTTTCCTATATATTAACAACCCTTTTTCTAGTTTTTTTACCCCAAAAATATATAATAAAAAATATTTATCCAAAAAATATTTATCTCAATGCTATACTTTATTGTAGCAAAGAACTTGCTTTATATATATTTGTGTAAAAAACTCTTTACTTGCACTTTAACCCTTTATTTGGATTATTAAAAAAAGGAGATTTTTAATTGTTTCTATTATCATTTTTGTTCACTAAATAAATTAGGAAAATGTTTCAAACTATAAAAAAATAATTATTTTCTCCTTTAATATTAACATAGGTTAAATGAGGTATTTAAATAATTAGATAATTATATTGTTTATCTTTTTGGGATACCTTACCATCATTCATTATTTTTAAAATTACAGCAGTAATACGATGTTTTTTCATTAAAAAAAATGAAAAGTAAAAAACAGTGACTCAATTAATATATATTTGAGTTTAGTAAGGTGAGAAATCTCTTTAAAGGTGTTACAAGCTTGAGTTTATTTTAGCTAACCAATAAAAAAGACAAGTTTGAGTTTAAAGAAAATGTAGACATTGGCCAAAATATATTGATTATTTAGTGAGGACTAACCTAGCCAGTACCAAATTCTAGAATAATATCTGAATATTTCCTTTCAAAATATTCTACTTTTATTTGGGAATTCCAAATATTTTTATGTTCGAAATGTTAATGAGATATTTTGCTTTATGATTCAACTTAAAAGATAGAATAATTGAACTAGAATATTTGGAATTAATTAAGAATGTCGTTGGCTGAAATTAATTATACTGTTGATATTATTTATATAAATTATAGGATTGATTCTTTACCATTATTACTTCTTATAATATAATCCATAATATTTCTTTTGAAACACAAAAATATGCAATAATTTTTAATGCAATTTATTTCCTTTTATTTAAAATTTACATTATAGATGCTGTTGATTTGAAACATAAAATATGCAATAACTTTTAATGTAATTTATTTCCTTTAATTTAAAATTTTCATTACAGATGCTATTGAGGGGAAAGCAATTATATTAAGATTAATGACTGATGATAACTGAATCTTGTGAAGGACGAAAGCCAGAAAAATTATGGATGAAACAAGGATGAGTGTATATAGGGTTATAAGGAAAGAGTTTTTTACACAAAAAATACAAGAAATTTTTTTTTATCCAAATAATATATTAAAAATACAATAAAAATTTTAAAAGAAATTAAAAAATTAAAATAAATAACAAAAAAAATAAATCAGTTATGAAATCAGTTCCTAGTTTCATGTGAACCGATTTTATAATTGACCTTAAAAAAATAAAATAAAAGGACTTTTAGAAATGTTCCCCACGAATCGAATCAAGAGGAACCGGTTTTTAAACGTGTATAAAAGTATAAAGTTAATAGTTAAGAACTCGATTCTTGTGTTGTATATATATATATATATAACAAGTAAGAAATTGGTTTAGGAAAAATTGATTTTTCAATTGCTACAATAAAATGTATCATTGGTGTAAATATTTATGTATCATTGGTGTAAATATTTTTTGGGTTGTATTATTTGAATAAATAATTATTATGTTGTTTTTGGTAAAAGACTCCGCTTTTCCATATTTGATATATACTCAATACTCATTTTATTAGAATTTGTGTGACTTGTAAAAGGGGGACATTTTTCCACGGATATTAAAAATTAATTTTTCGATATCAAAACTTTAGTTCT
>CM023958.1:24059926-24223449 GCA_013407115.1 Glycine latifolia | reverse complement strand
TTATTATTATTATTATTATTATTATTATTATTATTATTATTATTATTATTAATAAAAAATATATAATTATTCTAACACAACAAGTTAAAAAGAGGTTAGTCAGGTAAAAAGCAACAACAAACTCAGAACCATCGCCATAAATCACCCGTTCTCTTTATACTAGCACTTAAATTGCTAATTACACACCTAGTTTTAGCTTGCATTGATTTAATATACTACTACTACGTGCTTAGTGTTAATTATGAAAATTCTAGAATCTTTTTTTATATATGACTTTTAAAATATGAATAAACCAATGAGATAATGACAAAAGGTATAGATACACGTACAATACCTGAAACTTTAACATATAATATTAATCAATTGCCAATAATTAAGAAAAATAAAACTAGCAGATATTGAGCAGTTTCAAAATATTTTTTAGTCTTATTTTTCCATCCACATGACTTAGTTTCTAAATCCATCCTATTTGTATATATTTAAAAATGAGTTTCTGTTAATTAAAAATAAGTTCAGTTCACTTATTGTAGTAGTTATCCCCTAAAAAAACAGAAAGAAAGAAATAATTTAAAAAAAAATCACATGCAGTCGTATTTCCTTCTTGAGGCTGTCTGTTTCGAATGTGCTAATTTCTGGAAGGTTTTTCTTTTTTCCTTTCTTGTTCGGTTAGGTACATGGTTATAACAATATTATATTGATTCATTGTATTGAGTTCCAACATCTATATCTAAACATGATGCCATGACAAAAAGGAAAATACATCATTTGACAAGTGTATAAAATATAAATGCAAGTTCTCAAAGCACGCTTATTAAAATAAAGTTCTATAAAAGTTGCTAATAATTGGTTTGATTTACATTTTAGGTCAATTGTTCTAAAAAATTAGTGCTACAATATTTTTGAAAAAAAAAAATCGGTTTGAAAATATAATATTTAAAAGTTAATTATTTTTTGTTTGTTTAAATAAGATAAAAGAAAAAAAAAATTGGGCATAAAATTGCTAAACAAGGATTGATAGATGGTGAGGAGAAGCAGATAAATAATGTAACGCAGGCATAATTGTCGACCTTACCTAAATTGCAACATCATGTCGTGTCTATTTTTCGTGAAAAGAAGCCAAACGAAATTTCAGTTCTTCTTGATTTTGTTGGCTTCAAACGTTTGTATAAGGCGTTCAAAATTTAAAACATCCACGGCCAAAAAGATTCAACATTTTTCTTATGATATCGCGATTATTTTAGCCTCATATTAAAAATCTTAACTGGTTGGAGGAAGAGAAATAATATATAAGAGAATTTCTATTAATTAGCACTTGACAGTGATGTCCTCTATTTAATTTTGAGATAGAGTGACTTTTAAGTTATCACACAAAACTGCTTCAGTATCATAAATAGCTGATCCACATAGTATCCTTAACTCAGTTTTAAAAGCCATCTTAATTGTGAACATCCTGAAGCACTTTAATTTGCAGCCTCATGTATCTTTATGGATTTGAGTTAGGCTTTAAGCTCAAATTTAATAAAATATCATAGCTTATTCTAGTTATTGTCATTGAGTCACCTACAAATTAGCACGTTCCAGGCGATTAACTTTAGGCGTGAGGGTGTGTGTTAAGTTACCTTAATTACAAATATCCTTGAGTCGCCTTAATTTGCAATCTCGTACATGCACCTTCATTGTGATAATCCTAGGGGTGGAACCATTGTTGTTAGGTCACCGGCATTGACACACTCCAGACCAATAGTCCTAGGTGTGAAAGGATATATGTGTTTAGTTGTCTTGATTGCAAACATTCTAGCCTGTCTTAATTTGAGATCTCATGCAGCTTCATTGAGATAGGTGACAGGAGGTAGGTATAATCCCCCATTAACTAAAGATATGGCTTCATTAGAACTTACAAAGTTTGAGTAATCCATAAGTTGATTTTGTAAGATTGAGTTGTGATCTAAGTTCAAATTTAATAGCATGTTGTTTCTCTTTTTTTTTCATTCTATTTTTGTCTAAATTGGCCCAGAATCTTGCTACATTTTCTTTCTTTTCTTTTCGTTTATATTCTGTTTATCCTAATTTCTCCTGGGATTGTTTAAATCAGATTGGACCAATTTAAGGGCTCAAGAGCTGTCTAGTGTGGACCCAAAATCTATTTATTCTCACAATAAAACTAGAAATGGACCATCTAAGCCTATCAATCTTTTTATTTTGATAAGGGTATTTCTATTTATATCCTTTTTTTCTCTCTTCACAGCTCATATTCCCACGGGCACCCACTACCCATGAAATTACACTAGTACCCTAAACCTAATTAAGGAAAGAAATCCTAAATCTAATTTTCAGATCTCAGCATGCATCCTCTTTGTTCCTCACTTCCTCCCTTCGTTGACGACTTCGACCAAAGAAACCCATGAAGACTTTTGCAATTTAGACTTGTGGAATTTATTAAATTCTGTATTTTTAATTTATTTGTTTTTATATTTTTCTTTGAACTTATGCTTTTGAGAAATTGTAATTTGTTTGTATTTATACTTTGAATTTATGTTTACTTATGCTTAAGAGATACTTACTCCATGTTTAATTATTTTGTATTTTGTTCTCTTGATTTTTAATTCACTAGTTATTTCTTGATGTTGAGAATCACATTTTTTTTAAAGTAAATGTTTTTATTTTATTTGAAGTATCCATAGATACTGCGGGTATAACCTGCGTATAATTTTCAATCAGATACCCAACGGATAACGAGCATGGGTTTTTTACTGCAAGCGGATAGCAGGAAGTACCTATCCATACCCGACCCTATCCATTCTCATCACTACTCTCACACTTTGGACGATTAATTTTGGGTGTTCACCCTTTTATAAATTATTATAGATAGGTGCAAAAGCAAGAAGGGAAGGAATATGAGATTCCAATAGCGATTGCAGATGTGCTGACAGAGTTTCGGGAGAAGCACAAGCAGTGTCACCTACAAGAGCCATTAAACTTGAAGGGAGGAGTTAATATTTTCTAATTGGGGTCTGTTTGCGATGACATTGGCATGGCTATAAGACAATACAATATTCTTCATGCATGCCTTTGGTTCGTGCCATATGTTTTAGAAAGGTAAAATTTCCAATTCAAAACTTCTTTTGGATATTAAATTAACACCTAACACTTTCAAATTTTAGGTTGTAGAATGTATTAAATATATTTCAACAATTGGTTTCCGAAAAACAAATATTTGTAAAAAAAATACAAAAATGCAAAGTGAAAGTACCTAGAGAAAAAGAGGCACGAAATAAAATTGCCCTTTCATAATTTGAAATTGTGCCACTTGAGCTCAAAGATAAAAGATTTAGACTCTAGACTACAAATAGAATGTGAACTAAAAACTAGGCATGGCAACGGAAGCGGTTTTTGTTTATACTGCCTCTACCCCCTACCTCTCAACCCCCCTCCCCCCACCCCCGCTCCTACCCCTGAAAATCTACGGGAGCCAAAAATTTGCCCTCATCCCTGCTCCCAACAAGGGTCAGTTTTCCTCGTCCCGCCCCACCCCCAAACTGAACATAGAAGAAAGTGAGATCGACATAGAAAACAAATTCATTGATTCAAGGAGCTTCATTCCTGGAGAAAGAAGAAGAGAAGCAGAGATAGCAGTAATCAATTTTTGTTTTTATCGGAGCAAAGATTCAAAGCAAAATAATCGAGAACCAAAACATAAAAAAAAAATAGAAGCACAACTTCGAGCTGAGAAAATCAGAATCACAAAATTTCAAAAAAAAATCGAAATGAATAGGAAGCTACAGATCCAATCAAAGGCAAAAAATCAAAGGGTTTTAGTACTAGAGGAAAATGAAGGTGGAAAAAAGTGAGAGAAGGAAAGTGGGGACTGAAGAAAGAAGAAGAAGAAGAAGAATTTTAGAGAGAGAAAGAATAATATTTGGGGGCAAAAGAAAAGATATGGGGTATTTTATTATGGGGAGAAGAACCTAAGTATAATATTTTATTATGGTTAGGGTGAATGACATTATGTTTTTACAGGAAGAAGAATTTCTGAAATACGATGTTGAAGAAAGAAAAATTATTAAAAAAAAGCGAAGAAATAAGGGGGCGTGTTAGTGTGTGTGTGTGTGAGAGAGAGAGAGAGAAAGGGCTGACCCACCACACAGGAGGAATGGAACGAGTACCATATGTTGATGTGCATGAATAGGAATGGGGCAGGGACAGGGGCGGGGGCGGGACAGATACCAGCATTACCAAAATCGCCTTGCCCTCGAATTTAATATGCGAGGAAAAATTGAACCTAAATCTAATCAATTGGATTTTTTTCCATTGAAATCAGGCAAGTACGGGTGGGCGTGGGCAAGTGCAGGTGAAGTTGCCATGCCTGCCTAATAAAACTTATAGTAATTTTTTTTGTCTATATCATATATATTATTTATCTGATACAATCCTAAAATAGTCTAATTTAACCCAAATGAACTATTCTAGTGAAAAATAATGTGTTGTTCATTTCATTTACAAATAATATAATAGGAAAAAAATTGCATATTGCAATAAAATAAATTAAAATAGGGAAGAAAAATCAAGCTACTTATTGTCCTCAATATATTGAGAAAAATTCAAGTCTCATGTTGACTAAATACAACGACAACATAATGTATATAAAGCTTTAGGAATGATAACGGATAAGGTTGACTTGATGATTGAAGGAAGAAGTGGAGAGGGATATGTCTTGAGTTTGAATCTTTTTTCATTATAAAAAAAATTAACAAACTAACAACTAATATTTTTGTAGAAACGATGCGTAATGGGATGTATTAGAATAAATTAATAACTCAAAAACTCAAGTTCTACATTGACTAAAAATATATGTAAAGATAATATATATAAATAAAGGACAACTCACACCTATGAACTAACAACACTAGAAGGGGTAGTTATTTGGTACTTTTGATCACTCAAACTTAAACCAATGTTCTTTGAATTATGTATGTCATGAATATTGGTTTTGTTGTTAATATGAAATCTTGCGAGCAAAATGTCTGTGTAAAAAAGCCAAACCAAAAGAAAGAATAGCCTCCAAATTAATAAACTACAACGGTTAGTGTTCTAAGTTTTTTTTTTTTTTTTTACATTTTTCCCAAAAAAAAAAGTCCTACCCCTTCATCATACAGTCACAGTGTATGAAAATGTTGTACTAGTATTAATGAGCATCAACCAGAAATATGGGATCATAGGAGAACGTACAAGAGAAAAGCAATTGTGAGCATGGTTATCAAAATCGCGAGTTAAATCGTAAACTCGTCCGATTCTACGAGTCTACTACCTCTCCGCGAGTTAACTCGGAAGCAAACTCGTTTTTGGAGTAGAATCGGTCGATTCTACTGTAGAATCGGTCGATTCTAAGTGAAATCGCGAGTGAGCTTCGTGTCTGCGAGTCTACCTTTATGCGGAACGACGTCGTTTTCAAAGCTTCAGGTAAGGTAAGGTGGAGAAAGAGATGAGGAAGGAGGAGTGGTTGGAGAGAGTGAGGGAGAGGTGAGAGCCTTTGACGGGGTCAGGGACCGAGAGAGAGAAGGGGAGAGGGGTTTGGGTTTGGGGGTGGAGGACGGAGTGGATGGTGAGGGAGCGCATGAAGAAGACCAGAAACCAGAAACCAGCGGAAGAAGAAGAACAGAAAACAGAAAACGCAGCTCCAGCGGAAGAAGAAGAGAGCTTTTAGCTTTTATATGGGAGATATTAGGTTTTTTTTGTATGTGGGCCAGGTCCATAATGGATTTGCTTTCTGCACTCCGTTTTTTGCTTACTATACACCTTCTGCCTCTTTTTTTTTTGGTATTTAGGTAATTTACTCTTTTTTTTTTTAAGTAGACTCTTACGATTCTACGATTCGATTCTACGATTCGATTCTACGAGGCCTCCACGAGTCTACGTAGAATCGCGATTCTGACAACCTTGATTGTGAGTACTCTCCTAAGACTTTTTGCAAAAGGGGAAATGACATCACATCACCAAGGGAAATACTCCTTTTCAATAAATTCAATTCTCTTTTGTTTGTATCCTATCAAAGAAAAATCCTCCAAGTAAAAGCCAAAGATTAATTGGACGGTGCCCGGCAATTGCTTAATTCTAGTCTATTATCCGCACCTATACTCCTTCACCCAACAAGGAATTATAAGCTACAACTTTCCTAAGTTGGCCAACATTTAATATTATTAATTGTTACTATTATGTACGCTATTAATTGTTTCCGCTTAAATATATAAAACAAACAATTAAGGGTGAGTGTTACATGTTTCTTTTTTTTATTATTATTATAACAAGGAGGAAAATTAGGTGTACTTTTTCTCTAATCTGATGGATCCGTTTAACTTTTTTAAGGTAAAGTGATACCTCTAATTATTATTTTATGTCTAAATAGGGGATCAAACATCAAACTTTACTGAAGAAACTCAAATATCAAATCACTAATATCAATAATTTTTTGTGTATTATACTTTTTTTTCATCTTTAGTCACCCATTGTAAAAAATCACACGTAAATTTCAATTGTTATTTACAATACCTCAATTTCAAAACAACTCCATAAGTAAGCATGGAAAGGAAAAAGCATCATGATTTTTTTTTCCCAAAAACAAACTAGTACTCCTTCCTTTCTAGATTATATGATATTTAAGATTTTAGCATAATTATTATGGAATACAATTAATTTGTTGCATTTCAAAGAAAATATCGATAACTTTTTAATATGTTATTTATCTTTCTAATTAATGATTGATTTATTTTTCCTATACATTATTCCTAGTAAGTATTAATTAAGGATAATTTATAAAAAAAAGTATTTAACGTGACATTGATTTTGTAAAATGATATTTTGAAACAATTTTCTTCTGAGTATTTTCATCACCAAAATCTCTCGACAAACTAAACAAAACATCATGCTTAGGTAGCACGTGGTAAAGCAAAGCATTAGCCATCCAATAAAATTAAAAAACCAAACGATAAAAAGAAAAGGAACAAGGAGGAAAAGTTGTGGGTTCAAAAATCTCTTCTCTAATAAAATCTAACAAATTAATAATTAATATTTATTGATGAAAAATAAACGAAAGAAAAAAAAATGGTGAATTAGTGACACTGAATCATTATTATAATTATATCAGCAATCGGGCAATACATTATACTACATAATAATAAGGAGTTAATTAATAACCATGCAATAATATCTTGATGGGTACAATGTAATTACCCCAATGTCAATTTATTAAAAATAAAAATAGAATAGAATAATTTAGCTTAGTGCCTGCACCTTGTAATGGCACTGCAACCACGATGGTAAGGGTTGGCCTGAGCGCCAGGTTGGCAATGGTAGTAGGAGGCTCCGCGGCGAGAACAGGGGACACTGCCCCTCTGGATTGCACAGTAGCTTATGTACCTTGTGCTCGCTAACATGCGCTGGCTGATCTCATTGTCCAACATGAACTCTTCTTCAGCTCCTTCCATGGAGATGGAGGGCATCCACGTCATTTCCATCCCCGGTGGTGTTCCTGCTCCTCCTGCGTCCGCTGTTGTCGCCGACGAAATCAGAAGCAAGAAGGTGGCACAAATCGACAGGCAGAGCCAAGAATACGACTGAGCCATTGATCAACTCGGAGCTAACAAACACAATGTCTCTCTGTTTCTTACTTCTGGCTTTGGTATTGTAGAGTAACGGCCTTTTTACATATAGGAGTCTTTAAAAGGAATACATTCTTTAACATTTTCCTTTAAATATCCTCTTAAAATTGATCAAAATTTATAAAATCAAGAGAAAGTTATCTTATGTGACTCATCAAATTTTATCATTTTCAATATAATATATCTCATCAATGAAAAAAGAAGTGCATTTAAATGAAAGTGTTCTTAACATTTTTCTTTTATATTTGTGGCTATATAATTTATTTAATCCCCTATTTTATTTTTTGGTTTAGTTTGATTATTTATTTTATATTTTTTAATTTGGTCCTTTAATTTATTTAAAATCAACAGTATTATTTAGCACAAAATAAACAATTCACCAAACACACACAAAAACTAAAATGAACTATTATTTTTTAAAAGTAAATATTGACTAAAAAAATTTAAAATTATACGAAATATGTTTTTGTGGCAACACAAGTTCGTGCATATTTCATGAAACTTTTTCGCACAAAATAACATTTTCCATTTAAGATTCTCGTCATTTATCATTTAAAAATGAATTTTTTTTATTTAGTTTTCTCCCTTTCCTACACTTTATTTTAACAAAAAAGTTTCATTATTAAATTATTAATGACATCAATCTTAAATGGATCAAATGATTAAATTGAATAAAAAATAAAGATAAATAACTGAAGTAAATTTTTTTAAAAAATAAATGACTAAATTCAACAAAAAAAAGAAAATAAAAGATCAAATTAAACTATTTCAAATATAAAAATCGAACTAAACCAAAAATATAAGCTAAAGGACTAAATAGATTATTTGACCTATATTTGTCGATGATGTATTATTAGTGTAAAAATTTACATGGATAATTAAATAAAATATAATTGATTTAACTTTTAAGATAATTATGATAAAAATAATACATTTACCATATAATAATAATATTTTTAATTAAATAATAATATAAAATTATTTTACATTATTATATATATATAACCTATTTCCTCTTTTCATCAATATTTCTTAAAAGTAAGTTGATGTTATATTTTATATAAAGTTATTAAATAATATAAATTTCAATGCATCTACCTTTTCATAAATAGTTATAAAATTTTTAATTTATTTAATAGAAATTTATTAAATATCATAAATATAAAATTCTAATGCCTCACTTTGTTCACTCACATATATCATTGTAATTTTAATTAACAGGATTTAATTTAATATATTAAATACAAAAAAAAAGTGTAACGAATAAAGATATTTATATTAAATATTAAATATTAAAAATCATCGATAGTGTGACATGAGATTATTTCATTTTAATTTTAATAAGATGTTTTGAATTTGAGTCTTGAGTGTGTAACTAGTTTTATTATAAGACTAAAACAAAATTATCCTGCGTGAAGGATTAGTATGATTTATAACAAAAAATACTAAGCTATTGACATGTAAAAAAACAGTAAATAATGTAAAAGATACATATGATTTCTAGTAAAAAATATATATTAAATAAATTTATATTATAGTCATATTAATTTATTTAAATCTTATTACTTTTGAGTATATATTTTATGGACAATATTAATTTAAAATAATAATATTTTAATACATATATTATTTTCACTACGCATAGAAATTAGTTAATAACACACGCATAGCAATTAATTAATTAATTAATTAATCATTAATATACGTAATACATGTATAGCTTTCATTGCCCATGGGAATTAATTAATAACACTCTAATAGACTTTTACATTGTATTTACATTCGTGTCATTCCCATAAGAGAAATTATATATCTTTTGAAATTTAAAATTAATTGACATCTATAAAATTTTCGTAAAAATATTATAAAAAGGTTAATTTTATATTGTATAGACAATGATTAAATAATTTAAGTATAAAAGTTGAATGAATGGTATTAATTAATTAGTTGCTATTTGTGGACAAATTATAAATATGTGATGTAATAGATTATGAGATAAAATGGAAAGAGATAAACATAAAAATGTTATTTTATGAGTTTTTTAAAATAAATATTATTGCATGAGTTGTTACATGAATAGAAACTTTTTATTATTTTTGTTTATATATATACTAGTTTGCGAATCTGTACAGTTTATAATAGTTTGGTTTTTTTTTTTTGGAAAGTTATTAGATTTTACTTATATTAGAAGATATTTGTAAGAGCTAGCGAAAATTGAAGTATAGAATTGAAAAATATAATTATTTAAGCTGAATACCTTTAATTGAGTAAGAAAATTTTTTTAGTTAAAAAGGTAAAATTATTAATTAAATAATTTTTATGATATATATATATATATATATATATATATATAAAATGTAATTTATATTTTATCTTAAATATATTAAGTCAATATGATTTTAAATAATTATATAAAAATAATATTTTACAACTTATCCTTACTAGTTCATATGTTTCACTATTATCATATTTATTATTATTGTTAACTATCAATTGTTGTTGGTTAACAAATGACATGATAAGTTAATGAATGACATAAGACACTAATGTTAATGTGACCTTCTATATGACACCTTGACATTGATTGTTGATGTGACATTAGCATGTTAAAGTACTTCATGAGTAAAACATGCAAAAAATTGAAATTAAAATGTAAAATAATTAAAAATTTTAAATAAGGTTAAAATATGAAAAAAAAATACGAATTAGAATAATATTTTTTTAAGTTGAATACCTTTAATCGAGTAAAATGATGATTTTTTTTCTTTTTACTTAAAAAAGTAAAATTCTTAATTAAATTATTTTTATCATATATATATAATAGAATTTATATTTTATTTTAAATATATTAAGTCAATACAACTACAACTTTAAATAATTATATAAAAATATTATTTTTTAACTTATCCGCACTCACCCACCTTTCTAATTTTTACCATGTCTATTATCATTAGTTGATTGTCAACTATCGTTAGTTGAGAAATGATATGACAAGTTAATTAATGGCTTGGGACTGTAATGCTAACCAATATACGTGGTGTGGACATTGATTGTTGATATGATATTAGTATATCGATGCACAATTATGGGTAAAATGCGGTTTTAAAATATGTAAAATTTTAAAAATAGAAGGTAGAATGTAAAAAAAAAATGATAAAAATTGAAAAAATGTTAAAGTGTGATAAAAATCATTGTCTTTTTCTTATTCTATGTCCCAAAAGTCACTAAATCATTTGACTTACTTTTTTTAGGTAACCATTTGACTTATTTAGTTAATAGATAAAAATTATTTTTGTGTGAATCAAAGTATCTTTTAGTCGAAAGTTGATGACTAATTTATTGAGACATTGGGATTTATTTAAGGGATTGACATCTCCTAACAAATGTTTTTCCATACACACAAGCTAAGAATTGAACCCATGATCAAATGCTTAAGAGATGAGATTATCTACCAACCATGTCATACCATGTTGATAAAGAGATGAGATTATTTATCAATCATGTCATACCATGTTGTTGGATAAAAATTATTTTTATATACTAATGTTATGTTTGTTAATTGTAAGTTTGGTCTCTCAAATTATGAATCATTGTGTGAATTAATTATAATATAAAATACTAGCCTAATTCATTTGCTTGAAAACATTCATTTTGATCTAACACATTTATAGTTCAAATGTGTAGCAATAACACATAAGGTATATTAAGGCCAATGGCTATATGGTGTTTTGGAGTTACATGGGATGTTGCTTCCTGCACCTCCTAGTTGCTTTCTCCATTCCAAAATGGTTAATCTGGAATGTAAAATGACATTATGGAATGCACTCTGTTTTTGGCTTTTAGAATGACCAATTCAAAAAGTAAAAAAAAATATATAAAGGATGCAAGCTAAGAAGCAACTTGAAAGTGCAAGAAGTATCTTGGAGTTGCAGGAAGAAATGGTATCATGATATGACTTCAATACTAGGTGTATCTAGTCAATGTCTACAAATTAACAGGATGGTGACTTGGACTCAAGTTTGGGTTGGGGCCTAGGCCTAATCCGTAACACCGTGCTACTTTTTAAATTTGGTGTTTCTAAACTAAAATAAAAATACATATTTTAAAGAAAAAAGTTATAACCGTTAATTAAAAATTTAATTATTAATATAATGATAAAATTATATATATAATTCTCAATTAATTTTTCAATTGATAATCATAATTCATAACTCTCTCAGCATATTTGATATATGTTATTTTTAGAATATAATTACTTATGTCTTAAAAACATTTTTCATGGAAGTGTAAAGATTTTTTATACTATCATAAAATTACAAATTTTTATATATGACAGGCTTGTCAATTTTTATAATAATTATCATAAACTGTAAAAACTTCTACACTGAGGACACATATGTTAAACTCATAAATTAAATCATTTTTATTTATAAAAAAATGCTAAAAAATTTCTTGAAAGGGAAAAGCATCAACATAACAAAGAAGTAAATATGATAATATTCTGATTTAAACAAATACACAACTCACTATTTCAGTAATACATTCTTTTTTTCTCTTCCTTTTTTGCCCATTTCATTAGGGGCAATTCAAGCGTTTACTAAATGAAGGACACAAACATAATTGAGGTGTACTAGTGGACAAAGTCTCAAAAGACCATAAAATAGAGGATACATGGGAGGAAGACAGAAAGAAACTAGGGGGAAGAGAGAATAGATTTCGTTTCCGCTGGAAAATTACGGAAAATCTCTCGCACAAGTGAAGGATTGTGAAAGATGGAAGAAGTGCCTTTTAAGCAAGCAACCATTGTTATCAATTTGATAACAGTTCAAATAAAATGTACAGTGTCCCCCCGGGATATATCTAACTAGTAGTGAGAAGACAAACAATGGGTGAGATCACAGTTGCTGCTGCATGTGCAAACTCAATCAGTAGTACATTTATAACAACACAATAATAAGAGGAAAAAGAATGGAAACTTTTCTTTCTTCCTTTCCTTTATGCTTTTCTCTGCCTCATTTTTGTTTTCAGTATTATATGGGTTTAATCTCCTTTTGTTGTAGTAGTGTGTTTGATATTAACACATGACACCCCTGCGGCAGTTAAGAACACCAGCTCCAGAGGTGATGGTACCAACCAAAGAAGACGATTTTGCCCCTAAACTTGAGGCTCTGGCATAGCTTGCTGCAGCTCCTGCTCCTGATGAAGTGAAAAAGGCTCCATTGAGCAAAAGGTCACCTTCAGATCTCCAATTCCAACTTTTCCATACGGATGACCCTGTATCCACTCTCTTTGTCACCTGTCCACATTGAATTTCAAAAATTTAAGTAAAAATTTCATTACCATGATGAAAAAAATCCCACAGCTAACGATATTACATGTATGTTACCTCTTTAGCAAAAGGGTTCAGAGGAGCGAGGTATCTGTTGCCTTGGCTATTAATTGTGGGGTTAGCACTGCCTCCAATTGCATACATTACCCAGTGGGTATAGTCGTTGTTAACCACGTGGAAATACCCATGCCTGCACCTGCATTATCAATAATTCATCCATTGTTAGCACAAGATACATAATCTATGATTATTATATAAGGTTCGAATCATTAATGCCTATGATCTTGACAATTTTTCATGTAACTATAGAGATTTGAAAACATATCTAGATGTTTTTAATTTATGAAAAAAGAAGTTAATTAAACTTAATTATGTGATATAAGAAGATTGGCCAAGACTATGATGATGCAGGAGTATATAATAATTTCTCCCATCACATAGGTGACTCCTAAGAGGCTAGACACATGGCATGGGCTGGAAAGAGGTAGTTTTTTATTTTTTCTTCATAGTACTGCAAATTGGTCTATTTGTCAAAGTTTTCACTTAATGGACCTTTTATTTGGACTTTGTGATGGACTTCATTTTTTAGCCTGTCAAATTTTAAATGGGCTTCCAAGAGCCCAAAAGAAAACATCAAACAATCGGGCCCAAGGCTCATGACATCAATCAAATACTCAAGAGTGATAATATCTGACCCCGCCTCTCTAAAAAAATAAAAAAAAGGAAAATAATTAATGATAAATTTTAATTAAAAAGTGTCGATAATGTAAAGATATTTTATTCAGATTACTATCACATATAATAAAATTATTATTTTTTATTATAATTATTATTCATGTTCAAGTGTTTCTAATTGTTTCACAAATTTTACGGTGAAAGTCATTCAAAATTAAGGCCTTAATAAAAGTTGCTTGCTTTAAAGATCGATGTTAGTTACCTGGGCATTCTTTGGATAAGTCCCTCCCCAAAATGGTTGTAAGCAATGGTTACTTGCATCTGCTTGTCGCGGACATAAGAGTCACTGTGACCCAGTAGCATAACCTGCACAATTATGAACTCAATTAAACATGAGGAATATCATAAAATATTTCAACCAAAAGGAACATTGTAATTGAAAGCTTAGAATTGAGAATGAATTAACCAATGTTATATACATACCTCGTTGTGGTGGGTGAAGTAGTTGTTGGAAATAGTAATAGCAGTGGACCCCATAACAGCATCCACAAGCCCATCAGCGCAATTCGACAGCGAGTTATGATCAATCCAAATATGACTCGAGCCAAAGATGGAGATCCCATCTCCATCAGCAAGGGTCCTCCAACCATAATGCGAGGGAGAGCTCCGAACCATGGCGTTCCCAGTCACCTTGCAGTCATGAATATGCAACCCATGGATGATCACGTTGGTGACGAACTGTATGGTGATGCACGCACCATAAGCGATGTGGACGTTCACGCCGCGGCCGTCGATGGTCTTGAAGCTGTTCATGATGAGTTCTTGCTTTAGGGTTATGACCATGTCGCGCTTGAACACGATCCAGAGGGGGCGGTCCTGGATCACGGCGTGCCGGAGGGTGCCGGGTTTCGGGTTGACTGGGTCGTCATCGCCGGGGTCCGACACGACGTAGTAGCGCCCGTCGCGGCCGCCGATGGCGTTGCGGCCGAATCCGATGCCGCAGTTGGCTAGGCTCTTGCGGCGGGCGTACCACCGCTTGTCGCACCGCCAGCAGTCGTCGATTGGGTTCCCGGTCCCGCATGAGAAGAAGTTCAGGTTCCTTCGAGCCGTGTAGTTGCGTACGCTCCTGTTTTAGGTAAATTAACGATAATTAATAAATAAAGTAAAAAAAAAAAACACATGAAAAACTAATTTAAACATCATCCAAACGAGTCATGAATGTGATGCTTTTTTTGTTTTTCATCAATTTTACATGAGAGTTTTTTATAAAAAAAAAAATCCAAATTACTACAAATTAATAAAATTTGACTTTTGGAGAACTTATTAGATTATCTTACACTACTGTTCATCTATGGTCCTAACCAATGTTTATACTAATGTTTAAATTTTATATTTTAAGAAAAAATTAATAATACTTAATTATGTATCATGTGTTGTACCGAAAAAAGCTTTATGTAACATGTGGAGATTAATCGGGGTTATAATAGTCTACAACCATTAAATATTTTATTTCCTAAATTTGAGGTGTATTGGTTGAAGAAAGGAGATAATACAGGGAAATAATAAAGAAAGAGAAAGTAATCAATAAAATGATATAATGAAAAATATAAAAAGATAAAAAAAAATAGTGCAAGATGGAAAAGAAAGTGAGTATATATATAATAGCTTTTTTATATATGGTTCACATATAATTGGATTATGATGAATATGGCTATTATTATTAATAAATTAAGTACATCTATATGCTCTTAAATTACATCTATATGCATGGCTAAGATGAGACTAGTGGGTCATGTGGGTCTATACGGATAGAATGATACGGTGCATACGGAAAATCGGGGGTTGGAATCAAGCATAATTTATCTCTGCTAGGAAAATAAATGCCAAGATCTAGTTTCTGCTTAGTACTTTTTGGGGGTGTCGGTGGGGTGAAAAAGCGTTATTATTAATTAAGTTCCTGATTCATAATCATTTAATAAGCTCATGGGTGTCTCATTGAATAGCATAATGTGTCAGAGACACAGCAGCTGCTGCTAGATCGGCCAAAATACAACTATGACTAGAAAAGTGTTAGGGTGGAACCAGATCTGATCTGCAATTTGGAGCTATTGCTTGCAGACAGGCTGGAGTGAGGAACCCATTCATGTGCATTGCCCCACCCTGTTGGAAGATATGTGGGAGTGTGGCTACTGCATAAGTTCCTAATTAACACTCTGAATTCAACTTTGGATATTTGGTTCTATTGGGAAGAGATATAAAGATGGAAAAGGCAAATCAATAATACACAGAAAAAGTCTTTATCTACTGATATGGAATTGTACGTAGGACCAATTAATCATGTAGAATGGATGATATGCAATTATTTTATCCGAGGCAATTGGAGAATATGGAGAGTGACTCTCATGATTTTGATTTTCATCAACCATTGAAAGCCCTTAAAGTATACTACTAGTAGTAGTACATAAATTTAATCAGATCTAATATATAGCATAAAAATATGTGAGGTCTGAGTAGTCAAAAGACCGGCATTACTCATTTACTCTAACCATCAAGAGCTTCCTATAGGTCATATATTAATTAACAAAGAAATTGCCTACTGTATTTTAACTTAGACAATGTATATATCACATACATATAATTAAAATAGTTTTGTTCACCAAAGCAAGCTTAGAAGAGAGTAACTTCCATCTACTGTTCTATACCAATGAATGTGATTACGGAAGCAATTAAGGGGACCACTAGTCTACAAATGTGAAGAGGAAGTTAAATAAATGACAGGTATAATAAGACACAATGACTTATTGAAGTCATTAGTCAAGAAACTTGGATTTTAGGTACAAAATGGTGTTTGTAATTGGAAAAGCAATTTTCGGATAAGGAAAATAAATAAATAAAAAAGAAAAGAAAATTTTCATGAGCGAGATGGTCGGATCACGCGACACTAGCATGTGGTTAAGCTGGCAAATAGAATATGAACGCTGCAATTTTTAAGAGATCTCATCTGCAAAGAACATGGTGATTGATTCCTTAGAACCGAGTAAGGGAACTTCAGAACGTGAAGAATTAATTAAAGCAAGAACTACATTTATTAATTAGGAAAAAAAAAGAGGGAGAATTTTAAAATTAAGGATACCGTGACTAAAGGGAATAACAATCCGGCTAAATACGTCAGAGTGTGAAAGGCATCAAAGAATAACAAGGGGTCATTAAGAGGGAATCAAATACTATTATTTTTCTCGTTTTCTTACACATGATGCTAACATCGTCGTGTATGAAACTATACAATTATCTTCTGGTATAGTTCACTTAATATTGTGCACTACTCTTTAAGTCAAAAATACTAATACTTGGATTAGTTATTGGTTTCTGGGCTGGGAATACCTTATCTTAAAAAAAACTAATACTTTAGTACCAGTGGTATAACATAAAGTTTCAGAAAAATGGTAGGTCCTTCCCAAACAATTATTAGTTTAGAAATCTTTAGACGTTATTTTCCAGAGGTGATATTTGTTTCAACAAGGAAATTTGCTCTATATTCCCTTAGCATTGTTTTGATGTGGATATTTATCACCCTTATACAAAAATAGGCATAAATTTTGGGGTAAGCCCAGCAATGGAAAATCACATATAGCTAGTAGCTTTCAACTAACACAATAGCTAGATTAACCACTTTGACAGAGTTTTCATAAAAGCAAAATTCACCAAAAAACAATAAAAAGGGTATCCAAATTATTCCAAAGGGAGGATTCACGAGAAAAAAATAATCAAGGGTATTTTCCTTCTTTTGGTCATGCATCCCAATAATTATTACTACATTAATTAATAGTAACAGCCAAGTGGATTTGCCGTGCTGAATCTCTGCTGATCCTTATATTCAGTTAAATGATCATGCATGTGAGCACTCTTCTCTAAGTCTAATAAAAATTAAAAGAGACCTTAAACAGATAAACTAATCTACTAAGCACATGACCTATCATGAGATGAGATACTAGGAACCAATAATATCACTAGAAAACAAAGCAAAAAAATTATATAATTAAAATTAATTAATACACGGAAATAGAGGAAAAAGAGAAAGAGAGAGAAATCTTACTCATCAACCATGGAAGCAATCTCCTCTGGATTATCAACTGCATGTTCATTCAAAGCACTCCCTGACCTGAAAATTTGCAAACTAAAAACGATCAACTACACTCTACAAAGAACAGAACAAATAAAACGACACCGTTCAGACCCTGAAGTAAAGTTATACTAATAATAAAAAAGAAGCTCCTAAGATAGAAGAAATAATCAACGGTTCAGATATTTCAGATCGGATCTGACCGAAGGGCCTATATTAGTTCCTTTCTGAGCTGCAAACACAGCTCGCCTAATCCAACGGCTCTTATAACTCAATTCCACGTGGACAGCCAGATTGTAAGCACCACGTAGTAGCAGAAAACACTAACCTTTCTGCCATTGACGAATTCTTCAAGCTCTGCACTTGCAACTTCTCTTCTTCAACCACACCCCTGTCATTCCACGAGAAACCGAAAATTAGTTCACATTCAAAAGTTCTACCAAAGAAATAAGAAAAGTAATCTAAAAAAATAAAAAAAATCGAAATTCAGAGAATTTGCAAGCAGGGAAGAAGCTTGAAGCTTGAAGCTTGAAGGTGAAGCTTTTTTTTTCCCAAGATACCTTGATTCCGTGGCTTCATGTTTCTGCATCTCATGGTCGCTGACTGCATTGGCAGAAGCTAAAACCAGCGCCGCGAGCAGAATACTGAGAGTGAACAATTTCGGAGACAGCACCTTCATTGTGCTTCTTCTTCTACTTCTACTTTCTCTGCGTGCGCTTTCGCAGTTTGTGAACACACAATACTCTCTACGTTGTTGTTGATGATGTTGGTTGTGATTGTTGTGTGTAGTTTGAGGGAGAAGAGAAGAAGAAGGAGGAAATGGATATGGAGCCAGAGAGAAAGGGGTTTAAATAGCGAGGCACGTACATGGGAGGAGGGAGAGGTTGGGTTAACCATGGTTAAGTTAATCAGGGGAATGAGTAACCACGTGTAACTAACTTACCACCGCTCTAACTGCCATTAACTGCTTTGCTTCTCTCTCATTTTCCTTTTCCGACGTGGCGGCTCTCTCCTCTCGCGTCCCTTCCATTCTTCTCTTTGTTTTTGTTGCTTCTCTAATTTTCTTTACAAGCAATCATACATCTCGTTTAAAATATTGATATAAAAAACTTCATTATGTTTAAATCTTTCCATTCTAGTTTACGTCTGATTTTGATTTTATGTTTTCAAATTTTCATATTTAACTTTTATAACTTTTTTATAATAAAAATTAAGACTTTACTTCAAAGTCGGTGCAATATTCAACAAATACATAACATGGTAATTGATTTTCGTATAAATTAAACAAGAAATATTATTAAAATAAAAAACTTAGGATATTATGTTATATAAATAAATTAAAATATAATAAATATAAATATATATACAATTTGGAGTATATAACTTATGTACTAACTTATCCAGAAAAATATTATGTTAAAACAATATAAAAATATTTTACACTAACATTTAATTTATGAATGATAAATTTATTAATTTTTAAAATATTTATCTTAAAAATTATGCTCATAATTTTTAATTAGCCGTACATAGAAATAAAACTCCTCATTTACATATTGAATATATCTTTTTAACGTATAACGTATTGATTTGAGTAATACTAAATTCAAATATTTTAAGTAAAATTTATAATTTAAGTTTTGTGCACCATTATAAGAAAAGATCTCACTCTACCAAAAAAGTTAAAAGAATATAAAATTACAAAATCAACATATGTTGGTCAAGAGATATTAGTTATCATTCAAACTAACTAAAAAGTTAGTTGAAAATTGAAAAATTATTTTATTAAATTATAAGTATTAGATAAAATTAATTATTTAAGGAACTAAAAAATATAAAATAATATAAAAATAATAAAATCATAATTTATTTAAAATGAATAATTAGAAAATTGGATAAATATATTGAAGATAAAAATAGAAGAAAATATAAAAAAATTAGAAGATAAGATTAACGTTTTAAAAAATATTGCTTTAATTAACATTTCACAAAATATTAAAAGCTATTAAAAATTACTAAAAAAATTATTTATCAAACAGATAAATAAATTTTTTAGCTCGTAAAAAAATTTAAAAATTAACTGAAATTTGTTAAGCAGCGTGAGAATTATTTTTGATGCGTTGGTTATAAATAGTATGACGTTTATTTAGTAATTTAGTATGAGAATTTACATTGTAATATTTTTTAGAAAAGCAAAGAAAGTGTTTATTCATTGATAAAAGGCTGTCCAGCAGTGAGAATCACAAGAAGTGAGACACAATTAACACAAATCAGAGCATAGTAATTTACATTGTTATATTGAGCCAGCCGTGTTGGCATTCAAGAATTTCTTCTTGTAACAGTATTGCGTCTTTTATTTTCAATTCCCTTTCATGAAAATATTGTCACTCCGTATCAAATTTATTATTTAATTGATCTTACATAGATGAAATACTAATTATCGAGTTAGATATAATTTTAGCCATTCCAAATATAATCACGTTAGTGTTTAGTGCTTAAAAATAAATTCTCTCTTTTTACAAATTACAGTAGGCGAAGTAATCGATAATGAAAGTTTTGTTAGGGTTTAAACGTAGTTTTTCTCTTGCTCAATTTATAATTTTGATTTTTTTATTTTAAAATAAAAACACTTGTTTATTTTATTTTAAAAATCTACAACTTTAATTTCATATTTTAAAATAGAGATACTTGTTTCTTTTATTTTTAAAATTTTATAATTTTAATCAAATTTATAATTTTACCTAAGTTTTTTTTATCCAATTAAACTTAAAACTTAACATATTCATTTAAAGTATCACAAAAATTTATTTAATTAATTATAATGTAAGAAATAAAATTGAAATAAAATTAATTCTCAGTCAAACCTTAGACATAATATTTTCATTTATGGTATTATAAAAATATTTAATTAATTATAATGTAAGAAATAAAAGAATAAAACATAGATAAAATTAATTATTAAACTAAAATTATGAATTTTTTAAAATATGAAATTAAAATTTTGAATTTTCTAAAATAAAAGAATCACATGTCTTTATTTTAAAATGATGATTAAAATCGCAAAAACAAATTTTAATAATGGATTAAATATTTTTAGTTTAAAATAAAAGAATTAAAATTATTGATTGGATAAATTAGAGGATGAAAATTGTATTTAAGATTTTTTATTTTTGTTAAATGACATTTTTTGACAAAATGAGAATGCGGTTTTTTCCGTACTGCGATTGTGAGCAACGAAGGAAGGGAAGGGGCGTCCTGAAATTTTATGTAACTGTACGAATTGTCTCATTATTAAGCAACGTGCCATGTTGCTTTTTCTATTTCGGAAAAAGAAATAAGTCAAATATCACAACCTGTCCACTGACACGTGTCCTTTTCCGGATACGTGATTCCGTATTTGTTAAATCTGAAATGCGGTGTTGGACTTGGATCTCCGTTCTTTCCGGTTGCTGTCCAAAATCTAAAATTAACAAAAATTTGCCTAGTTGGATTAATCTAGTTTAGGGATTAAGCCACTTATTAATGGAATTTAAATAATTTGAGTTATGTCATGCATTTAATACTATTGTCATCGTTGTAAAAAAAAAAAAATTCTATTTCAGAATTGATTCAAATAATTTATATCAGCATAGCTTGTATTTCTAGCAAGAGGAGTGCTAATGGTCTTATTTCATACGAAACTTGAAGGAAATGTATGTGTCGCAAAAATATTAATGGAATTTCTACAACTGTATAATGAAATTTTCTCATAATATTTACTTATTAAATATAAAAAATTAGAAACAAATATATTATTTTGTCATTTAAGACTTTTTTTTACAAGGTATCAGGAGGATTGGTAGAATAAAATTATACGAGAATATAGTATGATAACAAAAAGATTCAAGTAAATTCAAGGAATTAGTTGAAGAATGTAAGAAAAGGATTCATATTTATTAAATCATGCGTTTGGATTCTTAATTTTCTTTTTAGATATTCAAAAGCTTCACTAACCCTTAGATAATGAGATACTCATCTTCTCCCTTGAAAATTTAGCAAAAAACGTAATTTGTGTAGGGTGATAATGCGATTATCAGTATGCAAATTACAAGATTATCACCTCTTCAATTTCTTAATATTTCATTTATGAATTTCTTGATATATACAATGTGAGAATCAACGTGGTGATAGAGGAAAATACAATTTTTTTACTTTGTTTCTGGCCGATCCAACTCAAACCTTTTTTGCGACACAAGCCGCTAAAAGGAGCATGCCCAACGCGTGGCACTCCAAGGTCACTTCTATTGAAAAAAATAAAGATCAGTGACAGCTAGCTAGCTAGATGCATGGATATTGATCATAATACACATGCAGGTGCAAAAGACATTACATACTTTCGGCAAATTCTAAATTTTGAAACTTTTTATGTTGTAAATTCTCATAATTAATTAACTGTATCTGGAAATCAACTAAATATATAGCCAATATTACTAATTTATCTCTCTATTTATATTTCTCTCTTTATATAATTTTATATATTATTAATTAATTAAAAATTATTATCAATATAACTTTTAAAGTATTTATTATAAAAATAAATAAACTTATCATATAATATAATACATGTAATTTTTAAAAATTTGTCAATGTAATTTAGCTGCACCAGTATTAGTGAAAAATTATTATTACTGCCAAAAATTTTGTCACTAAATATGTTTGAAATTTTTTGTTGTGAGTTTGTGATTGAATTGTGAATCATTTTTACACCGTTAGTATATAGATTATTTGCATACAATAATTTTTGTTAAGAATTGTTGTGTATAAATACAGTCAATAATTTTAAATACATTTCTGATGGTGATTTTCAATAAAAATATGTATTAATTTTTTAATTAGTACTCATAAGATACATGTTAACAAAATTCAATATAATGTCTACAAAATATATAGCATATATGAAAGAAATCGTGAATAAAAGAGTATTATGTCAAGCTTATACCAGAAAACATTGAACATATCAATTGTCAATCCAGTGAGGATGACATTGTTCTTGTGCTTTTGTGTTAGATAACAAAGAAGCATCTCATTTAAGCTGGCTTTTAATTAGTACAAGAAAAGCATCGTGCTAAAAGAGTCATGTGCACTCTTACAAAGTTTCACGATCGCAAAGGTTACATCATAGCAACTTGGTTAAAAGCTTGAAACAAGTTCGTGTCTCTAAATATTAAATGTTTATCAGAGATAAAAACATGCTACAAGGACGATTTCAAGTTAATTTTGTTTTTTACTTCATTGCATTCCCTATCATTTTCGTCTTTACACTTTAATGACTTCAATTTATTGCTTTTGATTTTCGCGATGTGCAATTCATGTCAAAGAAAAGGGTGTAGGCCATCCATCTTCTTGCACTGGAGTTTATCTGCCCCACAGATAAAGAACACTGCACCTTGTACTAGACACATGCAAAAGAATCACGAAATCGTTGTTATATTTAATCAAATATAATTAAGTTACATGCATTTGATGTCCGACTAGTCCCGTTATTCTTATCCTTACCATTTCATTGTTTAGTTCAATTCAATTCTCAGGTATGAAAGGTGAAAAAGTACAACCATGCGGGTAGAGTGTTTTTTTTATCCCCCCCCCCATATATAAAAATATATATAAAATATGTATTACATGAGAATAATCAAAGATCAAGATTAAAATATTTTAAATTTAAATTAAAAATTCATTTAATCATAAAATCTCTATAAGATTTATTAAAAAAAATCAAATATATATCTTAAAGATTTAATTTACGTTAAGATCGTCATTACAATTATCACCATGACTGCCACCACTACCACCATATGATCGCCGCTATGACCACCGTCGCCACCACCAACATGACTGTTGTTGTTGTCATTAATGTTGGGGGCGATGATAGCCACGACATTCATGTTGGTGGTGACGATCATGGTGGTGGTAGTGGTGACAATAACGATAACAACATTCATGTTGGTAGTGGTGACGGTGGTGGCGGGGTTTGACGATCATAGGGGTGGTTGCGGTGTTGACCATGATAGTTGTGATAGAAATGATCATGATGTACAGTGGTGGGGTGATGATAGGTTTAAGATTTTATAGGACATCATTGATTTTCTATTTGATAAATCTATGATTAAATGAGGTTTTAATTTGATTTTAAAATGTTTTAATCTTGGTCTTTCATTTTAACCTAATGATTGAGATTAATCATTCTCATTCTAAAATAAGATGATCATTATCATATGATATGTCTCCCTCCTCTCTCTCTCTCTCTATATATATATATATATATATTAAATGTTTTTATAATTTGGGCTTTAAATTGTAATATATTTTTTAAAAGAAGTGAGTATTTTTGGTCCTATAGTTCATTGATAATAATTTTGAGAAAATCACACTACAAAAGCTAGAGCTATTGGATCCAAGGCCTGATAAACTCCACACTAGAGTTCCATACTATCAACTAGGACTCAAATTATCATACCTTATGATTGGATCCTAACATCCCACTACACTCTCAATTTCAGAGCCCATATGGGCTAGCTATACACTAGTCCTTTCATTAGTCTTAGGCGAACATTGCAATGTCAATGTTGCCATCTGTGTAGCTTGTTTGTAGCTAAAAGGCACAATGAATGACCCTGATACCAATTGATAATAACATTGGGAGAATCACACCACAAAAGCTAATTATATATTATAATTGAAGAGTCCAAGGCCTTATAAACCCCCACACTAGAATCTCATACTTTCAATGTGAGACTCAAGTCTCATACCTTATAATTTGGATCCTAACCATTCTGATTGATTTTTAAGTGCTAATGTGTTAAATATAAAATTTTCCTTTTTTTGTTATGATAATACAAATAATTTACTTTGCTATATATCATAAATCATTCATGGAAATATATCAATTAACAAGTTTTGACTTGATTGCATCAAATTAGGAGATGCAATAATATTAGAAACAAGGGATATGATTCAACTATCACTTGTAGAAGCTCATTGATTTTCATAATTAATTAATTAGTGACTTCATCAAAAGGAGATATTTTAGAAACAAAAGTGGTAAAAGTACCTTTTGCACTAATCAATAAGCTTGTTATAGTGACAACTCAAACAACATTTAAACCATATGGACTCGTCTTCTAACATTTATAATTGACTAGTTTGAAGTCTGAAAGACTTTATAAAGGCCATCTACTATAACAGTTCCCAAGGAAAATAAATGTAACATACTATAAAATCAATTTAATTTGCAAGATGGGTGCTCTTCAGAAGTAAAAACAAATACCTTTTGGAGAAAATTCCTTCCTAGAAAACCACTTCCAAAAAATTGTTCTTTTCAATTTTTCATATTAAGGAATATGTGTTGTGAGCTACATATCCACTCTTTTGAATGTTAAGAGAGTTTTGTGTCTTGGCATTTTTAGGAAAAAAACAGTACTTCTCCAAAGCTAATAAGTTAGGATTAGAGTATTTGGAGAGTCTCCCAAGATAACTAGAAAAAGATAGTGTTGGTTAAGAAGTTGTGAAGTTGGTGTAGAGCCTATTAAGGATTTTAGAAATATTGCTGTATGATTATGCTAATCTTGAAGAAGTTCTAGGAAAAGAATATTTGTGTAATAAGGTTGATAACAAATGAAAAATTCTTTGTATAAAAGAAATGAGAAATCCTACTGAGGTGTTATAACTCTTTGGCAAGCGAATCAAATTGCACTAGTACAATAGAAAGTTCAAGTACTGTTTGCAAAGAGACTTACATAATGTTAAGCAATATCCATAAATCTACTTACTAAACTAACAAATATCACAAGAAAGCAATAAATACATGAACTGTTGGTTGATTTTGTGGAACTACAAGCAGAATAAAAACATAACCAAAACTAAAGATACTATTTTTGTGATTTTTATAGTTAAAACAAAGCTTAAAACATAGGAGATTTCACCAAACTTTGACTCTTTTCTTGCTTGAATGCACAATACAAATAACCGTTGTGAATCAATGTTAAAAAATGAGTCAAATAAATGTTTTTTTAACCCCAATCCCTTAAGTGAAAAAAGTCTTAGTTTTGTTATAAAGTTTTGATTTCTTAAGATTTAAGAAAGAAGCTAGCTGTAAGTCTAGTGACTCAAGATAACCGATGAACTAAGTTTCATTCCTAGACACAAAGTTAATTGGGTATTTTGTTTCAATTCAAGACTATGAAGATATTTTCCAACAACAATCAAGTCATAAAAACATCTCATGGTTGGTCATTACACAAGAAAATACTAACATTGAAACACTGAATATGTGATCTATATGAAAAAAAACTTTCAATTTAACATTGTGTTTTAAAAAAATATTATTCAATTGAAAATTATAAAATGATATAATAATTACATATATAAAGATACAAGAAAGCTTGAGTTTTGTTACATATAACCCCAATGTGAAAGGATTTAGCCTCAAAATACATGAAAGGTGGAAGAAAATTAAGGACCCAAGATAAAGTTTCTCTCCAATGGGCTTGTGTCTACTTTGTGCCTTTTGTTCAAAAGAAAACCGTGAGACACATTTTTTAAAAGATACACATCAACTCTAAATACATAAGAAAAATTTCTATTTTTGGTAACAATATCGGCTTAGCCACTTTATTTTTGCTTAGCTAGAGTACACAGATTTTGAATGACAAGAAGGACTTTTACTTAGCCACCAAATCTTAGTCAGGTTTAAATCTTTTGTTGTCTGTCTCAATTTTCGCTTATTTGGCTTACCGACTACGACTTTAAGACACTTTCTTAATGACTCTAAGCTTTTATTCCAATTTTCTCTCCGACTTCAACCTCCATTTCTACAAACATGATTAAAAATACTAAGACAAGACTACAAAATAAGACAACTATAAATTTAAGATTTTACAAAACTAAATTAAATTGAGTTAAATAAGACTCCAAATGAGAAGAAAAGTGAGAAAATCACCTCTTAAATCATTCACAAATTAAATATTTTAGGCAATTATCAAACTCTCCCAAACTTAAAGTTTTATTTGTTGTCAAGCAAAAGCAAACTAAAACAAAAACTAAAATAAACTAAAACAACTACATTGAACACTAAACATGGGTTGAGATAAATCACATCCTAATCTATCCAAAACATGCAATTTTCATTTCAAAACTTTTCAAGATATGAACCAATGACATAAAGATGGATAGAGAAAAGATTAATAGTCTCGGTGAGTAAGCTTACCTGGCCCCTCCCCATAAGGGTTATCATGAGGATCATTTCCCTAAAAATAAATAGAGAAAGGATTAATATATAGTATATGTATATAAGCCTACCCGTTTCCATCCCATTTGGTTAATATAACTTATCCGTGTAATTATTATACTTGTGACACGTAGATAATATTCACTCGAATAACAAATTTAAAAAGAAAAAAAGAAAAACAATTTAGGCCTATAATATATATAGCATCCGAGCTTAAATTTTTATTTATCAAGTTATTATCTAATTGCGGGAAAATATGGATTTCATTGACAGCTTGGCCTCAACCGACTAAAAGCTTTAGTTCATTTATTATCTTCAACAATCTCATCATAAGGCATGCAATGCATTTGTTCTCACAACTTTCATTCGGGCATACATAGTCGCCTCCCATATTCCATATAGTATAAACAAAACATGGTTTATTGGATAACGACTAAGAATCTTCATATTTATCGAAGTTCTAGAGTATTTTCTCCAATCCCGGAGTTGCAGCGAATACATGAATGGTCCAAGCAAAAAGAATAATATTTAACTCGTTCATGAAGAATGGATATTATAGCCATGAATTTGGTTTCTATCTTAAGTCAGATCAAAATACTACGGACTTATATATGTCAAGGAACATAATTAATTTATTAAGGACACAGCTATATTGGAATTTCTTTGTGTTTACCAATTTAGTATGTATGCTTTCTCCTATACTTTCGCTTTAATTGTTTACATTAATTAATTAGCCATAATTGTTTTCCAGCTACAAGTAATTATTTACGTAATTCAGGATCAAGAATGATAGAAAAATACTTCCTAAAGTGGAGTTCTTGTCTGTATCGACACTTGTCTTAATGTTGGAAGTTATGTGTCTATGATATACTACTATTTCAAAGTTCTAATGGCGGGCCCAATCAATCAGTGTACTTGTCTTATAAATCAACACTTGGTCATTATATGAAATCTATCACGAAATGCACGTTGTCACGAAAAAGAAGCGATTCGTGATTTAAAAATAAAAACTAAATTAAATTAACACATAAAGTCCAGCAAACAATAAATAAATTTAACACTAAAACTAAAAAGGCTTATATTATCTTTACCATTTTAACTGAAATGGATTTTATCATATATTATTTAAGATTCATTCGATGATAAAAGAAAAAAAGAAGAAAGAGATCCAATTTTCTTATTAATAAAAAAATTAAAAATTAATATTCATTGATAAAAAAAATTATATACTCTCCAAATATTTTGTGCATTATGTTCATGTTAAAAATATATAATAATTATAGAAATATAAATTAAAAACAAATAAATTTATGAGAAAATATTTAAATATAAAAATATAAATTTCAAAAGACTGCTTACAATTATTAAAAATATGACCATAGTTAATTTAAAAAATTATAAAATTTAAATAAAGAGATGTTTTTCTTATTCTTTAAGGGATAATAAACAATGTTTTAGCCACTTTTGAAAGAGTAAAATCTAACTTAATATACAGGATGTATAGTGGGTGAATTTTCGTAACAAATGAAAATGTCAAATATATTTTTGTTTTGAGTTTCTGATATACAAATACATTTAGATTTATTCAATAATTTTTTATTAAATATTAGTAAAATTAATATAATATTTTTTAAGAAATTCTTCAAAACTATAATTATAATCAACTTATATTTAATTTTTAAGAATATTTAATTTTCTTATATATAAATATATTTTTATTATATATTTTTAAAATATTTATTTATTTTCTTTATTTTTGAAGAAAAAAGAATTAAAAAAATATATTTAAAAAAATACAATTATAAATATTTTTACAAATTAATATTTATATAATTTTGCCCCTAAAATATATATTTCTAACTTTGTTTGTGTAGTCTATCTAAAAGATTGAAACTTATTAAAGTACCTTCAGGTCACGCCGAAAAGCCAAAAGCCTAATTAACTAATGTGGTTTCTAGAGTGATATAAAATTATATGACAATATGAGAATTTGAAGTTTAAGATTAATGGTCATTTGTCATCTAAAAAAAGATCATTGGTCATTTAAATGTGTTTTCTAAATGTCAAATTCAATTTTATGCTTATCTTTTTAATATAAATTATATTAACTGATGAATTCGTCTTTGAAAAAATAACATTACTAAAACTAAAATAAAACATCCCATTCCAACTAAAGATACCAATACGGGCAATACCATCTGAAGTCTGGACGTCTTTTTGTTTTTTTGTTTTTTCTCTTCTTTGGTACTGTTTGTTACTCAAAATTCGAATTTGTGGTTACCAAACAAAAAAAAAAAATCCTGAATTTCGTATACGTTGACATTTTTAAGAAACTAACAGGCCTTAAAACTGACACATTAAATTAAATCTTTTTTCTTTATATTGAATTGACTTGCAGCTAAGTTTAAGACTAGTTTATACGTGACATTTCCAATTTCCAACCGTACCACGAAGAAAATTCACATGGTGCTGCTCACCGCTAATCATGGAAATGAAGAACAGGTTCATTCCCACACTTAATCTCTGCTTATACCTTCCACGATTGACCCCATGTATTTGTGAACTTCAGGTATATATAAATCTCAATAGTAGTTGTTGTTGTTGTTGTTTATTTCAATAATAATTTTAAGTCTTGCTAGCTAACATATATACTTTGAAGCACATGCCATCAGACGATCAACATATAACCATTACGTGTCCAAATTCAACTTATGTATGCGACGTGGACTTGATGAAGATTGCTTAAGGTGATTTATGTAGCATTAGTTGTAGTGGGTGGGTGGAGGCGTGGAGCATTTTGTGGTTAATGGTTTAATGCATTTGCCAAAGCTGGCCACTTTTGGCGTCTCAAAGAGAGATGAAGATTGAAGAATTTTTCAGTAATGATTAACTATATGCATGGTCTCATTCATCAAAATATGGTAGCTAGTCTTTTATAAGATATATATACGAGTTTTCTCAACCATACATATACAAGCTCATTACATGCTATAATTATATGACTCCGCACTTAAAATTAAGGGGGACAAGATCATTTCTGAAACACACTAAAGATGAGAAAGTGATGTCATAGTCATATTCACTTTGAACGAAGTTCACATCCGGTTTCATCTTCTCAACCATAGTTTGCCACCAATAAGACTGGGTAAATGTGCACACTTTCGCAGACAAGTGTACCGACGAAATTAGTCAACATATATATAGTGATAATAATAATAATAATCAGACATCTCAAGGAAATGGACATTTTATACCCTATAATTCTTCACATTCTTGAATAGTAGGCATTGACTAGAACCTAGAGGCTTTACATGGCCTTAATTTCAGGCTAATGATTTGAGTTTGGAATTAAGGCACTGAAGTTAGTGCACAATTTGACCAATTTCAGCCTAAAACGGCCTATAATGTTGGACTAAGCTACAGTAACCCATCAAAGCCAACCCAGCAATATTAAGTTAATTTACCTTATCGGAAAGAGATTTATCATTTAGAAGTATTTTAATTAGGTTATTTTCGCTTTTTAAGCCATTTTTGTACTTGTGTAGGTGTTATTATGTAACAGTAATCTTTTGTGGCCTTCTAAGGATGAGACAGTTGCAGTATAACTCACTGGCTTTTTTATACAGTGGGTATTTGTCATATTTTTCTATCTTTTATTTAATTAATGGACGGTAAAAGATTAATTAATAGTCACACTCATATTTGATTGAAGGCATATGATAAAGAAACGGATGATTTACACATTTCGAATACAATATACATATAAATCTTAAATTAATTTATTGGAACCTACAACGTACCCATCCCCATGTTAGTCAAATGATTCTTTTATTTATTTTTGGAACATTATGATTCTTTTATTTATTTTAGCTATTGTTAAAAGAAAAAACAATAAACATAATTTAATTCGAGGGGTTCGATCCTAACTTCTAAGTTGCGTGCAACCTTTATTACGACTACTTTATAGAACTTTCCAACATAATAAGCTCCTTTTTGTCGATAACGTAGACTTGCATCCTTCACTATTCTTTGAGTGGCACCTTTTGTTTGTCCAAAAATATAATACCCTGAGAACAAGAACAGCAGCGAAGCCCAACACTCACTCCCTTCTTAAATTCTTAAAAAGATTACTATTATTTCCTTAAATTCTTAAAATGAGTACTATTATTTTTTTTCTAGAAGACATGTATTAGAATTTATGTATTTCCATCAAACTGAAATATCATAAAAAAATTCTATGAGTGATAGATTAAAATATAAATAGTTTTTAAGTAATTTTCCCTATTTAATGACATTATCTCTAAAATTCTCATTTAATTAATGTTTTATTTCCAACAACATTCTCTTTTTTTGTCCTGTCCAATTCAATGTAAAGGATATTTTATAAAATGAATTAATCTTTTAAATAAGATTATCAAAATTAAAAGATATTGATAACTTATTTTCTTAATTAGCATGAATCAATTTCTTTTCCGTATATTTCAATCCGGGAGAAGTATCATAGTATTTTAATAATGTCACGCACAAAATATCCTTTATTTAATTTTTATTTTATTTTTAACAACCTTCAATTTTATTTTGTCTTGTACAAGTAAATGTAAAAATACTTTTGGAAATGATTAATTTTTTAAATGAGATTATAAAAATTAAAAGAAGTTAACTTATTTTCTTAATTAGCATAAATCATTTTTTTCATTATATTTCAGTCCATAGGAACTATAAGAGTAAATTTTAATTAACGCATGTATCGACTTAAGTTAATTATATTTTCTGATGTATTATCCACTTTGACATTGGTATGAGCTTTATAATTTTATTCTTAAAAGGTGCCTTAGAGAAATGAAAAACAAAGGTGTTTATAAATTATCTTTAGTCTCAACTCTTAAGTAATGTGAGACTTTAAGATATACAGGAATAGTATCCCTCAACAAGACACTAAGGGGCTTTTAGATGGTATGTTAGCTTTCATATGTGGTTTAGGCTTAGGCCCATACTTCCCATAAATAATGTCATCTATGAGAAGTGAGGGCTTAAGATAATGTCAATGTTATGTTGTTGATCATAGAGTTATAGAAAGAGTGGTGCATAGGAGAAATAGAGAATGATCTTAGAGAGAGAGAGAAAGTTCTCTTTATGTCGTAACTCATCCTTTTTCTTCAAGTGATCAGATTTTTATAAAGCATATGAGAGACCTAGTTTGGTGGAAAAGTTAGTTATATATGACACATAATAGTATATTTCATTTAATCGTGATAAATGTACTTAGGTTGAGGTGATCCCCATTTAAATTTATGTCACGACCCATTCTTGAACCATGACCAGTGCACATACTATAATTTTCTTAGTCTAACTAGCCTAAGAGACCTCACTCTAAATCATAATGAAAAGATCAACAAAAAGGGGTTATCAAAAATTCGGCAGAGTTTCTCCTAAAAACAAGACAAACCCTATATTGAATAATCTGTGAAAACATATCATATATCCATACAAATCTATATACACATATATCCAGATCCAACAGTTAAATATCAAAGTCACAGATCACAACATAGGCCCTTGACATACTATCCAAAATATCAACTAATAGTGATATTTCTCATACATACTAATCATTAAAGTATCTCAAAACAACATTATTACACCATAATCATATATATAAGATAGGATCATCTACATCTCAAAATAAAGGGATTTTTTCTATCCTACCCTTATCCTTATAGTTGCATTATACTGGCGTCACAAAAAAATACTCTCCATCAAACACAATGAAACCCTACCAAAAAAATAAACAAATCCCTAGGTAAGTAAGCAAATCTCAAGAAGTCAACTACTCAACCACCTGTGTATGAGAAAAAAATGAAAGAAAGGGGTGAGTCATGAAGACTTAATGAGAGCATAAAATACAAAGTGGACAAGAAGGAGAGCACAAACATAGCACATGTCTTTACATCCAATTTTTTTTAATAACATTAAATAAAAGTGCAATAAATACAATTAACTTTTAGAAACTATTGTATACTCCCTTGAAAATTTTTAGAACTACATATAAACTTGTATTCAAGAATAATAACTTTGTAAAAACTTTCCTTCTACTATGTGCATATAGACCACATTATCTCTTCAATGTGGCAAACAATAATTATAGAACTATGGCATTTGACTAGTAGGTTGCATTATCTCTTTGTTGCAGCAAACAAATCTTTATAAACTATGGATATTCAACCCATAGGTTGCATTCTCTCTTTGTTACAACAAACGAAAAAATACTTACATATTATATATATATATATATATATATATATATATATTATGAGTATTTGATTCATAAGCTACATCATCTCTTTGTTGTAGCGAGCAACAATCAATCATTCAAAATAAATAAATGAGAAAGAAATTTATCCAATATCCACTCTTAAATACCTTATAAAAAATCTCAATGAATAAAATTCCAACCAAGCGAAAATATAAATTTTATTTCGTTCTCAAGTATTCATAGAATTTCAAAGATCACAAAAGAATATATTTTTGAAGTTTACTTGTTTTTCCTAAAAGAATTTTAAAATGATGCTAAGTAGATTAGCTACTCACACCAAAAAGAACGCAATCAATGTCTTCCAATATCATTGGGAGGATCAATCACCGTATTTTTCACATGATCTAAGCATTTAAAATAAAAAGAACAAGATATTAAACAAAATTCCCAAATTTAACATATATAGAAAATCACAATAATTTCTAATACTTAGTTTTCTAACCCTTCTCATACAACCCATAACCAAACTATGCTATAAAATACTCATCTAACTCAATGGGCTATAAATTTACCTTAAAGATATCAAATAGAAATTTTAAGGAAATGAGTGGTGTCTCTTTTACTTCAACCACCTTCCCATTCTTGAGAGTTGTTACAAGGATACAATAAACTTGATAAATTTTGAAAAAATGGAGAAAAATGAGTAAAAGATCGAGAGATGAAAAAATGAAAAAGAAGAGGGAGGGGTTGAGAGATGGGGTAGATTCTTAAAAAAAGGGAATTAGAACAGGGGGAGGGGTGGTCTCGGATGTTTTAAAACAGAGGGAGGGGTGATTATTTTATTTTATATATATACATAAAAGAAATTAAAACGGTGCTTTCACTTTAATAATATATTTATCTAAAAATATTTTGATACTTTGAATTCATGATATTATATTCTTATTTATAAATCTTACAACTTATTCCTAACCAACGTAAGATTTATTTTACATCCTCATGATGCAATATAAAGTCAGTGCATAATCTATTCCCACAATAAATTTTATTTAAATTATCTAAAGAAATGCAATATACCACATTATGCAACGGCCGGTTTGAAAGTTTTGTAAAACCTTTCTTTTCATATAAATTTAGAAAAAATAATCCACGACACTCCATAAGAATTTTACATGTTAAATTATTTAAATTATTATATATGGTAAAATGGTTGATTTTTACAATCACTTTATTAAAAGTTATTAATTTTTTTAATTAAAAATCAATTTTTACTCTTTTTATTATTCAATTTTTTACTCTTTATTCTAACATGTAGACTGCATTCTTTTTTTTTTTTTTAATGAAATCGGTTAATTTATTGTGCCTATCATCTGTTGCCCCGGAATCGTGATAGACATTCGTCTATTTTAGAACTAGGTTAATATATTACTTGCTTCTATTATAATATATGCTCTTCTTCTCATTGTTGCATATATTGCAATCCGACATCTCATGTGGCCTTGGGTAGGCGTCATCTTGAATTGTAAGTTTGATTAGGGAAAGACGAAAGCTCATTTTTTATTGTTGAAAGATAATTGTTGGTTGCAAGCTAATATTCTGCCTTAAGAAGGTGTGGGTTCAAAGTCACATTCAATTGTAAGGCTTGCTGATAAATTTAAACAATAACAGATATACGTGACTAATATTTATAATTTTCACTACTAGAAAAATGTTTTTAATATCGTTACTTTAACATCGATTTTTGATAAAATTAATATTAACAAAAGGACGGTGACATTTTTGTAAACAAACTAATTTTGTTAATATTGATTTTTCAAAAAATTAATGTTAACATCGATTTTATAAAAATTAGATGTTAATCGATTTTTGTTAACATCAGTTTTGCAAAAACCAATGTTAATATCGCCACGTTAAGATCGGTTTTTAAATAACCAATATTGGATTTTAATGTTAATGTCGATTTTGTAAAAAATTGACGTTATATTTTTTCTTTTATTGAATTTTTCTCCTTGTATTCTCTGACCCACTCACTCTCACTCTCATCTCACTATATCTCTCGCTCTCACGTCCCGCTCTCACTCGCTCTTCCTGGTGGCATGGCGCATCAACTCCATTGTAATCATATCAGTCTCATTCTCCACAGCGGTTCAACTCCTCTCTCTCTCTCTCTCCTCGTTGTCACTATCCGTCTCGGTCTCGATCTCATTATGGGTATCGCGGCGACAGTGTTGAAACTCCAGAGGTTAGCATTTGTTTGTCATTTACTTAGTTGATTTAAAAATGATGTTTCTAGTTAATGCTTACCACTATCTGGTTAATGCTTATCACTAAGCATTAAGTAATTTTCTTTGCCAAGTAATGTCAATAATCTCAGATTGTTAACCAAATGGCAATTAAAACTCAAGAAGGGTGAATTGAGGTTTTTTTAAATAAAAAAACTATCTGGTAATCAATTGTAAGTAGTTTCTCATCAACTGCCATTTTTTTTGGCTAAATCATTTTTATATAGTGTGATTGATTTATAATTCATTTTCTAAATGACTATTGCATCATTCTAAATTGATTTGCTTTGATTTTTCCTGTATGTTATTTGTTGGTCAAAATTATAATTTTGTTTCATAAACTTTCAGCTTTCCTGATTAATTGGTACCTTGAACTCAAAGTAGGAACAACTGACCTTGCTTGATACTTTCTATCTTTTGGAAACCTTCAATGCATGTGATAGTAGCCAATTTAATTTGAAAAGCTTTTATTTTGCCTTCGTGGGGAAAAGTTTAGGGCTGATGAATAAGTGCCTAAAAGTTCAATATAATGAGTAACTTGTGAACAAAATAGGCTTGAAATAATGCATAGCTGTCAAATTCATAAACAATGCAAGTCAACTAACCTCCCATGAAGGATCTCTACGACTCTGACAAAATTGGTTCCACTTTTCTTTGTTGATATCATACTTCTCATAGATAGTGTCACGTTCTCATCCTTGCCTTATGTCAAAGCTCATTTGGAGGTCAAATCTAAGTTAAATTGCATTCATCACTCTCCTACCATCTTAAGGATTTTCTTCTTTGTCCTTTGGTTAGACGCTTCTTAAATATCAAATTCATCTTGTGATACAAAAAATACATTTAATAGTTAGTCAATAACATGCAACATTTTACGATATTTAGTACAACCAATTACAATAACATTCAACATTTAATTCAAATACATGAATGTCCTTCCAAATCAAATCCTTCTGAGTTGCAGGAACTTTTTTTCAATTAAAAATGTAACATCCACCTTGTCCCAACTGATGATCCCTAATAAGTCCTTAATTTCTTTCTGTGAGGACATCAGTTTTCCTAGTGGCAGGATCCACAAGAACCACTAGTCACTCGATCCTAACGGGTCTAATAGCCAAAGAACTGAGCCATGTTGCTTTTCTAGTCTTCTTTGACATAGAAGCTCAAGGTGTTGACTTAGGAGGAGGAGGGAAGCTCAATGGTGTAATCATGTGACTGTTAAAAAACAACATTAATTGAAGTCAAGTCAAAAGTATAGTAAGATATGAAATTGTAAATGTGGAAATAAGTAAATATAAAAAAAGGATTACTTTAAATTATGTTAATTAAGTCACCCTCATCATGATCATTACAATTTGCATAGACATCATCAACTTCTTCTACGTTGATGTTAAGCATATGTGTCGAGAAAGGAGTGAGACAAGTATCAAGGGTTGAATCATCATCTTCAAGATTAAGACCAATTGTTTTTCCATGTAGAACCACTGACCACCTTTCATCATAACGATCTTGAACATTAAACACATGCTTAGCTTGTTCCACCATGATGAAAGGCTCATTCTAATAAGCTATCATCTTAAGATCCACCAAAGTAAATCCAAATCATCAGTTCGCATACTAATATTGCTATTAACCCACTTATAATTGAATACACACACAATGAATTTAACATAACTAAGCTCACAAATTTCATTAATGCCTTCATAGTAAGGCATGGATGCTAGACGAGGATTGGATCATGTACAGTAATAAAGTGTTGGGGTTTAGCCCTAAGACTAACCCCACTGTTTTGCATTGTACCCTTGTCGTCTTTTGATTTGGTGTAGAATGAATACTTGTTGATATCGTATCCCTGCCAACTTTTAACATTTCTTTTAGGCCCATCTACTAACTTTCTTATCATTTTAGAAGCATTATCGTCACCAAAGATTGTATCTTTAAACCAATATAGGAAAGTCTTGTTATGGTCTTTTAACACCCTATTCTTAGTAATTTTTGGATTATTGTCTTTCATTATTGCTTCATGATATACTATGTATGGTAGGACTTCATTACTGTTATTCAGTATTTGTAACACCCTGTATGCATCCGACTTGTTAACATTCATTTATGGTCGTTAAGCGCAGCAATTAATTAACAATAATTAATTAGGAAGCAGCTATAAAAAAATGACGTCACCCTACGTCCATAAATAGTAATAATAATAATAATTGTGCATTATGTATGGTAATTGTTCTCGTATTACAACAATATAAGACATCGGGTACGTTCTCCCCTCAGGGCCGGGTTACAAGAGTATGTTGACTTAAGAAAGGAAACAAAGTCAACATGCGCTCAAAACAAAACTAAGGTTCACGCAGAACCTCTTCCCGGCTCGGCCTTACGTCTAGAATCCCTCAGACTACCTCACTACCCGGGTCTCTTGTCTCGGGATCCACCATCCTCTCTCTGCTCATCACCTACAAAGACACATAATCCCCAACCGGGGTGAGATAAAAATCTCAATAAACTCCGGGTTCTTGGAGGCTCCTCCTTCCCCAGGTTCACTTCCACAATACATAGTATCAAAACATGCATTACACAAGCTAGCCATCCCGGCTGTCATAAAAACCCATGACATGTATATAATCACACGAATATAGCAAGAGAAGATCATCTAAGTAAGGGCACATTCTCTCAAGACTTCACGTAGGCACTACCTGAGGAAGATCATCCACTGAATGACACATTCTCTCAGGGTTCTGCTCGGAAGTATGTGGCTCTTCCAAGAGAGGATCATCCTTATAAGGGCACACTTTCTCAGGGTTTTCATATATACTAATTGACCACTTAGAGTTGTTCCACATGACTTTGGCTCCAAGGGAAGTCCATATTTAGTCCATTCTACTGGCCGGAGAATCTTATACATCACAACATATCATCACAGTGCAATTCATATACATATTCTCAATCAAAAGCAGTAGCCCACAATTTCAATACATGCACCATGACATACAATAACCATCACTCCCTCGGAGTATGGTGGAACACAGTCAAGGGAGAAACTCCCAAGAATAGAGAGCTTACCTGCTCTAAGCGTTATGCTGGTCTTTCCGACTTCGTGGTTACAACCACCTATTTTCTCCCTATCACACTTTGCAAAACATGCAAGAAACAGAACGGTTATCAACTGTTGCATGCAAGCCGTCCATGACGGTCATCAACCATGGTGTGAAAAGAAATGTTATTCTTTTCCAGAAAGGACCCAAGCTTAGTTCCAGCTATGGGTCATAAATCCTTTCAACACAAAAGCTCAACCAATCGGTAAAAGTGAGTGTCTTACCTTTTCAAACTTCCAGGAAGGCTATAGGACAGCCTCTCCAAATTCAAAGGTCCTTAAAAGCCTTCTTTCCCTTAGAGTCGAAACTCTGCTACAATTCTCGGAGAAGACAATCTCTCCGTCGGAGGGTTTTCAGAAGAATTAGGGGTTGTAATCTAGCTAAGGGATGGTTCCTCTTAGCTTTCTAGTTGCATGCAACAAAGGTTCTGGGTAAAGGTGAGTGGTTATGATGTTTCTCTCACTGGAACTGGAGCAAACGGAGAGAGGAAAAAGAAATAGTGTTTCGTCAAAATGAGAGAAGTGGTCTATTTAAATGACCCTGGCGCGTGACACACGCGCCAATAGTGTCAGATGTCAAACTTAACTTAGTCATCATACGCACTCGCCGCCGGGTTTAAATCACTCTCCAAAATCCTACCTTGTACAACTCGGAATCGCAATCCAGACACCCTTGTGTAGGCTCATAGGATCCATACGATCTTATTTTAATCTATTACAACGCTTATGTAATCGATTGCATAGTGCTGGGTTCGCCCTTGTCCGACCTTATCCGACCTCATTCGAGTTCCTGCCTTGGCACTCCACAAGTCCAAGGTTCCATCCTCTACCGACCTCATCTGATCATGTTCGGATTCCTGCCTTGGCACTTCACAAGTCTAAGGTTTCATCCTCTACCGACCTTGTCCGACCTCGTTCGGGTTTCTACCTTGGTACTTCACAGTCCAAGGTTCTGCCCTCACCCGACCTTATCCGACCTCATCCGACCTCGTTCGAGTTCTTGCCTTGACACTCCACAAGTCCAAGGATCCGTCCTCTACCGACCTCATCTGACCTCGTTCGGGTTCCTGCCTTGGCACTTCACAAGTCCAAGGTTCCGTCCTCTACCGACCTTGTCCAACCTCTTCCGACATCATCCGACCTCGTTCGGGTCCCTACTCTATGTCAGAACTGCCCCATAAAGGTCCTATTTCCTCATCGAAGTGACATCCAGGTCACGCGAATTCGGATGCCTCAATAGCGCTGACTTAGGAAGCGCAAACCTAGATTTGTTACAAACACAATTATCTCTAAATCATAAAATTATTATATTAAAGTGCCCACATGGACGCCTAAAACCTTACAGTATATACAAATGAGTTTGTAGCAATTCTTCTAGATCTGAAGTTATAACATGCAACCCTCGTAAACCCTTACCTCCCACTCTCTCGTCACACCGAGACTTAGGAAGCCCAACATGTTTTTCCTTTTCAATGTACTCTGAACAAAATTCAATAGTTTCTTCTACAATGTACCTTTCAACAATGGATGCTTCAATACAGTGTAGATTCTTTGTATATCATTTTAAGATCTTTATGTATCACTCAATCGGGTATCCATCATAAATAAATAGGACCACACAATTTAATTTCCCTGACTAGATGAACAATTAAGTGAACCATGATGTTAAAAAATGATGGAGGAAAATACATCTCCAACTGACATAAGATAATAATAGCCTCATCTTCCAAATCATCAAACTTTACAGGGTCAATGACTTTGCTACAAATGACATTGAAAAAAAATACAGGCGAGTTATGGCATGCCTAACTTTGTTAGGTAAATGTCTCGAATCGTCAAGGCTAACAATTTTTACATTAAGACATGACAATCATGAGACTTTAAGCCAACTAATTTCATATCTTTTAACTGCACATGGCTCTTAATATTTGAAGAGTATCCCTGTGACACTTTGACATGGTGCAGACACTAACGTAAACTTGTTTTCTCCTTTCTTGACAAAGTATGACATGCTGGAGGCAAGTAAATTTGGTTACCATAAGACCTTGAATGTAACTGGTCACATATACCCATCTCAGCTAGATTTGACAAGTATTCAAACCATCATTTGTCTTTCCTTGAATGTTAAGAAGCGTGCCAATGACAATATCACACATTTTTCTCCACATGCATAACATCGATACAATGTCCAATATCTAGATTGGACCAATATGGAAGACAAAACAATATCGACCTCTTCTTCCATATGCAAGTTTTACTTTTTATCTTCTTTTAGGTCTTTCCAAATATAGTATTGATGTCCTCAGCCCACTCAAGAACCTGTTGACTAGTTGAAGGTATCAGCGGACTTTTATGCTCTAGACTTCCATTATAAGCTTTTTTTAAACGCCGGTAATGGTGATAAGGTTTCAGAAAATGCCGATGTCGAGTGTACTATTTTTCTTTCATGTTTCAGTTGTACGTACCTCGTGTCTTCTTCACAGATAGGGCATGCACGATGGCTCTTAACATTGTAACTACTCAAATTCCCGTATGCTAGAAAGTCATTAATGGTATAAATTAGCATTGCACGCAACTTGAATGTCTCATTTTGATACCCATCAAACATGACAACCCCCTCGTCTCACAAATCTGTCAAGTCTTCAATCAATGGACTAAGATAAACATCAATGTCATTTCCTGGCTATCTTGGGCCCAATATCATCATAGGCAACATCATGTGAAGGAAGCAGAAGGGTTTATGAGGAGTCAACAACCTTCACAACATCCCTTTGGGCAATGATCAAGTGAAGGTCAGTGTTGAGGAAGTTCGAGATGTTGATGCTCACACCTTCGTACCCACTCAAGAGGTTCAGTTAGTGGGGCAAGCCCTTAACACCTTTCTTGCTTGGCCGACACGTCTTGTATTGCCTTTTTCAGAATAAGTATTTCCTTTTGTTGAGTTTGTTATTATTAAAAAAATATTTGTTACAAATAAAGTCCTGATTGTCATTGACTTATGTTTATTAACTGTGTAGGATAAACAGGGATCCGAGGGACGGACGAAACCTGTAGATAGGACAGAACCTAATGATGATCCCCTATACTAGATGACATTGACTATCCCACAGCTTTTCCTCAAGCCTATGCAGGTATTGTGAGATTCAACTGTGTTTGAGGTGTACAATGATGACGTCCCCTTGTACATGAAGCATGAAGATCTTTCTGAAATAGCACATGGTGATCAATGTCTCAACATCTCTGTTATACAAATGTGGATTATGTGAGTCACTTTTCATTACAGTCTATTACATAACTGATTGTTTTAAATTGATGCATAATTTACTTTATTTTAACAACAACAGGCATATGAATGAATTAAGTCTATGATCGGAGGATGCCTCTATGTATGGATTCCTTGAGCCACAGTCCATACAAAGATCTAGGCAATCACAATTTGAATTTGAGGATTATAATAAGAAATGGATGCAAAATTCACAAAAAGATGTCTACCTAGGAGCTTACTTGAATCGGTAAGTAAAAATGAACAAATCAATTTAAATAATGTATGCACTATAATAACTTAATGTTCTCCAATGTAGTGCACATTGACAACTGGTTGTTATATGTCCTAAGGACAATGTTGTCATATGGTTATGTTCCTTACACAATGAGCCCAACAACTACTTGAAAGGAATTATTAATAGGTTAGTTGCATTTTGTAATACATTTACTTTATCATTAATATTTGACATTAATATTTTAATTGTACAATATGCATGTATGTTTGTCTTAATCAATGCTTTGAAGGGATTTAACGATAGTCAAGGAAGTAAATCCAAGGCTACTGCTAAATAAATTCCAATTAAAGTAAGTAATTTAAACAATGCTTGATGTCTTAAAATTACTTTTAATACTGTGTACACTAATTTTTTTGTTAACTTTGAATATCTTATTGAATTTAGTATAATAAGCAAAGAGGAAACACTGAGTGTGGCTATTATGTGATGAATTGGATATTAGCGGTAGTCCTAGGAGGTTTCAAGGATAATTGAGAAATGATAATTGTTTACTTCAAAACTAATTTCATTTGTTATACTTGTTATTATTTACACTGATTAAGTTGTGTTTTATTATATCATGCAATATTTTACTGATCAAGACCATTTGAACTAGAGAGAATAAAGGCAATTCACATTTAGTGGACAATATGTTATCTCAGTGTTAAAAATGAAACACTATGTGTTTAAGGAATTTTACAGTTGTAGAGTTATGTTTAATTACATTTGGTTATAAATGATTTTATATTGACATTATTGTTTTCTTTAACTATTTCTTATAATTGATAGTAATTATTCAATAATAATATAAAATTTGTACTGTGAAACTATCTGAAATTGGTCTATTTTTTAATTTGTAGGTTTGGATAATATTAAAAAACAGATAGGATATTAATTTTTTTTGCAAAAATTAAGATCGATTTTCCTAAAAACCAATGCTATGGTGTACATGACATTATCGACTTTTAGGAAAATCGATGTTGTGCTGCACCTGACAACATCGATTTTTTCTTTTGCAAATTTTACATTTTTTTGGTTTATTGCTTATTATATGACATCGATTTTCTTAAAAACCAATATTTAATAGTGTATGTTAACATCAGTTTTGCATAATTAATGTTAACATTGATACTTTTAATGTTTGTGGTTTCAATATCGGTTTATAACTGATGTTGAAAGTAAAAAAGAATCGATGTTAAAAACCTATTTTCTAGTAGTGTTTTAGTCTAATAATTAATGAGCATTCGATTTAATGACCTAGCATGTAGAGGGAAATAATAATGTAAAATAAATACCAAATGACTTAATTATGAAATTATATCCTATATCCTCCGGGTCAGATCATTATTCAATCTTCATAACTTAGCCTCTATGCATTTCATGCTTAAGGTTTGGAGATTGTGTACTCTTTGGGTCGGATCGTTATCCAATCTTCATAACTCGATCTTTAAGTAAATTGGATAAAGATCCGATCACCATTAGAGTGTTGTGCACGATATAATACTAAAGTGGAAATACCCATATATTGATATCTTCGAGGAACAATATAACATTTTGATAAGCTCAACTAACTTCATTTCCCAAATATATGAGAGAAGGGGGGGGGGGGGAAAGTAGTTTTCCAACATAAAGGACCTTCACCTTGATCTAGAAAAGTAGATTACATATTACACTTCACTTAAAATTCTAGACTAGATCCTCTTGACTCATGAGGAAACATTTTCCAGAATATATCCTAAAACAAAAAATTCTGAAAAGAATTGGTGACATTTAATTTAAAACTTTATCATTTCCTTCATGCATTAAACATATTTTTCTTCAAAATTTTAGTATACATGTTGCCTCCCGTGGGCTTTATTTTTATAAAAAAGAATTCTATAATTTTTCTTTTTTAAGAAGAGGGGTTCCAAGTAACAACCTCAGCCAAAGCAGTCATACAAAGTAGCCAAAGCAGGTTCCTAGACATAAATAAATTCTCTTTTTTTTTAACTATGTATATATTTTAAAATAAAAATTATAGAACTCTCGATACATGTTAGAACTCGCAGATGATTGGGTAGTTAGGAAGCATTGCTAACGTGGAGACGTGAACATGCAAAGCAATATGCCTTCACAAAACTTCAATTATAAACGAATCTGTCTCTTTTCTATCACATATTCTCTTCCAAGAAGCCCTTTGGAAAATAATAGAATCAATAGTTGTCTCTTTCTCACCCAAACATCGTGACTCCAACTCAATCCTACACCTTATCCTTTCCCAAAAAAACATCGATCACATCGTTTATTTATATCTAAAATGTAACGTATGCATCATTAGCACATGACCTTCACCATCTCTCTCTCACTTTCCATGTGTGTTGCGTGTTTGTGTCCATTTTAAAACGGGTTCTTGTGTGATTAAACATAATCTTTATTCATGAAGGGAGAAATAGAATAGAAGATAGCGTATTTGTCCTATTCTATAACAACTTTATATTTATATGATCAAACCCCCCATGTTACGTACGTGACTCTCATGGATTTCTATGCCGTCTACATAAACCGACTGCGATCACTTTTTTCTTTAATATTCTTAAAATTGGATTGATCATTGAGGGAAAGAAAACACATGACAATGACATATTTTTCTTTGTTGGTTTACCTTATGAAGCGGACTCTAACAAGGACACCCGCCGCCACAATATAACCAATGTCTTAAATATTGGCTATTACAATATTACATACACATACAAAGAAAGAGACTTTGATAAAATAAAATAAGAATAATATACAATACAATATCTAAATTGATGATATATTTATTTTTTAAAGCAACCTTCTATTTTTTTATGATAACCAACCTAAAAAAGCGAGAGACATTATTTTTGTTAATATTTTATGTTATATTTAAGTCGACTTTTTTAGAAGTTAAAAAATAATATTTTTAATAATATATATTAATGAGTGTCCATCTATATGAAATTGCACTTTCAAGTGTTTGAATTATGTAAAGGTGTTAGATTAAGTGTTCAAGTCAATAAAACAATTTTAATTAGAAAACTAGTAAAATGTGTTAAACAAGCTTCAGAGGTGTGTCGATGTAGAATAAGTATTTAATACAATAACACTTTAAGCAAGAAAAACATTCGTACTTCATAGACTTTACATTTTTTAATCAATATCTCCAAGAATATAATAACATAACATTAAGAGTTCAAAGGAAAAATGAAAATAATATTAAAAATAATTTTTATACTTTTTTGGTAAGAATCATATCTTTCACAATCTATCTTAATTCAAAAATAGCTATTCGATTTTTATTCTCTAGAGTAAACGCACCATAAGTTTCCAATGGGAAACAGGCCAAAGAGCCCAAATGATAAAAGTCTTGCCTATTAAATAACTAGGTAAATTAATTATTTTAGCTGTCTCTTACATTGATATGCATCACACAAGATACACACCCTTTAATCCAGAGACGGGTTAATTTACCCTATAGATAGTGGGGGCAATTTTTGATTTGTTTCAATGATATGATAAAATATATAGTAGTATTTTGCTTTCACAAGATAGTTGTAATCTCATTTCTAAAATAAATTGAAACTGTGCAGATAATTATGTGGATTTTTTTTATTTATTTTCATTCTCACTTTTTGATATTAGATATGTTTTACGTCTTTTTTTATGACACTTAATTGCTTGATTATAAGAATTTTTTTGTCTCTTTTTATTGTAAAATGTAAAAGATTTTGTTTTTATCTTTTTAAAAAGTAAAACTATTTCAAAACTCATACACAAGCATTCACTTACGTATCTCAGCAACTCATTTTTTGTATTTTTTTTTTATCCCAGATACACTTGTTATCTAAGACTCATTCAAAGAATAATAGTGTATTTAAAAGCTTATTGCACTGAAATTTAAAAACTAATTGTGTAGAATGTATGTATTGTACGTTGTTTGTGTGCTGTGCTGTGTTCGTTTTCTCCTCTCATCCTCTTGAATAATCGTATGGGAGACAAATAATTGAGTAATTGTTAAGTTACTTACGGTGGATGAGATTTTTGTTAATATTATGAATGAGAAAATTATCAATTATTTTCAGAATATAAAATAATGTTAAGAATAATTATGATGTGTTTTTATACTTTTAAAAAATTGTAATATTTTTAATACAAAACAAAGTGTTGGAGATAAAGGGTATGAGAGAGAGAAGAGTTTAATGTTTGGTGCTTGAAATATCACATATCACATGTGGAATGTTCACCATACAACACTAGATGTAAACATGAATCATCCACATCTAATGTAACGCCCGATCACTTGTAGGATCAATGACTATCCCTATATACCAACACAAGACTTTTCAGCGTGCTTTATCCTCACTCACACATTTCTTGAGAAACTTCTCAGGAGGTCACCCATCCCAGAATTGCTCCAAGTCAAGTACGCTTAACTGTGGAGTTCTTAAGTTATGAGCTACCGAAAAGTAGATGCACTTTGTTGGTATAGGTAGTACATATTATTTCTTTTTAAGTTATCCTCAATTGTACAGTCTTTGAATCCCTTTCGTTTGGGTATGTATTCGATTCATTTATGTACCTCTCCCGTTGGAAGCCTGCCAGGAGCCGCTTCTTGTTCGTGCCTCATTGCACCAGTGATCACTCTCCGCCCTCGTCAGCGCCCGGGATGTTACATCTAGTCCAAGACAAACAACTCGAATCAATCAAAGAGTTTTAATAATAAAACATTAAATTCAAACAACATTTGCAATCAAATTAAGTGAATCATCATTTTCATGAATCTGTTTTGAGATCCATATATCAATGTGAATACCAAGAGTTTTAGATTAAATCTAAACTCATCCAAATCCCAACATCTAAAAAATCAATCTCAAAATCAATTCACAACCAACATATGCATAACAATCAAGTATAAGTAGGCCAATTAAAATAGTCTAAGGCCTTACAAATATAAGAAAAAAGCATAATAATCATAATGTTCACAAAATAGACATAACAAAATCTAAGTCTCAAGTAAATGGACTCCAACATATGGACAATAGCAAGTGAACTGTCAAGTTCCCTACTACTCTGAATGATATATTCATATATCCAGTTGGTCGTCTTCCTAAGGATCCAACTTCTTAAGTTCTCCTCTATCTTTACCATCCCCTGTAGAATTTCAAATATGAATTTCATATTATCATGAATTCAATCATTTGAATAAACTACTAAAAATGTCTAGTTCTACTAAAAGAACTTAGCATCATATCATCAGGCAAAGAAGAACATATATCAATGTCATAAAGCATCATAATATCATGTTCATAAGCATCAAGCCAGTTTCATAAATTATGAACAAGGCCTAAATAGTTTAAGTTATAAAGAGCCATCAACCTAAGTTTATTTGTAAGAGAGTAAGGATTGTCTCGATTCACAAAATAAGACTAATAGTCACGTCACTTACAATAACATAGTCTTGTAATGTCAAGTTTCAATTAAGAACAAGACCAATAGACTTCTTATATAATCAACTATTTCTATGTTTCAATTTGGAATGTCACAGTTACTATTTCCTTAAAGTCAAATAATCTAGCATCAAGTTTGGAATAAGATCATTTAACCAAAAGGATAGGCCAACTTGGTACGATTGTATCATCAAGTTTGGAATGACACAAGCTTATCAAATAGAACTTTTGAATTAGATTAAAATCATCTCATCAAGTTTGGAACGAGATAACTCACCCTTTTCAAAATAGTTAGCAACCACGATCATTGATGAACCATGTAATTTGTGCTTATCAATTTACCAACAAAAGAATATTCGATAATTCAAAACACACAATTTAAGGTAAGTAAATGATAATTAAGACTTGTCTACATAGTCTTTAACTCCATTTCCCGCACTGTTTTGAATAATCGATCTTTAGGCAAACCTTTTGTGAGAGCATTGGTCATGTTATCCTTCGATCTCACATAAACCAAAATGATAACTGCTTGTTTTATCAGACAATTCAACAACGCATGTCTCAGTTTCACATGTTTTCTCTTTGAATTAAAGAGAAGATTCTTTATGACTTGGACTGCTGCTTGATTATCACAAAATAAATTTAAAGAATTAATCTTTAGTTTAGTCAAAGGAATATCCATAATCAGATTCTTTATTCACTCTACCTCTTCACCAGTTGAGGCTAAAACAAAAAGCTCTGATTCCATTGATGACAACGCAATACAAGTCTATCTTTGAGATTTCCAAGTAACAACAGCTCCACCCAGAGTGAATACATATCCACTGGTGGATTTACTATTTTCAATTTCTGAACACCATGAGGCATTAGAATATCCATCCACAATTGGAGGATAACCAAAATAACATAGACATAATCTTTAGTACCTTTAAGGTATCTCATCAGCCTACTGAGAGCATCCCAATGCTCTTTACTAGGATTACTAGTGAAATGACTTAACATGCCAACTGCAAAGGCTATGTTAGGTCTAGTGCAACTCTTATCATACATGAGACTACCTATCAGTTTTGAGTATTTTAATTGATCCACACTGGTCCCTTCATTAGGACTCAGTCTTTTGTTAAAATCATATGGTATCTCACTCGGTTTACACTCACTGTATCCTCAGATAGAAAGTAGATGCTCAATATAATGAGTTTTGGTTAAGGGAGATAACTTGCCTTTCAAAGCTTACTTTCATACCAAGAATGGTATTAGCTATACCAAAATCTTTCATGTCAAATTCTTTAGCTAAAGTGATTTTCACATCACTCACTATAGAATGATCGAAGCCAAGAATTAACATATCATCAACATACAAGCATATGATGACTATCTTATTTGACTTGAAACAATAGTAAAGGCATTTATCATAATAATTGGACTGAAATCCACAGCTCTTTACCACCTTGTCAAACTCAAGATGCCACATCTTAGGTGCTTGTTTAAGACCATACAAAAATTTGTTCAATTTACAAACTTTTCTCAAGGCTTTTCATGACATACCCTTCAGGCTGTTCCAAGTATATTTCTTCATTTAAATTTCCATTTAAGAAAGCGGTCCTTGAATCCATTTGATGCACTACAAAGTGTTCAATAGATGCCAAAGCAAGAAGAATTCTTATAGTTGACAAATGATATATAGGTGAATAAACATCAAAAATGTTTATTCCACTTTGTTGTTTAAAACCTTTAGCTACTAAACGTGCTTTATATCTAGCTATTGATCTTTCACTATTCAGTTTCTTCTTTAATACCCACTTACAACCTATAGCCTTAGCCCATTTTGGAAAATTGACTAGCTGCCATGTGTGATTCTGTAGCAAAGAACTCATTTCATCATCTATAGCTTCTGTCCACAGTAAGGATTCTCTAGATCTCATTGCTCCTTGATAAGAGAATGAGTCATCCTCTATATGGTAAGTGACAAAGTCATCACCAAAACATTTAAAAACTTTATCTCTTGTAGATTTTCTAACTGGGATTGGTTCAATAGTCAGTTGTGTGAGATTAGTGTCAAAAGGACAAGCTACAGATTCTACAGGAGATTCTGAAATCATATCTGTAGATCCAAACACCTTCAAGTCAAGATTGTTAAAAAACTTGTACTCAAAGAATTCTACATCTCTAGATTATATCATTGTGTTAATAGATAGATCCAAAAGTCTATCTGCAGCACTATCTTCTGCACTACCTAGATATATACAAGTAGTCGTTCTAGGTCCCACCTTAGGCCTTTTAGGATCATGTATCCTTACATAGGCAACACAACCCCAAGTTTTAAGTGTCTTAGACAATTTAGAGTGCGATAACCTGTTTAAGATGTGATTAGTAGTTAAAACAGTTTCTCCTCAATAGGAGGAAGGCATGCCAACTGTAAGTAACATAGAATTTAGCATTTCGATTAAAGTTCTATTCTTACGCTCGACAACACCATTTGCTTGGGGTGAGTAAGGAGTAGTAGTTTCAAGTATTATGCCCTCCAAAGCACAAAATTCCTTGAACCAGTCATTGAATATTCTCCTCCTCTATCACTCCTAAACCTCTTAATTTTTAAATTAAGTTGATTTTCAACTCTGGATTTAAAAATTTTGAACTTTTCAAAAGTCTCATCTGTCGATTTCAACAAATAAACATGACAATATCTAGAAAAATCATCTATGAAAGTGATTAGGTACTTCCGACCCCCTCTGGTGACATAGTTTTTAAAATCACAAAGATTAGAGTGTATAAGCTCCCAAACTGTTGTGCTTTTAGAAATTGACTTAAAAGGTTTTCTAGTGATCTTAGTCTGTGCACACACTTCACATTTGTCAAATCGAATAAAAGTTATCTAATGGAATGTTGTGAGTTTTAGATAAATGTTGCATTTTGGATCAATCAAAGTAGAACTAACATGGTTTATGCTATCAGTATCTGAACTCAATCTATACATGCCATTAATCATAAATGCACAACCGAAGTAGCATAAGTTAACAGATAAAGTTACTCTACAATTCATAGTTGAAAAAGACATACCATATTTATCAAGTAAACTCATATATATTAAAAAAAATTTATGTAAAGGTACTACTTTAACATGTTTCAAAGTTAGTAACTTACCTGAAGAAAGCACCAAATTAGCAGTTGCAGCATGAGTCACCTTTGCCTCACCACCATTATAATTTTCCACGATGTCTTTCAATTCTATGACCTCAGTGAGTAAATTCTCATCATTTGTCGCATGACATGTAGCACCACTATCCAACCACCACTCAGAAGAGACACTGGCCTTTCCATTATTCATCATTCCAATGAAGGTTTGAGGCTCAGATTCACTAATTAACATATTAGTCTCATTTTGTGGTGTGCTATTCTTTGACATTTTTGGTAGCTTACAATCTACTACCCAGTGATCCCACTTTCCATAGTTATGGCACTTGTCCTTTTTCTTCTTCTTGAAGATAGTCTTTTTGGCCTCTAACTGTGAAAAGGATTCACCTTTTGGTGAATTGGATTTTTCTGATATTTATAAGAATGTGAAACTAAGTTGATAACTGACTTTTGTTGTTCTACTTGTTCCAAACTCTTCCTACAAATGTTTTGATCTTCAATATGAATATACCCTTTTAATTCATCCAACCTCATCTATTCTTTTAGTTTGTGCATGTCAATCTTAAAAGAATTCAATTCAGAAGGTAGCTTACTCAACATAAGATCAACAAAGAGATTATCAAAAGATTTAAGCTTTATGATATCATAGGAGTTATGTTTTGCCATTTTAATCAAAGTAAAATAGTTAAAAAGAGTGCATCTTAAAATCCTTCAAAGTATACCAAATATTTTAACTTTTCAAAAAATAGAACTATTGAAGTGAAATTTGTCAAATCTAACCCCAAAAATGGATCCGGAACGCCCAAAAACCGTGGAACAAATATTTTTGGTCGTCAGAGACTTGCTGAAAATTTGCCTGAAAAGCTCGCCGGAAAGTTGTCGATCGCTAGAAAAGTTCGTCGAAGAAGACAAACCAGTCACTAGAAAGTTCGTCGGAGAAAATGAACCAGTTGTTGGAAAGTTCGCTTGAGAAGACGAACCAGTCGCCGAAAAGTTTGCTGAAAAATTGCAGAAACTTCCAACGGGTATATCTCCTTCGTCTGACCTCCGTTTTACGCAAGTGACCACTCAAAACAATCGTCTTGATGAGTAGAATAAAACCCACAAGGTTTCAACTTGTGAAATCGGCTGAAATTTCCAGGATCTAGACTCAAAGGTTGCGACTGCAAAGTCTTCAAACTCAGATCTCGGTCAATCCTTTCGTCAAAACATGAAAGTGATCACACCCTTGAGTTTCTCTTGATGAGATCTTTGAAATAACAGGTTACTCGCTCAAATCCGATACACGAAGCTAATACTTCAAGATTGTTGGAGGTAAGAGGTTTGAGAGAGATAAGGGTTTAATGTTGGGTGCTTGATGTATTACACCAACAGGAATCAAATGTGGAAATGCTTAACAGTGTTACCTCCAACTTAGGGAAAACCTAAGTAATATAGCGAGTCATTGGGCTCCAACTCATATGGGCCCATATAACCATACAATAACTTATTGGGCTTGGATGTGAACATATTAATATTTAATATATATATATATATATATTAAATATATTCAACAGAAAGTAGAGTTTATTGTTGTGGTTCTTCATTACTTATGTAGATCATCCAAGCTTGATAGGAACAAAAGAACAAAATTGACTTGAAACCACATCAAGTTGTGTGTATGGGTTGAGGGATGTTCTTGTAATTTGTTTTATGGATGTAGCATAATGCTTAGCATTAATTCACATATTTTCTTATTGGTTTCATTTCTAACTACCTTATATTCCTTGAGCATTAATGCTACCGCTTTCATAAGTATTAATAGAAAGTTGTCTCATAAATTTATCTATCATATATAGGCTATATTTTCTGGCCTATAAGGTCTTTTGTGGGTATATTGAATTTTAGGTAAGCAAGGCAATTAACACCGCCCTCGGCTACTCATGGAGTGCCTTTAGTTAAATATTTTTCTATCATTCTTAGCTTATTTGACTTCTCTTGGACTTTTATTTTCCCATTCTAATTCATTTTTGTCTTAGGCAAGTTAGTGGGCTTAATTGCTAATTGTTGCGTATTTTCGGATTTTATGCTCACTTGATGTATCTTCCTTGTATAGGACTTACAAAGCTCTATGAAACTCCGAATTGAGCGTTCTTGTAGTCCTTGGAAAGATAACAAAAATATATACAAGTTTGTCAGAAATAAGTCGAGGCCAATTCTGCTATTTGGAGGGTCATTTTAGGCTTTGAAGTCAGAACCACTGCACTTGTATTTTGGGCTGAGTTGGACTTTTACTGATATAAATAACATAAATAATTAGAATTGATGGGTTGTTCATGGCCCATTCTTTTCTTCAGACTTAGTCACTATATATTAGTGACATTAGGAGGAATTATGACATTACATTTCATTTTGCAAAAACAGTTTTACATTTCTCTTTTTAAGTTTTTAGAATCAAAACATTTTCTATTATTTTCTCTCAACTGTTCTTCCTTGTTCTTCATTGTTCTTCATTTTCGTTTTCCCTTCTTCCATTTTTTGTGCACTTATGTCATGGGGCTTTCATTGATGATGATCATGGAAGGCTAAATAATCAATCAATCCAAGGATCCAACCCAAGCAAGAGAAGAATTTGAGTTCTAGTTTAGTATTTTGAATTCTGTGTGAATGTTCACTTTCTTCTTTAATTGCTATTATGTTTTCATTATTATGAATGCGTTTAGGATTGAAAGCGGATTAGGTTATAGATTCATTTCCTAATTTCAAATATAAATCACAGATTAATTGGATGATATTTCAATTAGGGTTGTGGTTTCAATTAATTTAGGGGTTAATTCGATTAACTGCTTCTAATGAAATTGAATGAACTTTCACAATAGGATAAATTTTTGAGAACGATGATGATTCGAATAGCTTGGTTTGGTGAATTGGATTGATGCTCTTTAATCTGTTTTACATTACTTGTTATCAATTCTGTTAGTTTCTGCATTGATTTTTAATCGTAGTTTGTGTTTTTGCAATTTTTACTTCGCGCCTGCAAACTGTTTGACAAAAATCCCATTTACTGTTAGTAGTGAATTGAAGGTAGAATCATATTGATAGTGTCTTTGAGTCGACCTAGGTTAATCCCGTGCTACAGAATTAGCTTAGTTTAATTGTTTTGAAGCGACACGACAAACGCTTATCAAAACTGGCGTCGTTGCCGAGGACACGGTTCATTGTGTGCTAGCTTTAATTTACTATAATTAGTTCATAGTAGTAGTAGTAGTAATATATATATATATATATATATATATATATAAAGTTATATTCACTGCATATTTACATTTTGCTGCACAACCGCACTTTGTTACATAATTGCATGATTGTTCTTGTTCATTATGAAGTGTGGATGATGTAGTTTCATGTGTGCTGTCAAAAAAAGAGAAAAACAGGGAAAAATAGAGCAAAAAAATAGAGGAGTAGTAGGATGAGAATTTGTGTAGTGTAGTTGTGTTTGTAGTATCATTTTGCAGTCCAAAATTTTTCAGACCTGTGTAGTTTTGCTTTGCAATTTGTTTTACAAAGTTTATCCCCCATTTTAAACAAAAGCAACCCTTTAAGGGATTGGGTCTAAGTTAAAACTGGCAAATTCGATCTCTAAGTAGGATTTTTAACACCATTTTTACAATTTGCGCAGGGGCATTCTGGTAATTTCACAACAAATTATCTCAGAATGGGCTGAAATTTTCCCAGAATGTGGAGAAAATTAATACATCAAGGTGACTTGTGAAGGAAAAACACAATTAGGAGGGGTCCAAATCGCGAAATTCCTTCATTTAGGCCATTTTTGAGGCGATTTTCTATTTTCATGGTTTTTAAAAATACCAAAATTTGATAACCTCGTCAAAGGCTACCAAATGAAAACCAAATTACTAATTGAAGCATAGCGTAACCTAGGTAATTTCCCAAAGATTCTTGTTGTTTTCCAAGGGGTTAGTTTAAGCAATAAAAACGCAATTAAATTATAGAAACTAACAATAAAAAAATAATCAATCCAGACTTCCGGTTCCTAATCACATCCTTCATCAGTTACAAATTAATTAGCAATTTTGTGGTTGACCCTAAACAAACCGGAATCCCTGCATCCGTTTACGAACCCTATACTAGACAATTGCCTAGCATTTGATCAAACACGTGGCGTGCACAGATTATACACTTTAACCCTGTTTGATTTTAGTTCATTGGGTGATTCAACCTAGGGAACAAATCTGTCCCCTAACCCTTGCTTAGAGAGATGATGAAAATGAGATTAAACAATCAAACTTCAACGTAAACATGCACTTAAACCCAACATACAAACAACACACAAAGATTCAAAAACACAGAGCCAAGAAAACGAAAATCACCAAACAGAAACCTTAGGATGAGTTTAGGAAACCTTACAAGCTGGATTGATTAAGATAAATTCAGCCTACCATTGCTGAATTCAACCGAAAATGCAGAACAAAAGAGAGAAAACTAAAAGTGAGTCTTTGATCTTGAAAACCCAAAATACAAAGCTGTTTTCGTGTTTGGGGCTGCTACTTACTTAAGCAGCACCCAAACTGGGTCAATGGGTCCTAAACTGGCCCAGCAAGATAGCCCTACTAATTACACAACTAATGGCCTTGGTCTCATGTCATTTGGACTCCTAATTACAAAGTTATGCCTAATTAACTAAACATAGTTCTAGATTTTTGTGTCTGACTTTGACTCCAATTTCGACCATCTTCTTGATTGAATTTAGCCTTCAAGCCTCTAATAGTAGTTGTAGATCTTTGAAATAGCTACAAAACGAAACAAGAATCAGATGAATTGGATATGTACAACAAAAGTTATGATTGAAATACGGAAATGGTCCAAGTCTGGAAAATTAGCACAAAAACGAATTAAGTTCATTTAAAAGCCCAAACTCCCATTAGGCCCAAAAACCACTAATTGCATCCTAAATAACTTCTAAATTCATTAATCAAGTGCAACAAATAAGTGTGATAAAATGCAATTATCAAATCGCCACTCAACCTTGTCCCAGGTTTAACGGGGAAAACTCGCATTGAATAAATTTGGATTTTTCCTGATTGAGAAAGTTAGGTTCGGGGGCAGGTCGGATTTGATGGTCCTCGCTGATGCGTTGCATTTCATACTACTTTTGTATTGCATTTAATTTAATTTTATTTGTACATTTTAGCATTTAGAACTTAGTTTTAGTTAATTTTATCTATTTTTCTATCTTTTATGGAATTGGCTGTGCTTTGGGTGTTATTGTGTTTTTAGGTACCTATTTTAGAGTTGGAGGGCACTCTTTTCAACTTAGAGAGGCATTTTGAGAACTTGAGATGGATCACTAGAGATTGTAGATGTCTTAAGAAGTATCACAATTGTGAGATATAGTTCATAACAGTGACCAACAACTTTGGAGCATGTTTTGGAGCATGCGGTATGGATCACAGTCGTGTTACATGGATCATGATTGTGACTAGTGCCAAAATTTTATCAAACCTCTTTTGTTAGCTCGCAACAACTTGGGTCACAGGATCACAGTTGTGAGATATGAATCACAATCATGATGCGTGATAAACATGAATCGTAAGGACCTAGTTTGTTGGAGTTAGAACTTAGTTTGCTTTATAAAGATGGAGATCAAAATATTATTTGATTAAAGTTGAAAAAAAATGCGAGGATTTTTTTCTGATAATTGAAAACCTGCATTTCAATATATAAAATATGGAACCAGTGGAAAACAAAGAGAATGCATATATGATTTATAGTGGAATGTAAAGAAAAGTTGACCACTAATCATAACTGCGTCCACATGTACCTAATGGACAAATGAAATGTTCACAAGGAAAAGATAAGTCATCTCTAGGTATGTTGTCGAGCATCAGGCTTCTAAAAAAAATCATATCCATTCTAAAAAAAACTACTTAAGAGTGATATCATTGTCCTTTAGTACATGTTACCAATTGTCTACAGGGCATCAAGGGAGATGATAAACATAATTTACACATGCATTTAAAATAAAAGATTTCATTTATGGTCAATAGTAGAACATAAACATGATGGATTTGCATAATGAAATACTTGAACTAGGTAAATATGATGGATTTGCATAATTTACACATGCATTTAAAACAAAAGGTTTCCTTAATTATTTGACATTCCTCCAAATAAACTAGTCAGCTCAACCCAACAAACCAATACTGATAAATAACATTAACCCGACCCAAACACCTACCAAAAGTGGTACAAGTCATGTTTACTAGGGTTTCCTACCCTAGAATTATTCTTATCTAAGTGCTTGCAAACTAGGTATTTTGACAAAAGTAGCTTCACTTGAGATGTCCCATCTTCCTAGTCACCTTGAGAATTTGCTCCCTAATTTTGAAGTGATTTTCTTATCATAATACTGATATATCCTCTGCTTGATGTGAAGCAAGGCCACAACCATGGAACAAAGCAAAAAGAAAAGGGGTGGTGAGATAGAAAGCCAATGGGCACTTAACATGTGTACATGATTGAAATTGGGAAAAAATCCATTAATCTCAAGTAGAAATTCCTCACATCCAGGCATAATTTCGAATCTTAATATATTATTCTATGTATGGCAACTCGCTTATACCTTTCTTCATTAATAACTAGATGATATATAGATAACTCACATCTCTTCCCTAATTGAATCGATATCATGCATAACACATTAATTATTCATATAATAGCACACAAGAAGTACCATCTATATCATATAACTCATATAACAAAAAGGACTGAAGAATCCCAACTGCCTTTGATAGTAGTTTCCCCCACATACACAAGTAGTTCAAGACATTCATATTAATTCTTTTCAATTAATTGTTAGATCACTATAAATAATTCACGACTCATCAAAATAAACTTCACATCAAGGCATCATACACAACACATGGAAGAATAGGATCTGAGTACAATGCTCATTTATCACACACAAATGAATTCAATCATCCAATAATAGTTAGTTACCTAGAATGAATGTCGTGCATCAGCGTATAATTAATCAGTAATTATCTTGTGATTAATGCATGACACATGCGAGTACCCCCAAAGATAGTATTTATATGGCACTAAGCTATTACGGGACCAAGAAATTACGCATAAAACCTTCATAGTGGACACCTAGCCCATTTTGCACCTAGCTAGGACCAAGCACTAAGAAAAGATCCACTAAGGCAAGGATCACGTACATCTAGCCATATTTGGGGTAATGGCTTTATAAGGATTCATACCTAGCCTGAATCCATAGTAACGATGGACACAAAGCCCATAATGTCATGATGCCTGGCCAATTATTAAGTCTTTCTCTTTATTAACTACCACAATGAGAGGACGTGAGATGGGTTTTAATGAGATAAACCATTGTTGCAACTCAAATCATGACACACACAAGATTGAGATATATTGGCACACTGTTGCAACTTGCAACTCAAATAATGCTTCAAAAACTGAAACATTGCCGCAACAAAACAAAAGTGAAACTAAAACACACTTTCAAAAACTAAAACACTACTATAATAATAAACATTGAATCCTTTTAAGTACATAAAAATATATATCTTTTTAATATTTCTATTCATTATAAGATAATTAGTTTTTTAAATTTTTAGATTTTACTTATCTTCTAATTATCAAATTTGGAAAAAAAAACTAAAAATAAATATACCTTATATTTTTTGTTATCTTTTTCCTTTATTAAAATGTTAATTATTTCTTAAATAAATCTAGATATAATTAACATTTTAATTTCTTAAATAAATCTAGATATAATTAACATTTTAATTTTCAGATTATGTCTCTTATATCAATTTTTTTAAAATTTTAATTAAAAATATATCTTTTATTTTTTAGTACTTAGGATATTTATATGTTATTTTCATATTTTTCTTTTTTAGTTAATTTTTTGAAAATTTAATAATCTTTTTATATGTTTTATTTTCTATTTAAACTAATTAAACTGACCACTCTACTCACACATATTCCAAGTTTCTATTTTATGCTTATATGCTAGGTACAAGAAGTAGGACAATTGTTCTAACTCCCTTGATCTAAAAATCGAAAACACTTTTCAAAAGTTAAAGGGAGAAGCTTTGTGTGCCAAGAAGCAACTGTTCAGAGAATGATCCTTTTTAAGCTCATCAATCTAAGCAACCAAAATAGACAATGAAGGAATGAAAAAAGTAGAGCAAACCATGGCAGAATTAGCAATCAGTCAAGGAATTGACATGAGCCAACTCATTAGACCACCAAACAACAAGGACAACCAAATCAATTTTCCCTCATGGTTCCACAACAACTTAACCACAACCAATTCATGAGAGCAAGCAGCAAGGTCCCCTATGCTTAACGCACAAGATTTCTACAATTATGTGTATCGGTAAGGCTATAAGGCATAAACGATGAACATATTAAACTTTTACTATTTCCCTTCTCTTTGAGGGGAAGTGCAACTGATTGGTTTAACTCGTACCCACATCATTCACTAACCATATAGGAGGAAGTCAAAGACAAATTCCTCAATCACTTCTTCCCTGAGTCTAGAGTTGAAGCTATCAAGGAGTGTATCATCAACTTCAAACAAGCTCCAACTGAATCATTATTTGACGCATAGGAGAGATACAAAGCCCTCTTAAGGAGTTGCACTTGTCATGGATACAACCAATTCATGCAAATTTCAATGTTCATGAAAGGAATCACCAATAATTGTAAGAGGATGATCAATGCATTGGTTGGAGGAAACTACCTCAATAAAACTATCACTCAAGTGAAGACCATAATTGAAGATGTGGCGGCTAGTGAAAGAACTGTAGAAACAAACCAGTAAAATCCCCCAAAAGGTATGTGTGAACTTAATGCTCGAGATAACCTTCTAGCTCTTCAAAAAAAAGATGCAGGTGCAAATGGAAGCAATGACCAAGGCAATCCAACAAATCCCGCAATAACTCCAAAGGGCCATCCCAAAGAAACCCCAACAAGTGTTCATGTGTGAAGAATACGGAGGAGGCCACCAAACATCAAAATTCACCAAGGTACCAACCGAGGAGATTAACTACATGGGAGGACAACAAGGACCATACAATAACTTCAAACAAAGAGGTTTCCAAAACATACATGGAAATTACAACCATACGGGAGACAACAAACCACAACAAAGACCAAATTTTTAGGATTGCAATGCAAGGTTGGAAGAAGCCTTGACCAAGTTTTTATGCCATTAAATTTGATAGTCATTGTTGTTGCATATTTCTAACCTTGCATTTGATTTGGTGGTGCTAAAAAGTTGAATTTTGGCATCATACTCAGTTGATTGAAGCACATGAACAAAAAAATTGTTGAATAAAAGGGAATGCAAGAAATATGTGCATGTAACTTGTCATTATGTATCTTTTGTCTTTTGTTTTTGAGGCTTAGTTTAATTTTGTTTTTGAGCCCTTACCTTTTTTAAGTAGTTTTTACTGTTATAGTAGTTTTAGTTAGTCTTGCTTGAGGACAAGCAAGGTTTTAAGTTTGGAGTGTTGATAAACGTCAAAATTACCATATTTCATATGTATTTTGTGACGTTTATTTGACATTTTTGTTAACTTTAAGTCTTGTTTTGTATCAAATTTCAAGTCCATACCTAGACATTCATTCATCAAGATCGATGTCACCATCCAAGTGTAGTATTTCTACCTTTACCTAATTATTTTATTGTCATTTAATTTTTATTGTAATTTATTTTATGGTATTTATTTCATGACAACCACAAAACAAAAATACAAAAACCCAGTTCTTAGTTTAATAATTACATTAATCCCTTCTTTATTCCTTTGGGAGACGACCTGGCGGTAGTTCAGTTACTACATCATGATTCAGTTACACTTGACCTATAAGTTAAATCTAATGTGAAATAAAACCATAACAGTAAACATATTGATCATGTTCTATCAACTTTATTAGATGTTGTATTTTCATTCTTGGGTCCCTTTTTTGAAGATAATATCTTTGACGTTCATTCGTCAATTGGTTAACCATAGTTTTTTCTTCACTGCTTAAATGACCAACATATGAATGGCCAAGCAATGTTTACATGATATTATGGTTATGGACACCACATTCAACAATAAGTCTCCCCCTTATGGTTCTCACAAACCTCCCTTTTAATTTAAAAAGACACCTACATTTTCTTATTTCATTGAGCTTGCGCACTAACTTGTCTATGTACTATTTGTACTTCTTTCCCCTTTTTCACAACCCAGTATAATAAATGTTTTTTTTTACTTACTTCTAACTTATGAATGGCAACCACAAACTTATGCTTCTTTCCTACACATTGAGCCCAATTTAATAAATCATTGCACTCTTGAAAAACCTAAAAGAATTGAAAAAAATTCAATAACAAAACACGTATATATTATCATTTTCATCTTTAGGCTTGGTTCCATATAAAAGGTTGGTCTAGTAAAAGAATTATTTTCCATCATCCATATTTCTCCATCCAATTGGCATTGTAACCTCATCATATATGAATGTATTTCAATTCATTGACCTACATAATTAATACCAAAAATATTGTTATTTAAAAAAATTCATAGCACAAGGAACTGTGATTTCATTATGTAATATTTTGTACAACATAACAAAATCATGATTCTGCTATGTTGCCCAAAATATTACATAACAAAATCACGATTCCATTGTGCAATAACTGTGCAACACAATGAAATCAAAGATTTTGTTACATAAATGCACTCCACAACAAAAATTTAATTTCATTGTGTAATAAACCATGTTGCACAATGGAATTGTGATTCAATTGAACAACAAAATCGAGAAAAAAAACAGAATCATTATTTTTGCATAATAGAATCATGATTTTGTTTTGATTACGAAAATAATAAAAAAATACCTGATAGTATGTGAGTGCAAAGAGTGAAGAGAGGGAAGAAATGAAAAGAGAAAAAAGGAAGAATGAATGAAGAAAGGGAAAAAGGAGAAGAGAATGAAGATAAGGGAGGTAGGGAAGGGTAGTTTGGTAATTTTCCTTGACTAGCAGGTGCCAAGAACAATTTTGTTGGGGTCACTAATAATCACCTTCCATTATCAAGCTCCCTTGGGCTTTGGGTTGGAGAGCCAGAAAATGGCTTTGCTTTTCATGAATTGTGATAATTTTTAATGTAGTTTTTATTAGAGTAATATATTTACATTTTGTGTTATTGTAACTTTTGGCTTCATCCTTTTTCATTTTTTAATCAAAATCTTGTGTAAAGGCTAGCATTTTTCATGTTATGTATGTTTGATTTAATTAGTTTTTGAAAAGACATATTTTTAAATACAATATAGGTTGATCTTTATAAGCATGATATGTTTAATGATGTGTTTGGTGGCAAATCGATCAAACAGGGACAGTTTTTTTTGTAGTTTACCATTTGAGGTTAAATTTTAAATTAATAAGCCGAAGGGGGGTAAGTCGTAACAAATGTTACGACTTCTAATTTGAAAGTCATAACATCTATTACGACAACTATTTGTTTTTACATTGAAGTCGTAAAAAACTTTACGACTTTAATTTTTTTTAAATATGACTTTCAAGTCGTAAGAGTCTTTTTTATAACTTTAAAGTCGTTTAAACATAATTTTTTCTTGAAGTCATAAATGAATTTACAACTTCAACTATTTTTCCTCATATATTTTTTAAAAAAAAGATTGGAAATAAATTTTAATTTAATTATTTAATAAGTAAATGTAGGTTTTATTTTTTTAGTTTTATTTAATATTTTATATATTTTTATATGTTTTTTGAAACAACCGCTTCTACTTCGCTTTATTTCGTATTTATTTTATAAAATTACGAGGGTTTTTTTTTTTTTCGAAACATAAAAGTTAACGCGTTATCTAAATAACGTAGTTTAAGTAATTCACGCACACTTGCCATACAAACCATTATTACCAATTTATAGTTTGATGCTTAAACAGTCCAAACAGTCCATACAGTCCATAATACAGAACACAACAGAGAACATGAAAACAGAGAATCATCACAACAGTCTTCACCAAATCTTCTTGTATAACATCCATATCACTGTCCCTCTGCTCGCCCAAATAATTGGGGTCATCACAGGTGTCAACCACAAGACACAAAATAGGGTAAGTCATGATAAACAAAGTTTAAATATACGCAAAATATATACAGCAATATTAAATTTACGTACTAACTGAATAAAATACAGAAGACTTATTATAACGGTTATTATATTTTTTTTTTCACATAAGTTAAATCCTTTCTTTTCTATTCACAACACATAGAAAATGCATGCTCATCTTTATTATATGATGCATGACTGAGATCTCAGCAACATCTAAATAATTGTGGCCACTGTCAGATAACCCCACCCTCACCTTAGTGGAACGAACTTATCCATCCGGTCAGGGTAGCTCAGTGGCGTGTAGGATTATCACTCCCATCCATGTGATCATCATGGTGGTGTGGTCCTCACTGTTTCTACCCCCTTAGTTATATGGACTCAGTTTAGTTATCTGACACTCCTCTTCATGAGATTTAACATCTCATCATCTCATACCCCACTGGGTATATGCGCATGAAAATGCATAATTGGTTCATTTTATCTCTTTATTATTTTATTTTCATCACCCCTTAACATCACAGAGTCATTTTCACAGGGTTCTTCATCCCAGACTCATCACAACATCATAAGGTTACAGTTTTATCATCATATCATCACAGATAATGGTTTTTAACATACCAAATATATACTGTTAACCACACTCATATCCAAATTATATCAAGTGTCATACAGTTTCATCACACCTCACAGAAATAAGCTTCTAATTATCTACTTTAACATTATTATATCTTCTTGATTAAGTTAGAATAGTTATAACAACCATAAAGCGGAATAAAAATTTAACAAGTAACAACAAAATAATTCCTTAAGAGATAATACAAAAGAAATAGTTAGAACTTATATGAGGTTCATTTCAAAATAAATTAGCTTAAGGAACATGAAATATATTTTATCTATGACTTATAAAACATTCCATTTATACAAAATAATTAGTCAAAAGATTGTCTAAGATAAATAATTAGAAGAATATGTAATTAGCATAATACACAATTAATAGAAGCAACAAATTATCTACATAAAATTCAAGAGATGTTACTAGATAAAAAAAATCATCTATACTATTATCTAATCAAGAAAATTTCCAATACATAAATTTGAACCATTAAACATTAAATAAAGAGTTAGATCAAATTTATTTATTTCCTAATTACCCATCTTAATTTTCTATTTCTATTCCATTCATCAACTTAATTCTTTACTAAATTAAATAGTGATCTTAAGTATAGTTTAATATTTAAACTTCATTTATCAAAACCTCCCTATACCTTAAGTGCTTTTCACAATTTGAACCAGCTGCTCCTTTTATCTTCACGTGGCCCTTTCTTCCTTAGGGAATGTTGGTGAAAAGGATAGCTTAAGAGAATAAGTGTGTACGGTGGAGTGGTTTGTGTGGGAATTCAAATAAAGCTTGAAAACAAAGTTCAAAGGTAGTGGGGTAAAAAAAAAAAAAACTGCACGGTTTTCTACTTTAGTGGCTGACCCAATTTTCTTCATTCCTTTCCTTATATAGCATGGTTCCATAATTGCTTTAATTTTATTGGTTGAAAGCTTGACTTCTTGGTCCAAAATTCTGCAAGGTCACGTGGCTGTCTCAAGCAGATTTTTTCTTCCTTTTAAGAGAATATAGAATATGCTTTGTCTAATGGCTTTATTCTTTTTTTTTTTCCAAATTCTGCACGGTTAGACCTTGGTTTTGGAAGAATTCAATTTGATCTTTGCTTCCTTGATTGCACGGATGGTAAGCTTAGGGATAAGACCATGTGACTTTTATTCTTTGCCATTTAATGCATATTCCTTGTGTTTCTTTGGACCTTATCTTATTAAGTCAAAGATTCTTCTTGTCTTTTAAAAATCTGCACTATGCTTTACCACTTGCTAATTTTCCTTGCTCTTGAATTGGCCCACCTCTCCTTTTACCTTGGCTAATCCACGTGAGATTCCATCATTCAAAGGCTATTCAGATTTTTTTTCTTCTTTTGTACTCCTTGACCGTAGCAAGCCTTTTAACACCAATAATATTTGCTTTCTTTTCTTCTCACGGTGCCTCTTCCTCTTGGTGCCACATGCTTTGTCTTTCCTTGCTTATCTTGGCTCCTAGTTAATTTATTTGCTCATGAACTTATGAATAACTCCATCCTTCCCTTCCATTATTGATCATTCGGTTAGCTATCTTCAAAAACCAATACAACACTTATTTTCTTTTAAATAGCAAAATTATATTTACTTGTTGGTTTAATTTATAACATCACTAATCCATCTTAATAACTAAGTCTCCTTAACTTATAATTACAAGAAAACTCCTAATACTATGTTTATTACTTTTATAAAATTTTCTAATAATTAGAATAGCTTAAATTGAATTTAGTTCAACAGGTGTATCAGATTCTAAAAATCCCACTATAGTGAGTTTTCTATCCGTCCTAAAGTATTTTCTTAAATCCATATTCAATAAATAAAATATTGGGATGTTACATTTTTTATTTAGTATTTTATATATATATATATTTTTATATTGTTTTATTTAATATATTTTCTATATTTCTTTACAAATGCAAAGGATTATTAGTTTTTTAGTAAATTAAAAAGATAATGAAAAAGACTTAAATTTAAATAAAAATATTAAAATGTACTATATATTTGTGTAACAAAAATATTAAAATGTTTTGTTACTAATATCAACAAATTCTATTAACTTATAATTTATCAAATAATATATTTTAAAAAAATTAATTTTTACAATTATCATTAAGTAAATTAATAATTTTGTACAATATTATTAATTTATTTTATTTTATAAATTATTTTAATATTAACAATAGAAAATAATTTAGTAATAAAAGTAGTTCTTAAAATTAAAACAACATAATACATTGTATGGACAATTTTTATGGTTATGTCTTTTAGTTATACACAATGAGCATTTCTTATACCTATTTGAAATTGGTTCGTCCATCTCATTATGTATATGAGTAGTGACTCACCTTCTTGTTGTATCTCGTGACTTCGAAGGATCAGGCATAAAATATGGACCTAAATATTGAAGTCCTTTATCTTCGCTTCCAAAGGTGTGAAACTCATGCTGATAAACTTTGTAAATGTTTTCCAACTTGTATATAGGGTCAACAAAGTCAATGCAATTTAAATTGCAAGCAGCACATGCTACAATTGCATGCGAGCAAGGAATTAGAAGTGCCTGAAATTCTTCATAATCACACCACCATTCGTTCAATTTGACAGTGCATGCCATTGTTCGTTGCTCAAGTCGCGTATTGCAATTACTTGAACCTCAAACTCCCCTATTTTCCGAACGTACATGCGAACATAATGCGAGGTAGCAATGTGGCAATTTTCTTGCATCATGACATATACCTCTTCAAGGTACCCATGTCGTGCCTTTATCATATACATGATTTTCATGCCATTAGTAACAAATGAGTCATTTATTTTATTAAATGCTTCCTTGACTAAGGCAGTAATAGGCAATGCTCGGGTTCCTTTCAAAACATAATTCATACATTTGGCTAGGTTGTTAGTCATATGCCCATATTGTTTTCCTTCATCGTAGGCCTAGGTCCATTTGCTCTTGGAAATTTGCTCCAATCAATTTGTTGCTCGAGGAAAATCTTATTGCATTGCGAGCAACTTTACCTCAAATAGTAATTTCCTTATCTCATATCCTATGGCAAAGGAAAAACAATTAGTAATAAATATGTTGAACACGTAATAAATAATTTTTTTAATGCATGAAGTGCTTAGAAGCTTACCCATATTGGCAACTTGTTTGTTTAAGTCAAAATTTTTAAACTCTTTTAAAGTTTGATGCAATGTGGCGAATGAAATACACAAAAGTTACATCCGGCCCAATCCACCCAACTCGTTTTGATCGCAAGGTTGATAGAAAATCTATTACCCTGTCTGATATAATACATAAATTTGGTTGAGGTGTAACGTATCTCCTTAAATAATACAAGAACCACATCCAAGCTTCTTTGCTCTCACTCTCAACAATTGCAAAAGTGGAAAAATATATCGACTACCATCTTGTCCAATGGCAGTCAACAAAGTACTGATAAGTGCCCTATTTTAGTGAAATCAGGCTTACAATGATGACACTTATCTTTTGATTTCAGTAAAATTGTTCATAAACTTGTCCTAAAACCTAGTTGATTTGTATTTAGAACTTATATAAATGATGTTTTTCACATTTTGGAAGATTAGTCCAATCATATTTTGTATTTTGATAGGTTCCGATGATATCCGAAGCATCCAAGCAAACAAAACAAGCGAAAGGGACATAAGAATTAAAATTGGGAGGTGTCAGAAGCAAAAATGGCCCAGAACTCGCCCAGGCCAGCTTATTTGGGCTTGAACTCGCCCAGGCGAGTTAATTATGCACAAAATGGTCGCCCAGGCGAGTAGAGGTTTCCAGAAAGTTGTTTTAATTCACCCAGGCTAGTGAAAATAGCACAATATACTTGCCCAAGCGAGTGGAGACAACATCAAGTGGCATTAAATTCGCCCAGGCAAGTTAAACAAGCACAAAACACTCGCCTGGACAAGTGGACACGAGTAGCCATTCTCTCCTATGAATAGCCATGCAAACCCTGGAGAAAAGCATTCCATTTTCGAAATTTGAGAGCTTAGGACATGATTTGAGAGTAGTTTAGCATAAGAAGAGTGAGAGAAGTGAGGAATTAGTGTGGAAACTCTGCTGGAAGGAGTTGGTGATGACTTCCTTCATCAATTCTTCCATTAAGGAGGTGCTCTCCATAATGATTGACTAACTTCTCTAAGTATTGGATGTAATCTTCTTACCCTTAAGTATCTCTTTTAATATTTATTTATGCATGAATATTTTCTGTTTATTATTGGTAATTTCATTTTGTACTTAATGCTTGATTATACTTGATCACTAGTTTCATGAAATAAGGTTCTAAGTTTAACTGGAAAGTACTCTTAAAACTTGAATTGAATAATTTTACTCTTTACGTTACGTTGCTAGGAATAGAGCATAACGTTTAGATTGCAAATAACATGCGATTATGATTGTAATGCTGGAGTATTTATTTCATATGCGAGGGATCGATATTTGATAAATATTCTTAGGATTCTCAAATGTGAGGGATCGATTTGGGGTGATTTTATGTGTGCATCAATAATAAAAGAAAATAATTTATGCATGGTAATATTAATTGAATGCTAAGGGTATGAATGATGAAATCCAATTCTACACTTTTCTTGAATTAATTAAACTCGTTTTATTAGTTTCCATAATTTTCCATAATTCCAACGCACTAAATCTATTATTTTCGCTTTTTCTTTAAGTTTCCTGCTTTCTGTTATTTCACAAATACATGAAACTCCGTTCACACTCGTTGTACATAACTATTAAACTATTAAAGTTTTGTTTAGATTAACTGAGTAACTCAAGTCCCTGTGGAGATGATCTTTTATAAATTCTGTAACTTACAACGACAATTGGTACGCTTGCCAAAAGTCTAACAAGTACCGCGAAATTTTCCCTATTAAAAATGTATCATCTACTTGCACAATCGGTTGGCAATATTGAAAGCCTTTAATGCATGACTCAAAAGCCCAAAATACACAATTAAGAATCACCTTAGAAGAGTCATACTCACCATCCTCCATTGAATTGGATTTATATTTAATAATTGTACCTAGCACAAAGTGTTGAGCAACTATCATCCATAAAGGAAAATAATCCTATGATTCTTCTCAACTTCCAAATGCAATTTCAAGTGCTTTCTATTTAGCTGTTTATGCCTTTTGTATGTCACAATATAACTAAAGTGTTGTAGCATGTCTGCAATCAAGGTTTTGATTTGGATACCAAATTTTTTTTCACTAAATGAACAATATTATGAGCAATTACAAATGAGACTAACCTAACATGATCTTGTCATATGGGTGCAGTTGTGCAAGTGTGAATACCATTTATTTTCTTTATCTTTCACCTCTTGTATATTCTGCTAAAGGATGCTCTCGCCCTCCAATGAAATCCATTACCATATTGTACACATTTAACAACATATTTGTCACTCTTGTTCTTTTCAACATCATAATTAAAAGAATGTAGAAAATGGAATTGCTTAATGGCATTCACAGTTGCTTGTTTTGATTCAAATATCATGCCTTCATAAATGTCATATGAGTCATTCGTTCTATCACTCTCTTTATTTTGATAAGGATTTCACAACTATAGATCTTCTAAAAGTTGGCTATTAACAACTTCAAAATATGAAAATGCCCAACTGATTTTGATTGCTTGGTTCTCTACTTTCTTGAACATCATGCTCTTGATCCTCGTCACTAAAAGCGTTAACATTATTTCTTATTATGAGTTCTTCACCAAACATCTTTGAACAAATAAAAATGTAATTTATCAATAAAAATATGAATAATTTACAGTATCTAACATTAAATAAAAACATACCAAGAAAATCATAAAAATGACTACAATGACTTCTAAGGAAAATGTGAAAAGATGAAGAAGATTATCAGTGAGCTCGAGTGTCAGGCATCGTCCCTTTTATAATGGAGATGAAAGTCATAGGTTTTGCATGACTTCAAAGGAATTAAAGCCTACACGACTTTGAATTGATGTATAGTATTTTTGTTATAAATAATTATAACTTATAACATTTTTAGATAAATAATAATAATAACTAAAACCCTAAAATAATATTAACTTATAACATATAACATTTTAAAATAACTAAAATCACGTACCCTATTGCTTAGAGGCTCCACGCTATGCGTAGTTAAGGGGGAGGGATATTGTACGCAGTCTTACCCTTGCATATGCAAAGAGGCTATTTTCGGATTCGAACCCATGACCAACAAGTCACAAAGACATAACTCTACCGTTGTGCCAGGGATCTCCCTCAACATTTTAAAATAACTAAAACCCTAAAATAATATTTTCTTATAACATGTATGATTTTTAAATAAATAAAATCCTAAATAGGACTTTAAAGTCGTGTCACATGTCACAACTTTAAAGTCATGCCCTAACTCACTGCATTGGTTGAACGTTGGAAGCCCGAAACTCACACATTTCATTTTACACATGGGTGTCATTACTGGTGATGTACGTGTTGCTTGTCAGACCTTATTAGGGGATATTCCACCTGATAAGTATATCAAGGGAAAAATGATTTATCTAACTTGTTGCAACAAAATTTTCAACAACTTCCTATTGATGCTGGTGATGTTGTGATTGCACAACATGTTAAAGCTCATATCATGATACTCATAGGTGGATGTTTGATGTCAGATACATTAGGAGCAATAGTTCATATTATGTATCTCCTTTTGTTATCAAATTTGACAGAGACAAGTCATTATAGTTGGGGTGCAACAATATTAACTTCCTTTTTTCTAGCTCTAGATTGGGTTGTAAAGCTTTTACAAATTGAAATCTGTGGATGTTTGTTGTTGCTACAATCATGGGTGTGAGGCCGCATTAAATGCATTGCCCTACATATACATGACCTATCTAACGAAGAAGTACAAGAGTGACTTGGATTTCCTCTTGCACGAAGGTGGTCTCAGTCGATGAGCCAAATAAACATTCCCACTCATTTAGTCAGACTGATACACATCATATTTGATAGACTACATATGAAAAAGGTTCATTTTTTATATTTATATTAAGTATATTTGAGTTTCCTATTCATTAATAAATATGTGACAATAATAATATATGTCTTGCAGTTCCTTGTGGACACCTTATAAGACACCTCAAATAAGGTGATTAATTAATAATGTTGAGGTATGTATGATTATTTGTGCAAAAGTACATCTCATATGTTTTGCAATTGTGGAATGACATGCAGTAGATAGGGTCATAAGACAATTTGGACTGCAACAAAATATTCTAGATGACCCACCAAACCTAGACGAACTCCACGACATACATATGAGAGGGATAACAAATATTTTTTGGCCTTATCATTATCGTCACTGGATTAACAAATGGAATCATTGGAATTTTTTCAAGGTGAAGTTAACCATGGTATTTTGCATGAAAATTCAGAATACATGCAATGATATATATGTCGAACTAGATGATATATATCACGTGAGGGGACATTATCTACTGAGGTTGTGAGTTTACTTAAGAATTTTGATAAAATATTGCTAATATTATTCATTATTATTTCTAACTTTATAAATCTTAAATTTACAGTATTATCCTAGCCATAACCACCAACAATCACATGTTGAACCCAATGTACCTGTAGTGCATGTTTCTGGATACATGACTCAACGCTGTCAATCACATGCATAATCTATTTATCAATTAGGGAGCTTCTCTGGATATATGCCTCAAGGATGTGAACAAAGTTTTCAAACATCGAGGTTCTCATCATATATACCTCAATACTCATTTCTAGTTCCTTCTACCTTAAATATTTTTGAAGGACTCTCACAAAAGTTTGGTACCACTTTCAACACTCTGTCATCTGCATACAACCCACCACCATCGAGCTCTTGTTATCCTCCATCATTATCTACTCAAATGCATGACATAGGTCAAGAGGATGAAGAGGAAGATGATGATAATAGCAGTACTAACAATAATGATGATGGTCATGGTGATGATGATGTTCCTCAACAACAACAAACAATTATGCGTGATCTTCCTAGAACAAGAGGAAGAAGAGGTCACAAAACAAGAGGACAACTCCCACCAACAAATCCAGTGCAACAAGATGAAAGACCTCAATGCATATCCAAAAGAACTCGTTGTGAGACATCATTCTATTATTAATATTTTTGTTAGATGAACATGTAGTACATTTTAATATTTTTTTATTTAAATTTAAGTCTTTTGCATTATTTTTTTAATTTACAAAATAGATAATAATCCTTAACAATAGTAAAAAATATTGAAAATATTAAAGATATCAAATAAAAAATATACGAAAAATATTAAATAAAACAATATCAAAAAGATATAAAATACAGAAAATATATTAAATAAAATAATATACCAAAATTAAGAAAATATTAAATTAAACATAATTTATTTATTAAATAGTTAAATTAAAAAGACATCTACAATTTTTATAAAAAAATATATGTGCAAAAAAAAATTGAACTTGTAGATTCATTTATGACTTCAATAAAAAAATAAAAAAATTTATGCTTTACGACTTTAAAGTTGTAAAAAAAATTCTTAAGATTTTAAAGTCATAAAAAAAACTTTTAAGACTTTAAAGTCATATTTTAGAAAAAAATTAAAGTCGCAAAATTTTTTACAACTTCAATGTAAATAAAGTAGAAGTCGTAACAGATATTGACTTTTAATTCGGAAATTGTAACATTTGTTATGACTTACCTCCTTCAGGGTACTAATTTAAAATTTACCCCAAAATGATAAATTAAAAAAAATAATTATCCTTATTTGATAGTTGGAGTGTGTTTGGTAGAGATGAGAGAAATAACATTGGAGATAAATTTTGTACTTTTTATGGGATCTATATATTTTATATTCTACTTTAATTCAAAAATATCGCTTCTATTTTCATATTCTTTATTTTTATCATCTAAACCAAACACAAATATGTCAATAATGATACACATGATATCATGATGCAATTTTCATCCAATAATAAATTAAGATTATCTATCATTTTTAATATTTTAGTTCTAAATTGAATTTCAATATATTTTTCAAAAATTTATCAATAATTAAAAATAATATTATATTATAATATAAATTATTTGTCATAAATTTATATATTCAAAATATTTATTATAAATTTTAATTTTAGAAAATAAATATTTATTATGCAATGCACATTCTAAATTTTCACAGATGTTATTTTCCATTAGTTTTGGTTTCTTATCTTTCTTAAATTTTAAAGAAAAGACTTACATAACCCGTTGTGCAAGGGTGGAAGTTCAATCACACAAGTTATATTTATAAAAGGAAAAGGGGAAAAAACAAAATTCACCAAAGGGTGTGTTCTGTTTTCGCTCATTCTAGAAACACCCGTAAGTCGGCATTACAAGCACCGTATTTCGGAAGCTTGAAGCTCTCACATTTTTTCTGCGTCCGAGAATCGCATTTTTCTAGTTCCTGCGCATCCAAACGAGTCCTTAACATCGAACTTTCCAGAAGATGGTGGTGATAGAGCATGAAGAGAGCAAGCAGAGAAACGCGAACCCCTCCAACCCCGCCAACGACGCTTCCGACGGCTTCGAAACCGCCAGCGACACCGATCTCGCCAGTGACGGCGAAGACTGCGGAGCTGGCAGCCCGGAAGAACAGAATCGCACCGAACTGAGTCATACCGAGAACTACCAGCAGCAGCAGACGGAGCAAGAGCCGGAACACGATGTTCCTCAGAGCACCGAATCATCCGAGAACAATACCTTGATCAATGAAGAAGAATCGAGACAGGTTCGGTTTTAAAATTAAGGATTTTGTGATTAGGTCTTTCTGATTGTTACAATAGTTTTTTTTTTTTTTTTGTAATAATAGTTACTTTAAAAGTAATATCTAGACTAATTTCTAATTGGTTCCCAGCAGAAAAGGATTGTATGATGAGAAATACTAGTAATATGTTAACATTCTTTATTGTTGGTTGAAATTTATTGAGAATCACAAAACTGCGCAGGACTCACTCATTATTTAGTAAGTTTCAGCTCATGATTTTGCAGTTTCTAATAAATTTTAACGCAAGAGCAGAGAGTATTTTTTTTTTTTTTGATCAGCAAGAGAATTTGTAGTGTAGTTAGCATTCCTCTTGTATAATACTTGGCTCATGTGGTTGATTATGTGACTAATTACCGATTGGCGTGTTCTATTATTGGAGCACTATGGGTTGTGTGCAGATAAACATCTTGTATTTTGAGATTCAGACACCCGGATTCATCAAACTATGAAATTGGTATATAACTGTATGCTAATCCCTTTGTGCATGTAAAGAGAATATTGAGTGCTATTCATTTATGTGACAGAAAGCATTGAATCAAGCAAATGAAGCAAAGGTAGAAGGGAATAAGCTTTTTGTAGAAGGGAAGTATGAAGAGGCATTATTACAATATGAACTTGCATTACAAGTAGCACCAGACATGCCTTCAACTGTGGAAATACGGTCAATGTGCCATTCAAACCGTGGTGTGTGCTTTCTGAAACTGGTATGGTCTTCTTTTATGCTTTTTATGAGATTAGCATTTGTCATCATATTCCTTTGTTATGCTCTTCCACATGTGTCTACCAGATGAACTATTAATCTTAAAATGATGCTCGACGGATTATGCACGGTGATCTAGCTTGGTCCATGGTCTTTCTTTGTTTCCATTCACTTCAGAGTTCAGAATTAAAGGTTGAAATTCAAAGTTGGGTTTATTTTCTGTTACATACTGTTCTTGAAAAATACAAAACTAAAAAGTAAGTAGTTTTCATTTCGGTTAAAAATTATTAGTTGCTCAATATAAAATATCAGTAGTTTTAAAATTTAAATTAAATAAATGATAGAGAAAAGAGAGGGAAAGTACAACCATGGGGAGGATAAGACATTCTGAAAACCATAAAAGCTGAGATGTAACAAAAACCGTGAAAAAGTAAAGCATGCTGCAAAGCTGCCTGCATACCAGAAATTTATATTTCCTAGAAATAGCCATGAGCAGCAGGACTGAACAGGGAAGCTTAAACTTAATACTCATAACAAGTTTAAGGGAGACGAGACATGCTTAGAAATGCAAGAATTATTATGTCCCAACCATAAGCAATTTCACATGTTTTACGAACACTTAAACATTGGTTGATGAGCATCAACCATGTTTCTTGCAGTGTTCAAATTTGTGGATAGATACTAATTTGCCAAAATTAGCTTGGGTATTTACATTTTTATTAGTCTCTAATGTAATAAATCTGAGCAATACCTGATCCCAATCTGCTTCAATAAAAAACGGCTCTGTTAAAGCAGACTGCAAAAGACAATAAGGATGAAGCTAGATACTTATTCTTGTATTTTTACCTTTGTTTCAATTTTTTTAATAATATATGTTGACATTTTTTATCATTTTTATCCCATATAAAGCTACTATGGGATATATGTTGACATCATTTTTGTGCTCCGTTTGTTATGGTTGCTTGCTTTTCTTTAACATGTCAAATATACCACAGGGAAAATATGATAGCACAATTAAAGAATGCACAAAAGCATTAGAACTGAATCCTGTGTACATTAAAGCTTTGGTAAGAAGAGGAGAGGCTCATGAAAAGCTTGAGCATTTTGAAGAGGCTATTGCTGGTGAGTTCAAATTTTATTATAGGGTGGAGGGTAATTATACCAACCTCTGAGGTTTGCACTTATCACATCTGGCACTGCTTGTCCCTTGCTTTAAGTCCCTACCTTATGTAGGGCTCTTACTCTATTGTTCTTTTTAATTAACAAAGAGGTGTAATTTCTCAAATAAGAAAATGTGTCAAGTGTAATGAGCATAGTAGTCAATCGCACGCGATAGTGCTGGGTAGCGCAGTGGAGCGGCCCCTTGTCGCTCCTAAGACACTCATTGCGGAACGCCTGGCTCTAGTGGTTGTTGCAGTGCCATTAGTGGGGCAAATCGCAGAGAATCGCAGTGAATTGCGGGCTTTGCATCCACTACTCTGTTTTTGTCGTTGACAGGCAAGGCTCTATAACCTTCGTCGTCACTGGACAAGGCCTTGCGACCTTCGCCGTCGCTGGTGACAGCTTCTGTGACCTCCGTCTTGCTGACACTGACCTTTCACGCATTCATCTGCACTGGACAAGGCATTGTGACCTTCGCCGACATTGGTGCCAGCTTCTATGACCTCCGTCTTGCCGACACTGACCTTTCACGCAGTCATCTGCATTGTCTTCCTCTTCCATAGGGGTGGTGCATGCTAACAATGAAGTTTATGGGCCGGGTCTTACGTTTCATTTCAGGGTGTTCCTTTTTTTTTCCCCTCGTCTGTTTTGATTATTCGGGCCCCAATTTGAGTCCAATAGCTTTATAATAATAATAATAATAAATGCAATATTATAATATAAGAACTATTAAAAATATAATATATCATATAATGAACTAAATCATAATAATAAAAAAATCATAATATGTGATATAATAAATTAATAATAATATTAATAACAATTTCTAAATAATATAATAATAAGAAATGTACATAATAACTAAAAAAGAATATAAAATACTATTAAAAATACATATATTGTTACATAGTGCAAACTAGATGTATGTAAAAAACTAGAAAAACAATCTCTCTCTCTCTCTACACACACACTAAAAAAGAAAATAAGAATAGCGGTCATCCTGCTATAGTGTTTTCCAGAGGTGGCTGCTCTGTGCTGCTATCTGCTATTAATTACTATGGTAGTTAGTACAATCCTAAGGGAGGTTATTGTGATCATCCCTTTATTTTGGCTCTTAATGTATAAGTTCACAACTGTGTATTTAGCACCCTAATAGCATTCTGATTCTTATGAACTTTAATCTTTATGCATAACCAGCTCTGTACATTTCACCTGTTTTTAATAAAAAATAATTGGCAGATATGAAAAAGATCTTAGAAATTGATCTCTCAAATGATCAAGCTAGGAAAACCATTCGGCGGCTAGAGCCCCTTGCTGCAGAAAAACGGGAAAAGATGAAGGAGGAAATGATTGGTGAGTATTTTTTGTCTTTCTCTTGTTTTTTTAATATTTATAATTTGTTTTTGTGGGTTGGTGTATCGGCTTTCTTCAATTGTCTTGCCTGTATTGTTATTATTATTATTATTATTATTATTTTGTGTTATTTTTGCCTATTAGCTTGCACTTGCCACAAAACTACATGGCTTGATCCCCTAGATATCCCTCCAGTCTCTTTTGCTTTGTTTTTTTTTTTCCTTCTAATATCAGTCATGTATTGAGGACTGTGAAGGTCGTGTGTTTTAATACATCTAGTTGTGTGTCCATTCTCAGCATTAACTTCTTGTTCTCAAATGGTTCACATAGGTCAGTATTTACTATTCTGTTTCATAAAGGCAAACATATATTGTGAATAGTTCATAGCGGATTGTGCAGATGTACTTTATTTTTGTGACTAGATTCTTAGCATTAACTTCTTGTTCTCAAATGGTTCACATAGGTCAGTATTTACTATTCTGTTTCATAAATGCAAACAAATATTGTGAATAATTCATAGCGGATTGTGCTGATGTACTTTATTTTTGTGACTAGTGATATTGAGTATAATTTACTATCATCATTTGCTTAGATAGAGAAGTGTTTCTTGATGCAGAAAAACTGAAAGACATGGGCAATTCTGTCCTGGGCCGCTTTGGGATGAGCATAGACAACTTTAAAGCAGTCAAAGACCCAAACACTGGTTCCTATTCTATCTCATTTCAACGCTAATTTATGTAGAGCAAAGTCATAAACAGCAGCAAGCAAGAAAGAGGCAGTCTAAAGTGATACAGGTTTGAGACTCAGTTGTGCATGCAAGTTATTTGGAATATTTGAATGTTAGTTATGTATGAGAATTAGGGCATGTAACATTTCCTTTGAAAGGGCATTTGTTAATTGATTCATCTTGTGAAGAGAATTGATACGAGTGAAGTCTATAACAATTTCTGTTAACATTTAAACTGCATTAAGGCTTCAGAACACATAAAAATTGTTTGGATCTTTTGAAAAATACTACATTTGTCCCTATTTATAAGACGTTGACTAATTTGTGCATATTAGCATTAAATTTGTCTGTAATTGTAATATTTTCAAACTTTGCCCTTAACATTATTGGTAGCCTATTCATCATCTTCAATCTTCATAGGTGAGAGAAAGAAACAATTCAGATTAGCATTCAATTATGGATTAAAACACAAAAGGGTATTTTAGTAAAAAATAATTGATGCACAAGACAATTGAAATGAAGTCTTATAAAAAGGGACAAGAAAATTTCAAAACTATGTCGTATAAATAGGCTAGTATATAGTTTAACTGCATAATTCCATTGGCTTTTGAGAAATACTAGCAATACCTTTCACACTCTTTTTAACACTATTATCAAATGAAATTCTAGCTAGCCTCACTAATAAAGAATGGGCCCAGGTTATCTAGTGGGACCAACATGAGACTTCACTTAATAATGGATGAAGTGTTGAAAAGAGTGTGTTAGATTGTGTTGTTAGCATTCCTCTTGGCTTGTAATGTTCTCTGATTTTGCACCTTTTTCCCCCCGTTGATGCTAAGGGTGAACTTGTTTGAGGATTTGAATGTTGTACTGTTGAAGTTACTTCACACTTGTTTGGTACAAGTACAACATGCATGTGACAAATGAAATATTTTTTGCTACTCATTTATACATCATCCTCCACATTTCTGTCAGTCTTATAGCATAAAAGTGAGTTGATAACAAATTTACCCCATTTGCCAAACAATCTGAAATAAAGACATTTTTTTAATCCTCATAAAAATCAAAAACCTTATCATGTCATTTTATTCACTCCCCTCAATTTCTCATCTACTCAAACCAGTACATTCTAAATATTATTTGCATCACTGCATCGCTACATTTATGATGGCACTAACCAAATCAGTCAGGTACTTCATATGATATAGCTTTCAAGATAATGGGTCAAATTCACTGTCATATGGTTTGGTTTCTAGGTAATGTTGAAATTCTGAGTTAATGAAGTACTAGGCGAGTTTAGCATTGTTGGATGGGTGTCAAGGTGTATCAATCATGTGGAACTGCACTCGTGAAAGCTGGTTGGAATTTGTAAACCTTTTTGGGTGGCACAATGTTGTTTTTCTATCATCAGCTCATTCTGCATCAATTTCACTACTGAATATGATGCACATTTTAGCAATTTTTAATGTAGTCATGCGATCGATACAGATATTGGCTGGTACTTTGATGTTCATAAGTTTTGGAATTATACATGATATGTGATTGTCAAAACTTAGAGCATTTATAATTATTTTTGTTTCCTTCTGTTTAAGTTGCGATCATATGTGGAGTTGGTGCAGTACTACAAAAACTAGTGCTTTATACTGGTTATTCACGGAATTGGAGTAGCAAGTTGTGAGCTCTAAAGATGTTGTACCTCCGTTAATTTAGAAGAGTCTGGTAGTCTGGTTTTATGCTGTGGGCAGCTTAAGGTGTGTTACAGAATTAGAGGTACAATACGGGTGCGAGACTTTCAGGTCATTGAAGTGAGTTTACTGTTTTAGTCTCAAAGCAACCTGCATATTTGTTAGATATATGGATGTACTTGTTCCGTTTTAGAAAGTGAAAGTGAACAATAAATTATATATGTATTCATCTCAATCATCATGTTTTAATTCTAAAGTTCGCTTTTTATTCATCAATTGATGCAATAATAACCAAAGTAAAGGAGGGCTTTTGCTTTGGAAGTAAGGTACAAATATGAAGCCAAAACATGAAAACCAGTATTCCATACCAAGACTAACACTATTAGTTGGCCCAAAAAAACTAGTCCCGCAATTCCCTAACTCAGAATAATGCACCTTCTCATTTTCAGTCTATACATTACAAATGGAGAGATAAATCAAGCTTTTGATCTTTCTCTGTACCATTATTCCAAATTCCAAGATTTTGATTGTTATTTATCATATGTATATGTTGAGATGTGTTCCCCCAGCTGAAGTTAGAGCTCTTCCCATCATGGAACCGATCTATTGAACTACCCCCGTAAAATAGTGCATTGCCAAATCTAGGTGCACCATTTGACCCAAATTGTTCTGAAATTGGATGGCTTGGCAAATGAGGGAGTTTTGCTGCATGGGCAGTGATGAACATTGAAGGATTTATGATGTCTAGGTGGGTTGGAGCAAAAACCATAGGTGTTGGCAGTGGGGAAGGGAAGGAAACACATGGGTGCTCAGAAGCCTTCTTGGCCTTCCTTGCAGCTGTTCTTTCTTTCTTGTGAGCATTTTGGTGTCCCCCTAAAGCTTGAGAACTGAAAAACTTTCTTGAACAGAATAGACATGGAAAAATTCTTGATGAATCTTCTCTTTGGCTTTCTCCAACTTTGGCTACCTTTACCACATCTTCCATCTCTATACCTGAAACCCAGAAAGCAATTGGAAGGTGAAAACATAATACAAGTCAGTATTTGTACATTTTCTATTGAAAACTAGACATATTTGAAATTATATGTTAGCACACCATTTTACCTGAGGAATATCAGAACAAATGGTACAAAAGTGTAACAGAGGAGAGAATAGAATAGGAAGGGGGGAATTTAAAAAGCAGGGAACAGCTGATATGAATTTGGATCTTGTAACTGATCAAAGAAAGGTTGAAAGGAGTTTCGAAGTGCTCTAAAAAATAATAGGGAAGTGTGAAAGGTCTGAGTAGAATCATAAATATAGCACGAGACTGTGGTGTGGTGTATGGACTTGGGAACAGAACAGAAGAGATAAGATGAGAGAGGTTCCATTTTCCAAACCTAACATTTCCTCACACCAATCACTTTCTTCACCATAAACATGCACAAGCCTTTTGGAGGACAGTTCCCCACTTGTCTGACGACGTGGTGGTTTATGAGCACTTTGTGTCACTGTGCGTTGCGTTTTTACTCTCGCTCCAGATTTCTTTTGTCGTATTTCCTGCTTTAGACATGACAGTAATCTTCATCGGGACTTGTCCCGTTAAATATCATACGTATTAATTTTGAAATTTCTACAGTTTTTTAGTTTAAGTGTTTTTGTGTTGATGTTTAATACAAGTTTTAAATTACCACATTAAATAAAGAAATTATTGGACATTTTTAAATGTTATTAAGAATGTATGTGAGGATATAATCAAATTAATATAATAGGAAAATTATATTCACCTCTTATGGTCTTTCCAAATGATTTACAATTTACACTCTCCCGCTTTAGTTTTTAAACAAGCATTCACCTACCTTATTTGTTTGATCGATTGACACAAACTCCTTGTTTTTGTTTCATTAAGTGACAGGTATTTAGGTCATATAGCCGAAGAGAGATACCCATTTTTTTTTGTTATTTTTAGAGAGAGACTATTATTTGGGGACAGATAAAGATGGATGCATAAATTTTAAAAGGTTACTTTTTATGTCAAGAAGGTGAGTATTTTCAACATACTAAAAGGGGTGTGTGTTATGTAAAAAGATCTCAAGAGAGGTCAACTTACCTAAAATCTTATAAATGATTTTCAATTTAAATTGGAGTTTCATCTTGATAATATATCATCTTTTAATGCTTTTTTTTTTTTGCATATTATTACTAAGATAAAATTCAGATTTTAATTAGAGAATAATTCATGAATAATTATTATACTTCAAATACATACCAGGAGATGGAAGGGATATTCTTTTATTTGATTGGCAAATAGTTAAAGTATTAATTACTGGAACTTAAGGACGTAAATCTGGCCAATGATATTCCTGAGATGTGTGAAAGTGTCAGAGCAGCAGCAGTAAGATGAGGAGATTGATGATCTCCAATGGCCAACATGGAAGGATTAATGAGTCCACTCTCTTGTATGGGACTGTGTGTACGTTGCTTAAATAGCGGCATTGCTGCTGCAATTGACTGCTCTGCTCAGCACCTCTCTGCTTTTACCTTCTAATTCCATATGATATGAACAGGTTATGGGCTGGTTATTCTCCTGTATTCTCCACCGCTAACTCCATGCAAATTGTCAGTTGGATGAAAATAGGTTAGATATCCAATGTTTGGTTTGGTTAAGATTTGATTTGGCTTAATCTGTTTATTTTTGAGTTTTTAAAAAAATCTTTTTAATTAAAAAGTCAAACGGTATGTTTTAAAAAAAGTTCACTAAATTTGAATAATGAGTCTAATTAATATCATGTTTGATAATTTATAACTTAAGATAAAAATGTCTATTATTTATTATGTTAATTTTTTACTTTAATTATTTGTTCTGATTTAATCAGGTCAGACTCAAGCCTTAATATATTAATTTTAACATGTAACAGGCAAATTTAGACTTAGTGATAATGATGTGGACTAGACTTAGGCCCACCAAAGCCTGCACTGTCCTATTTTCACCCTACTTATCACATACTCCATGCATGCATGCTTTGAGCCTTCTCATCGTTTCCCAATACAGACTACTACTTGTAATAAATAACTTTGTTTAATACTTTGGAGAATGAAGTGAAAGAAGAGAAGAATAAAATGAGATGATTTTTATTTTGTTTGGTTGAAGAGAAGAAAAAGTAATTTTTTTTTATCTTCTTGTTTGATTGTGTAATAAAGGAAATAAAAGAAAAATTATATATACATATATTATATATATAAATTAAATTATATAAGTATCCTTAATAAAAAAAATGAAGTATATAAAATAAAATTAAGCATAACATGATATTTTTATTACACGAGCAATTTTCTTTTCTCTTTTACTTTAAAATGAACATTGGTTTAACTGTTGCTAAGTTTGGTTAGGTGCCTAATGTTTGATTTTGGCTTGTGTGACTAAGTTTGATTTGGAGCCCAATTCACAATTTAGTCGTTGACTAAGTTTGACTAAGTGTCCAATGTTTAATTTTGATCCTTGGCTAAATTTGATTTAGTGCTTGGTCCACTTGCTTTTTTATACTTCTTTCCTATTAGTTGTGATACAATTAATACCAAAGGAAAGAAGAGAACAAAATTGCATTTCTTTCTTCCCTGCTAGGACTTTTTTCTTACAAATAATGGATAATTTTTATTCAAAATTATAAAAATAAGTACATTTTTTTAAAATACATTTGTTGGAATAATCAAGAATCTAGAAGAGGGGTTGAATATATTCTCTTCAAATGTTTACCAATTTGTTCTTCTAGATTCAATTAAAACTATCCTCTCATTGTAATCAAGGTTTTCTCAAAAAACCAGATAATAAAGATTTTTCAACAAAGAAAACAAAGAATATACAATTTTATGAAAATAGAGTATTGCGATCCCATTACAACAATTCCATTACCAAAATTGATTATCAAAACAAAGGTTTAGAGAAAGCAAGAATCACACACATAATTTATACTTGTTCAATTCTAGAAGGACCAAGATCGAGTTGTTTCAAGACTCCTTAGAACTTCTACTAATAGAGAATTAAATACAAATACTATGCACAAGAAATTCCCTACAATTTTACTCTTATCTATAACCCTACAAGAGAAAGATCAGGAGTTGAAACTGTATCAACTCACATAAGTTCTTGATAACCCTAATCAAGGTTAAGAAACTAGGAAGAAATCAAAATAAGATTGAATATACTTGAATGTGCAGATCATAGTATGTTCAAGCCTTTCTTTCCTTGCTCAAACCATGATGAAGAATGAATGAATCCTGATCATCATGAATCTCTTTTTGAAATGCAAAGTGGTTCCCGTAGATGACTCTTAGAAATTATTTTTCAAAATATAAGATTGAATCAAAAGTCACTAATGAGAGTGAACAAGTGATGGTATATATAGTTTTAACATATAAAATGGATTTAATTGATTAATAAATGGGGCAATTGATTATTTCATTCAAATTCCTCTTTGTTCTACATTTCCAAAACGTGGTAATCGATTGCATAATGGGGTAATCGATTATCGAGTTTCATAGAGAGATTATCAAGCTTCTATGGTTTATGGAATAATCGATTATCAAGTGTGGTAATCAATTATTTTGAACCACAAAGAGTTGCTAAGTTTCTATATGCAATCTAATAAATTAAAATATGTGGCAATTGATTATTTTGAGCTACAAAGACTCTCTTCTTTTGAAATTGGCTTTGGTAATTATTACAATTCTTGGTAATCGATTAATTCAATGTAACTTGCCAATATTTCAAAAGAAGCAAGTTTCGTTGCTTGTTCTAACACTTTGTAATTAATTACTTAATCTTTGCAAGCTATGACACAGTGTTGAAGTTATTACTTGTAAGGAACTTTGAGATCAATTCATATATCTTTTCATGTTTGATAACCACTAAGCATGGATAAAGAAAATTAAGTCTAAAACACTCAACATTCCTAGTCTAAAAACATCCAATACAAATGTCACATGTTTAGAAATTTGTTTGGCATTGCAAACTCATTAAAACCAAAAGATCCTAAGGCTAGTCTTCAAATATTCAAATTCTTTGATTAAAAAATCTCCCCCTTTTTGGTTTTGATCATGCCAAACCAATTAATGTGTATTGGTGTTTTTCTTTGATCTTGTACCTATGCTACATCATGCTTAACAAACATATTAGTAGCATTTATCTAGTTCGTAGCAACTATGTATATACACAATCAAACATATTAGTAGCATCTATCTAGTTCGTAGCAGCTAAGTATATACACAATCAAACATATTAGTGTACCAATTGTATGTCATTCATCCTCTCTTAATGATTCCTCACTCATCCTTTATGATGAGAAACATGATCCCTGAGCGACTATCATGTATGTACATGAGAATAGATGTTAGAGGACATTTTCCACTGAGTATAAGGTCATGTCCGGCCCTAACTCCCAACATAACTATCTCTCTAACCCTAACACAATCTCAGTATCGTGTTCATCCATTTCTTCCTAGTAATGCGTGCCGATCCTTATGAAGCTCCCGATCACAAGTCTCCTTCATCGTGCGCACACATTCAAACATATCAAGAGAGGAAGGAAATTAATCCCTTTCCCTCTTTAAGGTCACCATTAACATGGCCCCTCAAGCAGAATAATCCATTTCACAAAATCACATACCACCACATATCAAATTGCTAAATCACTACATGACATTCGAGGTAAATGTTTCCAAGGGTCAAACACCCCCAAACCCAATCCCAAAGTATGACAGTTCATAACCAAATATTATTAATAAGCTCACATTCACAACATGCAACATGCTTTGTCAAGTGGTCACACTCACTTGGTCTTACAACATATAACATAATAATTTCCACAATCTCAAATTGTAATGCCTAAATCAAAGTAAACAACCAATTCCACTAACCATATCATTCATTCTATGTATTTCATACAATTTAATACTTTATCTTATTTAGAATCGTACACTATTGCTTACTTTGAAAATTAATTTTTCGTTGACATAGAAATCCATTTAGGGAAAACCATATATGCAACTCAAGGTTTTCAAGTGCAAGGAAATCATTTTGGACTCAAAATTTTCCAAAGGCACCCCCATTAAGCCTTAATGCCCAAACTTCCCTGTTCACAAAACTTGTTTTCTAAGAGTTATAGAAATCCATTTTATGCAAAATTTATATTAAAGTCTATGTTTTCAAACATGAGGAACTCATTTCCATGGTCAAAATCCAAAAAAAAACTGATCCCCTAAGTGTAGGTCGTGCAAAATAGAGACGATTTTACCTAAAAAGGGCAAAACTTGAAATTGTGATTCCATAAGCTATACTAACATAGATCGGGTGTAATTTATGTATAACCTTAGGTATTTGGACCTAGTGAGTTCAATTTTGAGTTCCATAAACACAGGTTCTAGCCCCAACTTTAGAAATTTCAAAAATACAGGGTTATTTGTATATAACTTGCCCTAAATCAAAATTTCATTTTCATATGCTATACAACTCCAAATGAGACATATCATGTATTCTTTCCTGGGTTTTGGGGGTCAATGATTTCATTTTTGTGCCCAGAATACACAAATAATGCATGCATCATTCATAGGGTCACATAACAAAGTTATGGATTTCGCATGAACACATACAAAAACACCACATAAATGAAGTCTAACTTCTCATGATCAAAGCATGAGTTTCAATAGACCAAGTACTCCTCCCTTACCTCTTGATTGGCACAAAAAAGCAAAGGAATGAATAGGAGATGGATTGGACCCTTGAGCACTCCCTAGAGCATCAACATGAAAATGCAAGAAGAACATGAGGGTTCTAGTGATTAGATAAGAGAAAGATGAAGAAAACCATGGTAGAAGGTTTAGAACTCACCTAGGGCCTCTACCCTTCACCTTCTTCCACATACAAACACTAGCAAAGCAAGGAAATGAGAAGCCACTCTCTCTCCCTCTTGGCTAAAAAATGACAGACAAAACAAAGGGGGGGGGGGGGGGGGGAGAGGAGTGCTTCTCTCTCTTTTTTAGGGTCCCTAGGTTTTATTAAGAGGGCTCACATGTAGGTCATTCTAGGTTTTAAAGTCTAACTACCCTTAATGACCCTAAACCTTCTATTTAGTTTCTTAATTAAGTTCCAACTTTCATGTTGATCCTAGGGTAGTAAATTCACTTATTAATTTTCTTAATTAGACCTAACTAAATTAATTAGAGAGTGAAAATTTAATTCTCCTTTTTCCTTATCATCTAAACTAATTATTTCTTACATCTAATCATATTAGTATTCTAAACTTTCTTTAATTAACCTAAATATCTTATTTTTAGCCTAAAGAGTCTCTATTTATGAAACTATCATTAATAAAGGAATTCCCTTACTTTGACTCTTATGAGCTACAATTGACTTTGTTTGACTGATAGCTTGGCCAAGTATTTCTACTTCTAAATCACTTTTTCGTAGACTCTACTTAAAATCTAGGTTACTTAGCTATCTAATGATGGTCATATCGCTTCTGTTAATTATTTCACTAAAGATAATATTACTAAGTTACATATCACGATAAACACAAACTATTTTTTCGCCTGACCTCTCCAATCTAGAAAATTAGGATGTTACATAAGACCATATCACAACTACAAGCATTCTTTTATTATAGGAATGAGAATGAGATAAGAACATTCATAAAAATAGCAGGGCCAAGATGGTAGCTGCAAGCAGTGTCATGATTATCCTTTTCCTTGACCGCGTCCTTTAGTTTTACACGGGGCTCATTTATATCAACTATCTTCTTAGGTTTCAGAGCCTGAACACTATTGTTATCAGCAAAGGCATCTCCAACAAGTTTTGTGGACTTGTCTCCAACAACATTTACAGGTTTTCTTTGTTAACCTAAAAAATAAGAGGGATAGTAGAACAAGCTTTGGAAGCACGAAATAAGGATTAGTCAAAAATCAAAATAACTAATAAAAGAACTTGATGAGACGATGCAAAAAGCAGAAACATGAGTACCACGATCTGGGCAAAAGAAGCCTACTGACAATTGCCTTTTGAGATTAACCTAAATTGTAAAACTTCTGATGTTGCCGCTTCTGGTTAATCATTCTACCTAATAATCTTGAAGTCATATATTTAATTTGGATTTCATAAATCAATTGTCCACCACTATTTAGCTATATTTAATTTAGGCATATTTAAGTAATGACATAATTAAGCACCTGTTTCATAAGAGATTATCACATGCATGTTCAATTACTGATATAATTGCCAACTGCTTTTAATAAAATAAATTAGAAAGAAACTATTTTCATACGACATTTTTATCATAAAACTAATTGAAATATTAAACTTAAAAAACTGCATAAAATATTCAATAAAGTTACACGTCTAAATAAACATAGTATATATTATAAAGCATGTATTCTTTTGTGGTCCCCACCAAATCAGAATTGACTAGTGCTACCAATGACAAGTTACTTATCAATTGGGGGAGTGAATATGACAACTAAGTCATGGGATAACCTTGAGTTCATTACCATTACCTCCATGGTCCTCCATGATTAAATATTTTATACAATTGACAAATATTATAAGAACATCACTGATATAAATTTTACTTTGTAAGTAGAATATAATGTTGATGCCACGATTAAATGCACCTCGAACTTGAAGGTGTTGAGCATATGGTAAGCATGAAGGCTTTGTGTGATGTGCACACTTTCTTGGAACATTTGGAGGCAGTGAACATATATATGTCAGTTTTATTATGGATAAATCAAATGATCCCAGATTGTGGTTTACGGTATTCGTGATCTTCAAAACCATTTGCTCCCATCAAGTCTGGGAAAGCTTAAGTTTTGTAAAGGAGGAAGGTGCCTTAGGTGCAAGAAGGGGAAAACACTAAACTTGGCAGGCAACTCTATGGACCCTATGATGTCCAGTGCTGCATGAACCTAGTAATATGGATCTCGCTTGTTTTGTGGATAAATTAAATGTCATACACATTTACCTTCACTGATTCTTATCTAAATGTCATCACAAGACATATTTGAACATAAATAAACAAAATATAAATGCCAATGAAAATTATTTCAACCATAAAACAAGAAGGAGTCAAATGGTAAGGTTCATGCAACACTAAGCGCATTAAGATTTTAGTGCAAGAGATGATGAATGAATGGACGTGATGGTGGCTTTTAAATCGGGGTAGCTGGGCTTTGATAGCTTCATGGCATTTTTAATTTTGGGAAGTAATTTTTGATGGTTTTTAACGGTCAGAAAGACTAATCATATTTTGAATGTTTTGTCAAATAATTTTTTGATAGTTTTTAATTAATCGTCAGAAAAAAAAAATCATCAAAATTTACCTGTCATATCATCGTTTAACATATATACTTGATATCAAAAATAAAAAATAAAAAATAAAACAGAAAAATAATTTAAAACAAAGACCGATCAAATTTTACTTGAGAGACTAAAAATATATTAAATAGTTGAAGAATTAAAAACATATTTTATCCTGTATATAAACATATAAGTTACAAGAAATACCATTGATTTCGATACAGGAGCAGCAATAGGTTAGAATGTAATTATACCACAATAATATAAATAAAACTTCGTAGATATATGTTCTAGCACGCGACAAGTTGGTGTATTTGGCTCATGCAGAATAGGATTATCTTCTCGAAAGATACTGTTCATCCATTGGGTTTGCTGTCTAAAGTCAAAGACATAACTTGGCTATGGTTTCTTTGTAAGGGAGAGAACAAGCCTGGTCTATTTAATTTATTCCAATTAGTGCATGAATCCGATCGATGAATTGCATTTTGTAGCTAATATGGATCTGTTTATAGTATAAACAGTTTTATGGGTTTGACAACATTCTTTGGATAAAAGAGGTGTTCATAATACATACAACGAAATAAAAAAGATTTATTGCAATAAAAATTAAAAAATTATCTAAATGCATGTTTTTTAAGCAATAAAAAATATTTTTTAATATTTATTTAATAGTGTGAAGACTTTAAATATATCACCAATATCTATTATCAATTCTTTAATGAGTAAAACTCTAAATAACAAATATTTTCTACTATTTAGGTCTAGAAATTAGACTTAAACTTTTTTAATTTGTGTCTAATACATTTTATTCTTAGACATAGGGGTGTTCACGGGTACGGGTCATCCGTGAACTCGAACCGATCCGAACCGATCTGAATAGTTTGGGTTGGGTCATTTATATATTTGGGTCAAAACCGAACCGAACCGATCAAAACCGTTCATGTATGGGTTGGGTCACGGGTTTAGATTTACAGATCCGTTGATCCGATGATCCGATCCGTGAACCCGTAATAATAATATAAATTTTATTATTTATATATATATATATATATATTAAAAATTAAAAAAAATTATTTGACAATAAAAAAAGGTAAGATATTATAAATGGTTAAGATTGCATTAAAAAATAAGATAGGATATTTTTTTATATTGCATTAAAAAATAGGATAGAATATTTTTAAGATTGCATTGCATAATATAATAGAATATCTTTAAGATTACATTGGATAATATGATAGAATATATTTAGGATTGCATTCAAAAATTGGTTAAAATCATATCTTTAAATTAGTATAAATAGAAACATATTTTGGTGTTCATGTATGCATTCCATTCCAAATAATATTAGAATATTAGAGAGTTTATGTTTGCATCATTGAGAGAATTGTTGTGAGATCATATAGAAGCGTTTGACAAGTTTGATTCTTCAACTGATTTAAAGATACCTATTTGCTTAAGGAATATAAGCGTAAATGTAACTATCTTATTGTATTCTTCTTCTTGACTTTGAAAAAGGTCGCAGCTGGGAACTAGGATATCAGTTTTGTCTCTGTTCTTAATGAATTGAGACATGCAACTTCTGACTAGGAAACTAGGATACCAGTCTGATTGGGAAACAAGGATATCAGTCTATCTCTATTCTTGGTGAATTTAGACTAGAGTTTTTTGCTGGGAAACAAGGATACCAACTGGGATAATTGTTGTGTAAGGGTAGACTATTATAGTAAATATTGTTCACAAATCTTTTGTTTTAATTTATATTATAAATCTATTTTATAATATTATGTTGATGGTATTAAATGAATCAATTTTACTACTTTCATACATTTGATAATATTGTGTTAATTGTATGAGATATTTGAAAGAATCGTAATAAAATAGTAGTTCTTAAAAAAAAAGAAATGGGTAACCCGGTGATCCGAACCGAACTGAACTGTTCATGAACGGGTTGGGTTGGGTTGGGTTTCAATTTTTTTTTTCTGAAAACCGAACCGAACCGAACTGATCAAATTTGATTGGGTTGGGTCCTATATTTGGCCAAAACCGATCCGAACCGATCCGCGAACACCCCTACTTAGACATATACTTCTATTTATAATATTAAAGAGATATATATTTGAACATTTTAAAAAATGAGAGATTTGATTTAAAATAATTTTATATCTCTTTATTTTAAGAAGCTTCCTGTTTTAAAGCTAAGAAAATTCTCAAATAATTACATCACTAATTAATATAACTAATCACATTATTTGATCATGATAAGCAGCAATAAAATTTTATTCTTATTATGTGGACAACTTCCACATTTATAAAAAAGATACTCTTTATTTATATTAATCATATTCTTAGTGCTAGCAAAGAATATAATAATATTCTACTAAAATATTTATTTGATTAAATTAAATTGTCTAATTTAATTATCAAGTAAATTATTTTCTTATGCAAAGTTTGAAACACTTGTTTGTATGTGGCCTCATAGTTTCAATACTAAACAGATACTAAATTAATCATAATTAATTTATTAATCAAGATAAGTGCCTAGCAAAACTTTTTAACTCCAGATAATATAAAATAATATTATTTATATTCAAGAACCAATAGAAGAATAATATAATATTTCCTTCCATCATTTATAACTCAATGTTAACTCTAGAGTATAGTATTATTGTCAAACTCTAATAACACATTATATTTAATTAATGAATGACTTAAGAAACTTTTTCCTTCTTTCATTGAATGATCTTAAACAAGATCTTAATTATTATATCATAGAGTTCAAATTCATTACCGAGAATTTTTGGATTCTTTCTTAATTAATCATTAATTCTACAAGTATTTAATCATATCTAATGTCCATTTAAATAGTGCCCTAAGGTATTAAGTGTTTGGTATTAAAATATAATAAATAACTTGTTAATTACTACGATAATATCACTTTAGAGGAAACTATTACATTTCTTCTTGAAAATTTTCTATTGATATTTTAAGGTAATGTTAATCATTAGTAATTTTCAATTGAGCCAATTCAATGATGACATGTAATATCCAAAAATTTTATTATAGTTATTGTTATTAATTTTAGTATAAAAATTATTAGTGAAGAGTTTATTTGAATTAAAATGATCATTTTATATATATATATATATATATATATATATATATATGGAATTCTTGTATTATGATATATTCAATCTCATTGAAATAATTGAATTAAAATAATATGAGTGTTTTACTTACTTTATTTAAAATGATTGAGTTAAATAATTATTTTATCAATAAAAAGATTAGATGGTTGATATATGATGTTTTGAAAATATTAAATAATTATAAAAAAAAGTGGGATAGCTTCATATACTTATTAAAATGATTAATTAATTGTTATTTTTGTGAAGATAATTATTATTTGATCTTATCTCGAAGATAGTAATAATATAAAATTGTATATCTAGTTTAGATAAAATATTTATTATGATTGAATAGTGATCATTGAGAAAAATTTAAATCTTATATAATTTTTTATCTTAATATATCTTGAAAGAAAATAAAATATTATATAATGTTAATAATTAGATAAATCTAGATAATAGAATAGAAAAATATAAAGAAAGATTTGATCAACTAAATCTATTGAGAATATATCATGTGATCCAATCTTAAATCATATATTCTTCTACTTATATAAGGATAGACAATTCTCTTCTCCTAGAATTTTATAAACGATCTCTCTTAGAAAATAGAAAATTAGTTGATCATATAAGATTGAAAAGAAAGAAGAAATAAAGAAAATCTTGTTGGCCCATTAAATAGAGAAGATGAATAATAATTGAAGAACGCAAATTTCTATGCTTCAAGATGTGATTAAAATAACTTTTTTTTCCTAAACTTCCATAGTATAAATTTTTGGGAACACATGTTCTTAATATATTACCGGTTATAAACCATTAAATAGATACATTTATAATTGCATGAATTGATCCATGTGATTATTGTAAGAATTTAGGTTCTGTGTTATTCTTGCATAAAATTATTTAAGTGCCTACATACATAGAGAGAGAGAGAGAGAGACACACACACACACACACACACACACACACACATATATATATATATATATATTATGTGTGTACATTGAATTAACTTTGTGAATCTTGTTCCAGTGCTAGTGCTTTGTGTTGCAACAATTTATATACATGTTTAATTTAATTGTGTTATGCTTATGAATGTGGTTAGTTATATACATGTATGAAATATTGTTTATATGGTTAATTATTATATATGAAATTATAATATTGGTATGGTATGATGTTGAGGATGATTATGATTGATGCAAAGTGTTTGAAAATTCATTTAGTAATTATTTGGGATGACGTGTTGTATTAGTATAAGAGTTGGTCGTTACCTTCCGAGAAGGAATGACAATATAGATTTTATTCCAAGAATAGAATGATAGATACCTTCATCGGATATGAAAGAGATATGATATACGTCCATTTGAGATGAAGATGAGATTTATAATTTATATCTGGATGAGAAAGAAATTCTGGATACCTCCATCTATGATATGGAAGAGAGTGGGATGCCATTATATGGATATGAGCTTATAGACCCCTTAAAGAATCTGAGATTCACATCAATTCTAGGAACTAAAGAGTTCAGTCCAATGACTCTGGAAATCACTGAATTGTATCTATATTATTTGTTTGTTCAAGAATTGAATGTAATGAAGTGTTGATGTTTATTCACAGGAGTAATATTTCGTTGTGTGAATAATTTGTGGTTGTTTTATAAGTATGTATATATTATTTTTAATTTAATTTTATGAGAGAAACACTATTTGTGAACTCTTTTAGAACTTGTTTTATTCATTGGAATTATTATCTCATTAAAAATGTTGTTTTTAAAGTTCAAGGAAGTATATTTTGAGATAAAGGAGAATTGAAGACTTAGTTCATTATCAGTTAAACTTTGTTATAGTTGGTTAGTATTTTTAGATGTCCATATTTGAGAATAAAATTATTTATTTCTATAAAGACTCATTTGTTTATTATATTTGAAGTATTTTGAACCATTGAATTTTCTAAATTCTTATTTTATGGATATTTTAAAGTATATTTTTTATTACGGTTTAACAAAGAGCGTTTGATGAATCTCTAGGTGCATCATTTATATATGCAATTTAATAAATGAGATCTATTAATCTTTATCCAATAAAGACTATCACATTATATTGATCTATCCGGATTATGGTTATCCCATCTCACAATGATCCTATGATAAAAATTTATTTGAATTAAAATTATAAAAGACTTATTTCTCATTATCATAATCTCTATCAAGATAACCAGTCTCAAATTTTAATCAAGAAATTGTCAAATTTGTTTTATTTAATAAAAAACAAACAATAAATAAAATAAAGAATAATTCTTTACCAAAATTTATAACAAGATGGATTGGATTTGAGCATACACATTTAATTATCCCCATTTCATTACTAAGTCCAACTTGTGCTCATCAAATTACTTAGTTTTAATTTAGAATCTCTATATAAATAAATGAGGAACAATCTTTAATACTTCTTAAGAATGGTCTTAAACAATTTTAGTGTTCCTTACCAGGACTTCCTTGTGCATAAGTGGTATTAAAACATGCCAAAGAACATGACAGACACATAACTCCCACTATAATAGTCAAACCTTTGTTCCTTACAATGTTTGTTTCATTTCAAATTATTTATTTCATATGCACATAGCACTAAAATAATTGAGCTTCCAGTAGCTTTTTTTGTAAAAAAAGATCCTTTCCAAATCTAACTTGAGCAATTTACTATGAAAAACATAGGAGGTAATCATTCACACATAAAGCAACATCCTCATAAGTTGAGCAAATAATGTGAGAGAAAAAAAACTTGTCCAACATAGTAATTCAAATTTGTACATAAATTTTTTTTCAAAACATGATAACAAACACCTAAAACTAGTACTTTGCTTATGGGCATTATTAAATAAACTAATCCTAAAAGCTATGGTGACAACATTTGCTCCATTTTGTACTTGAAGATTGATTATTCCTTTCTTCAACCATCCAGTTATTTACAGTCCCTTGTAGTAATTTTTTCTTGCCTATTTTCGTAGAGTTCTTACCAATCATCATGATAGATCCTTTACTCTCTTCAAAGGTAATCTGATTTTCATAATCAAATTGAAGATTGAGCATCTCATGCAAATCATAATTTTTAGAAAAGTTGTGTTGGTTTCAATAAAGGAACTAACTGTCATGCACTGTCGTTGGTACGAGTAACAGGAGTTGCATGGATAATTGCTAATGCCCCCTAAGGTTTACTTTAATTACAAATGCATCCTTTCTTCTTTAGACATTTCTTTAACATCTCCTCTATCTAATGGCCTAAGCTTCCATTAAATATTTTAGAGAAACCCAAGATTACCCTTACACTTGTTTAACTAGGGTTTGTCAGCAATGATTCTGGTTCATGTTCCTCATCTTGACTTTTAGAAGGCCCCCGCTCCCCATGTGCATCGCCTAAGAGTTTGTCGTCGTGAGCATCTTTCCTCTGTGGTAAGATCTACATTGTAGGCAGTTGTGTCCCCAACACCTAGTCCCACTTCGCCAACTAGATCAACATCCTTGGATCTACACGCGCAACATCATGCTTACCCCGCTCAAGCGTCGAAAGAAAGTTGCTGCCATGTCCACCGATGGAGGGGGAGGAGAACATAGGTTTCATGGAAGTTGTTGTCTAGGCAAATGCTTGTGGGGAGCGAGATCAATCATCACTTTGTGATTTTGGTCTGATAATAGAGGGCTTCTTTATTTCAAAGTTTGCATAGGTGGGATTTGAAACAGTTTTGATCTGCATCAAGCATATCTGGTTCACAGAGGCGAGCAGATCTGAAAAAGTGATAGCAGATCCAATTCGGTGATGGCAGGGAGCAGATTTAATTTGGTTAACAGGGAGACGAGTGGATCTCAAGGATGACTTAATTTTTCTTCTAGTGTTCTCCAACTAGATGTCGCCAACTGGTGACGTAAATTGTCTGAATACTAGACTTGAAAAGAAATGAAGATAATTTATATAACTCCTTTATATTTCTTTTAGTTCCTTCTACGCTCCTATCTTCTATAAGTATTAAACTTTGTTTCTAAAGGTTAGACCATGGAAAATGTGGGTGTGGTTATTGCTTTTGTAAGGGTGTAAAGCCAACATATTGCTTTGAATTTAATAACAACATTCTTTAAGCATATCATTTTATTTCGATGCGGTACAATTTTGTGTTCAACAAACTATTGGATTTTATGTTTAAACTCCATGGGTTATCAATAAGAGATGGGTTGGAAAAGATTAGGAAAAGGGAATATTTTTTTTGAATAGTCCCACAACTTTTGAATTCCCTCCATAACTACTCTCAACCGTTCCGACAACGAACAGTCGCGATGGTTCGCCGCCAATGGTTTCCGTGGTTTGTCGGCAACTCTTCAACATGGTTGTTTGTTGTCTATATATATAGACACAGAGGCAATCAAAAAATAATATAAGAATAGAATTTTTTTTTTTCTAATCTTCTCGCTTACAGGCTACTGCATTTTTCGTATCACATAAATTCTTCATTCTTTGTGTGTGGTTCCTTAAGCATTCACTTTGTTTGTTTGGGCTGTTGATTGGTAGTGTCACTGATCTTCAGACGTTAATCCGTTCTATCCTGGGAGACAATTGTTCATCAAACTTTGGCATCAATTGGAGGGAACAAATTGTCTTAAGGAGACAACCTTGTTGGGCTCAGATCCTTTCATCTCTCTGCATCTGTTTCAGTTTCATACTTATCATATAGGTTCTATTTAAATCGTTTTGTGCAGTTGTAGTATAGTATATTTTCCCTCTTGACTGTTAGGATAAACATTTAAATAGATAGTTAGTTACGTAGTTTGAATTTTAAATATGAGAAAGATATATGAGAAGATATGGGTAGATAAGATATGAAGAAAGATAAGATATGAAAAGAGATAATATAGAAAGATATTAGAGAAGATATTGTTTAGATTTAAATTTGAATTGTTTTAGGGTTTTGGTGCTTATAAATAGCACATTATGTAAAGAGCTTTGTGTGGCTTTGGCAGACTATTATCAATAATATTAGAGAGTTTCCGCCCCAGTAAATTTGTGTGTTTGTGTTTGTGTGAGTGCACCAGTGTGTGTGAGACAGAAAGTGGGCCTGTGAGATATCAGTTTATCAAATCACTGATATCATTGATTACTCAGATTCTGACCCTTGTGCAATTGGATGTATTCTAATTCTAAAGTATTAATTATAAATAACAATCTTAAGACAATTTGATTTGAATTTGGGTTCAGTATATTCTATCTTTTTGTATTATATATTATTATCTACTCTCTATACTTTTGAATGGTTAATCTATGAGATTAATCAATGTTTCTATTTGTGTAACAGAAATGACTTCGACAAGTGCAAACTTGGTCAACAACAACAAGGCTCCCTCTGTTTTTACTCCTGCTGAAAAGCCTGAAAAATTCAATGGGGTTGATTTCAAGCGTTGACGACAAAAAAATGTTCTTCTACTTAACAACCCTGTGTTTGGAACATTTTCTCAAGGAAGATGCTTCGAAGTTGGAAGAAGGAGACGAACATGATAAAGAGAAGGTTGTTGCGGTTGATGCATGGAAGCACTCTGATTTCCTATGCAGAAACTACATCCTCAATGGTCTAGACAATTCCTTGTATAATGTGTATAGCACTTTTAAAACTAGTAAGGAATTGTGGGATAGTTTAGACAAGAAATACAAAAAAGAAGATGTTGGCTTGAAGAAATTCATTGTTGGCAGATTTTTGGACTTTAAGATGGAAGACTCTAAGAATGTGATGAGTCAAGTGGAGGAACTTCAAGTGTTAGTGCATGAAATTCATGCTGAGGGGATGATCCTGAGTGAATCATTTCAGGTTGCTGCGATTATTGAAAAATTACCACCATCCTAGAAGGATTTCAAGAACTATCTTAAGCATAAGCGCAAGGAGATGACACTTGAAGATCTGATAATGAGGTTGAGGATAGAAGCGGACAACAAAGTTGCTAAAAAGAAATTTGGCAACAATCCTATGGTCTCTAGGGCTAATGTTGTTGAAGAGGGATCAAAGTCCAAGAAGCAGAAATATTCTGATGATGGAAATGCTAAACAAGGCAAAGGTAAAGGCAAAAAGTTCAAAGGCAATTGATAGAGGACTATCTAAGGATCATGATGATGGAGGTCCATTCCAAGCAAAAGGTCTAGAAGGAGAGCTTGAAGCACTTCCTTTGGTGAGATTTGAAGGACCCATGACAAGGTCTAAAACCAAGCTTCTACAGGAAGAGATGACCAAGAGAATCATGGTTGGACTATTTAACAAGGACAAGGATGGAGGGATACACAAGGAGATGAATTGGAGCACCTTGAATATTGTAGGAGAGCTTGCTTCAGAATTCCTTTCGTAGCTTTCATAATTTCGTAGTTTTCGTAATTTTCGTAATGTCGTAATTTAGTAATTTCTTATTTGTGTAAACTATGCATTTTTAGGCTTAAATCTATAAGTACTCAAATACTGATATTTCCAAGACACTTTGATGAATAGAAATTAAGCATTTGCTTGAATTGGGAGCTTAGCCTCTTGTTGGTTCTTGATTGAAACCAAATTGATTCTTATCAAGGAAGCTTTCCTTTGTGGCGAATCCTCCTCTGACTTATCGTTCCATTTGTGGATCTTGGCGTCATTCTTAGTCATTCCTTAATCTTCTCTATTTTTCTATTTGAGTTTTAAAGCACCATTCATGGAGTCTTGAAGCTTGCAATTCCGGAAACGATCCAAACCAAGCATTCATGTCTTGGTAGTCATCAGCAATTGCTACAATTGCGATAATCCTAGCCACCGTGCAAAGGATTGCAAAAAGTCACAAAAATCCAAGTAGAAGAAGACCACTCTAGCCAACTTGGTTGATACCGCTTATGGAGAAGTTGAAAATCTCAACTTAGCAGCGGTGGTGTTGGAGTGTAACCTTGTAGGGGACACTAAGGAGTGGTGGGTGGATATCGGTGCTACTAGGCATATCTGTTCATCCAAGTGGATGTTTTCTTCCTACACCCCTGTGAAGAATGATGAGAAACTCTATATGGGTAACTCTTCTACTTCAAAAGTTGAAGGTACTGAAAAGGTAACTTTAAAAATGACTTCTGGCAAGGTTATGACACTTAATGATGTGCTTCATGTGCCTGATATTGGCAAGAACTTAGTGTCTGGATTCCTTCTGAGCAAGAATGGCTTTAAACTTGTATTTGTTTCTGATAAGTTTGTACTTACTAAGAATAATGTGTATGTAGGAAAAGGATACCTTAGTGAGGGCCTTTTCAAGATGAATGTAATGACTGTAACCAGTGGTGGAAGAATATGATGGTCCCTTCGAGGAATTCTGTATAGAGTCTGGTATTATACATCAGATGTCTACTCCTTATGCACCGTAATCAAATGGGATTGCAAAAAGGAAAAATCGAACATTAAAAGAAATTATGAACGTTATTTTAATCATGTCTGGTTTACAATAGAACTTGTGGGGGGGAAGCCATTTTGACGGCGAACTATATTATTAACAGAGTCCCTCACAAGAAGACAAAGAGCATACCATACGAAGTATGGAAAGGAAAGCAACCATCCTTGAAATACTTGAAAGTATGAGAGTGCTTGGCTAAGGTTGTGGTTCCTAAACTCAAAAGGTTGAAAATCGGACCTAAAACCATGGAATGTGTATTCATTGGTTATGCACTTAATAGTAGTGCTAGTCGGTTTTTGGTTTATAAATCTGATGTCTTAGATATACATGTTAATACAATTATTGAATCAAGGGACACTAGGTTTTTTAAGGGTATATTTCCGTATAAAAAGGTATATGAACCAAGTGGTAATGACAATGATAATGTTGTGAGACCTCAGGAGACTACAACTAGTGTTGATCCTGTAAAGGATGAACTTAGACGTAGTAAGAGGCAAAGGACCACCACATCCTTTGGACCTGATTTTCTAACATATCTATTAGAAAATGAGCCTCAGACGTATAAAGAAGCTGTAACATCCCTAGAGGCACCATTCTGGGAAGAGGCGATCAATAGTGAAATTGAATCCATCCTATCGAACCACACTTGGGAATTAGCAAACCTTCCTCCTGGCACTAAGCGTTAGGAAGTAAGTGGGTCTTCAAAAGGAAGATGAAGGCAGATGGCACTATTGATAAATATAAAGCTAGGCTTGTAGTCAAAGGCTACAGGCAACACGAAGGTCTCGACTACTTCGATACCTATTCACCTATTACAAGGATTACGTCCATTAGGATGTTAGTCGTGCTAGCAACGTTGAATGGGTTAGAACTACATCATATGGATGTTAAGACAACTTTCTTAAATGGAGACCTAGAAGAAGATATCTATTTGGAACAATCTGAAGGGTTTGCTGTTCCAGGACAAGAACAAAAAGTTTGTCACTTAATTAAATCCCTTTACAGGTTAAAGCAAGCTCCAAAACAATGGCATGTAAAGTTTGATAAAGTTATGTTATCGAACTATTTTAGTATTAATGAATGTGACAAGTGTGTCTATATTCAGAATACTGAGAGGGTTTACCATAGTCTGTCTTTATGTAGAAGACATGTTGGTAATGGGTAGTAATAATCAAATGATTAAAGCTACTAAGCAATTTCTTGCCAGCAAATTTGACATGAAAGATTTGGGAAGAGCAGATGTTATTTTGGGTATCAAAATCCATAGAACATCAAGAGGGTTGGCTTTATCACAGGTTCATTATATTGCTAAAATTCTTGAAAAAATTCAAGAGTTTAAATATAACTCCTGTGAAGAACCCCATAGACTCTAGTCTTCGACTATCGAAGAATACTGGTAAAGCTGAAGCACAAAAGGAGTATGCTCAATTATTAGGCAGTCTTATGTATGTTATGAACTGCACTAGACTTGATATTGCTTATGCAGTGAGCATGTTGAGTTACTTTACGAGTAATCCAAACATGTATCATTGGAAAGATATGGTAAGAGTTTTAGGATACCTAAAGCACAGTCAAAACTTTGGTTTGCATTACGAGAAGTACCCTGCAGTTATTGAAGGATATTGTGATGCAAACTGGATCACCGGTTCTAATGACACTAAATCCACAAGCGGATATGTGTTCACCCTTGGTGGGAGTGCTGTAACTTGGAAATCGTCCAAGCAGACTTGCATTGCAAGATCAATTATGGAAGCAAAATTTATCGCTTTAGATAAAGCCGATGAGGAAGCCGAATGGCTTCGTAATTTTGTTGAGGATGTTCCCAGTTGGCCAAAACCAGTACCAGCTGTAGGCATACATTGTGATAGCCAAGCCGCCATTGGAAGGTTCATAAACGTCATGTATAACGGCAAGTCTAGACATATATGTCATAGGCATGATACCGTAAGACAACTACTCTCGAATGGAATCATCTCAATAGACTATGTGAAGTCTAAAGAGAACATAGCGGATCCATTAACTAAAGGGGTTCCTAGAGAGTTAGTTGAAAATTTGTTGAAAGGAATGGGTTTAAGGCCTATCAATTGTTGATCATCGCGGTAACTCTACCTTAATGAGTGGAGATCCCATGAACTAGGTTCAAAGAGACAACTAAGTCATGATCGATTGTTAAACACTGGAGTTTTAAACGGTGGTATTTTGTCGTCTCAAATATATAGAATTGAGTTTCTTCATAAGGGTTTTTGACTTAGGATTGTCGAACAGGGATGCCTCTTCATGTAGTCGATGTTGAGGTACTATTGGTCTAACACCTAAGTCAACGTGAATTATACTTTTGATTTAATTTGTGATAAATCTAGGAAAGAATCTTGACTTAGTTATCTAAATTGCAAGTCATTTGATTAAAGAGGATTTGATCCTACAGCCTACATTGCTTATGCATTGTGCAAAATTAAGTTTTACTTACACACCCTAATTGACTTGTGTCTCACTCTAAGATATTTTTTTTTCTTTATTATACTTTTTGCTACTAACTATAGTAATTAGACTTATTCTAACTTATCTTATTTTATAAGAACTTATTTGAGTGTTTGGATGTGTTTATAATAATATATTATGAGTTACCCATAAGATCTATTGAACTTAAAAGTAATAAGTTGTTCTGAGTAGCTTATGCACTACTGCTAAAGCGACACTTAAAATATGTCAGGTTTCAAAGCATACCTACCACTTCACCCGAGAATTCTATTTTATTTTTCCTTTTTCATTTTTCCATGCATAATAGATTAGTTCTTTCACCTATAATTTTTTCATTGTTTCTATTTGAGCGGGCATACCAAATTATTTCTTCTGCTTTGTTTTTCATTTTTGCCCCCCAAAATTTCATGACTCAAAAAACCATTCATATATTTATTGGAAACTGTTATCATTCTTTTTTCTCAGAACCCACACTATTGTTTGAGATTAATCGATTAAAGGTACACTTAATCTCACTATCTACAATTTTTTATTGTAGGTTTTAGCTATGAATTTCATTTCTTTGGTATGAAATTCCTTTTTGTAATCTTTCTATTACAAGTTTTGTACTTTGTCTTGTGTGTCAGTATCAGGTCTTTGCATGATTTCCTTCATTGCCGTACGTGAGCTTCAAGCCTCTAAGTTCTAGGTGGCTTCCATTGTGTGATCAAACTAATATATCATATTATATTATGATTTGTTGCCAATTTATCATACTAATATGTATATATTCATGCACCAAGATTCAATTGTTTTCTTTCATAAGCTACAATTGTCATTTTATAGCCAATTTGTAAACATTCTAATTCTGTACATGTGCTTTTCAATAAAAATGAAAGTTACCTATGCAATCTTACTTATGCATGGCCCCTCCACACAACCACCATGCATTCTTCAAAACTCATGTTGGCTTAGAATTTTAATTCTTCAATCACAAGTTCACATTAATCATGATGCCTTACTTTCATGCTTCCAACCAATTTTTGTTCATCAATATTTATATACTCAAATTATTTTATTCTTTCAATTTATTGTTATAAATTTCTATTAATCTTTCATCATTATAAATTTATATTAATTTATAAATGATGAAAGTGTCTTAATTTCTTATTATAAGTTTTCATATTTATCAAGTTACTTGATTTTGACTTTTGTCTTTTGGGTGCAGAGTTGAAGAATTCAAATAATCCAACTTATATTTATTAATAGGAACACTTATATTTACTTTTGTATTTTGCTAGAATAGCCAACAAGAGGTGTGACAATTCATGAAGTTGGGATTTTCTTATATATGATAGGACAACCAGGTTCAATTTGCAATGCCCATGAAAGACTCCAACATTATAGAGAAACTATTTCTAGACATTTTCATAGAGTCCTAATGCAGTACATGTACTTTCGAAAGACATTATAAAGCCTGATGACCCTACCTTTAAAGATATTCTTGATCAAATTATAAAGGATGATAAATACCTTCCATTTAAGAATTGTATTGGTGCTATACATGTTACACATGTGCAAATCATTATACCTACTGAACAACAAATTCCTTACACCTTTAGAAAAAGATATACATCAACTAATGTAATGGTTGTTTGTGATTTCAATATGTGCTTCACATTTGTGTTGGTGGGATGAAAGGATTTTGCACACAATATTAGATTCTTAATGGGTGCATTACACACACCTAGATTACATTTTTAACATCCTCCTCCTGGTTAGTAACTCGAACTTTTTTAGAGTTATCACCAATATGATTGTTTGTGTGTGTGAATAATATTTTCTTTTACTTCATTCACAGGTAAACATTACCTAGTTGATGTTGGTGGTCCTAACTTTATGGGTTACTTAGGATTTTATAGAACCATTAGATATGATCTTCCTCACTTTAGATTAGGCCTAAAGTTAGAGGAAGGAATGAAGTGTTCAATTATATCCACTCTAGCCTTTAAAATACAATTGAATGATCATTTTTATGACGCTAAGTGGAGAATATTAGGCAACCTGCCTTAATTTCCATTTAAGAATATAACTCATATCATTTTTGTTTGTATGACTTTGCATAATTTCATTAGAAGGAATGACACAAGCAATGAAGAATTTTTTTTTTATTTGATGGAAATGTTGATTTACATAATATAGCACTTGCACTTGAAGATATCACATGGGAGGAACCAACTCAAGGAAGTATTAGACAAATGGAGCGAGTCAAAGTTACCGTTAGAGATCAAATGCCTAGAACTATCTAGCTTTATTTTTCATGTTTTTATTGATAAGTATATGTGTGTGTGTGTTTTTTTTTTTTTTTTGAGATTATGATTCTTAACATTTTTTACGAACAAAAATTAGGTCAATGGTAATGGTTATTCTTTAATATTTTTTAGCATATAATGTTATTTTTATTTTTTTATTACTTTTTAAAATAAATCTATTTTATAATCATATTTTTATTTTGATTTTTTTTAATTTGTAAATTAAACAACATATTATAAGTGTTTATGAAATAATGTATATCCGAACGTTATAAAATCATGTTATACTAACTCAAATGAGGTGCATTTTATGTCAAACCCTAGCTTCTTAGACCTTGTGAGTTCAATTTTGAGGTCCATAACAGCATATTCCAGTTCCAATTTCAAAAATCCCAAAAACAAAGCATGAGATGCATATAATTTGCTCTAACTTGAAAATTTAATTTCCAAGGCTACACAACTCTAAATGAGACATATAATATATGCTTTCCTAGGTTTTGGGGGTCTAGGAACTCATTTTTTAACCTAGAATTCACAAATTCAATTACAGCAGCATTCATTATACCACAGTTATAGAATACGAATTTTATGTCAAAACATGCAAAAATCACTATAAATGAAGTCCAACTTCCTAGCAACATAGCATGGGTCCTAAGAGATTAAATACTCATCCCTTACCTCTTTGTTAACACAAGGAAGCAAAAAAAATGAGTGTGGGTAGCAAGAGATCCTTGAGCCTCTCCTAGAACTAGTAATGAAAAATGGAGCAAAGAGGGATGTGAGGCTTCTAGTGAATGGAAAAGAGAAAAATAGAGATAAGCATGAAAAGAGGTAAGGGAAAACTCACCTAAACCTTCAAGAACTTGAGCTCCTCAACAATAGAGGAAGAGAGATAAAATGGAAAAAACACTCATTTCTCTCTCTATGGCCGGTGGCTCTAATAAATGAGGGATTGAGCTCTCTCTCCCTTTTATAAACGGAGTCCTAGTTTTTTAGGGAGTCCCACATGTGGGTCCTCTAGATTTTTCCTCTTTTCTTTTCCAAACTAACTATACTTAGTGACTTAAACTCTCAATTAGACCTTAATTAATTCTCACTTCTAAATTGATTTTTGAGTAATAAGTTCATTTATTAATCTCTTATATTAGTCTTGACTAAAAATAATTAAAGTTAATGAGAAATTAATTCTCCTTCTCCTTAATTATTTAAACTAATAGTTTTTCACATTTAGACACATTAATGTTTTGAACTTCCATTAATCAATCTAGATCTCTCTAATTAGCCTAAAAGCCTTTAATTACTAAATTGTTATTAATGAGAGATTCTCTTACTTTGACTTTCTAAATTGTAGTTGAGTTTTGTTGATTGATGGTTTGACCAAGGGTTTTCTACATCTAAACCACTTATTTCTAAACTAAAAACTTAAATGTAGGTTACTTAATTGTCTAATGATGATTCTATGTCTTATATGCACGATTACATTAAGAATAATACTACTACATTGATTGTGAATCAAGCATAGAGTGTTGATCCTCATGAAGCTTTAGATTGTAATTTTTCTTCGTCATGCACACACAAAAAATATCAAGAAAGGAAGGCAATTAAGTCCCTTCCCTTTCTAACGTCACCATTACTATGGTCCTTTATTTTGGTAAGTCCACTCCTCACACAAGCAAATCAACCAACATCATCATCATAAATCATGAACATCAATTTACTACAATGTTGAGGGTTAGACATCCTCGGTCTTAGACCAAAGCAAGGATTATAACACAATATCGCAACCCAATGTATCAATATATCAACATAGTCTTTCTATGATGTTGAGAGTCGGACACCCCCGGACCCAAACCAAAGCGCAAATAGAATCACAATAAAATATATCAATATATCATCACAACTAATCAATATATACACATAAATCAAGAGAGTAAATTCATATCCACATCATATTTATAACATCACAACATTTTACATTCAAGTCACCATACTTAGAATCACGTGTCATCAAAGTTATCACTTATCTTAATGGATTATCACACCAACTTATTATCATAATTAAATCATCATTTAACACTATATAATAATCATTATAAATCTAGTTCAAGAAATGGTATCCCAAAGTCCAAGTAAAAATCCACACATTTAATAATAAATCAAAAAGTAACACGTACTCTATTTTATCACAGAGCAATACCACCATATTATAATATCAAAGTCTTAGTTATATCTCAATGTAATTTCATAAACTTTATCCCCATAGAAATCTTTATGTGCCTAGTTTTGAAAATAGTATCACTCATCATCAGAAGATCACTACACACATAGAACTAATCACTTTACAAACACATGTCCGAACAAGACAACAATTAGAATCCCTTGCACATGCTTCTCCCCATTTTAATTAGCTTCTTAGTAAAAACAATGAATTAAATTATTAGTGCCCCCCCAAATTTTAAAGCTTATCATGTTTAGTTTTCAAGGATGCTCATCAAAATCTCATATCATTTCTAGATCATTTCCTATTCACAAAGGAAACAATAAACGATGAAATAGAAGATCCAACAAAAGGGTCATTTTGTAGGAATTATACAAAATTCATTTCTCACTCAAATTGAATGTATTTTATATGGATTCATATGCCCCCAAAGACTAATTTCATAATATAATTTTACTTTTAGCATACAAAGTCTCAGTCATTCGCAATATTCAATTTCGTGAGACATGTCACAACAAGAATTTTCTTAACCACTTTGTATGCACAATTATTAATGTCAAACAACATAGCAATCATCTCTCTCTTTCTCTCTCTCTCTCTCTTACACACATACACACATGTTAAGTCTAGCTACGTCCAAGTCACATTGGATTGTACCAAACAATTAAACCCTAAGGTTTTAATGTTTACAAAGTATAAACTTTATGTATTAACCTTTCATGCTTAAGCTACAGGTTCATATTTAACTGTATGAGATACAAGCAGAAAAAGCATGAACTGAAAGGCTCTAGATGATAGACAAAGCATCAGTCACTGGACGATACTGCTTCTACATCTGACCCTAAGACAAGTGCTTTAGCACTTGGCTTGTAATACAAAAGTATGAAACAATTACTTAATTCTTAAGAACTAAAAGAAATCACAAGAAACTAATGTCCATAAGCTCAATAAGAAACTTGTGTCATAGTGCACAAAAAGGAAGATTTAAATTGTCTTGTCTTGACATTCTTAATTCCTTTTGTCTTATGTTGTTAACGTTTTCTTCGATTCATATGATGAATGTTAGCTTTGAGCACAAGGCAGCACTGGTAAACTGTACTTCTCTAAAGATGTGCTGCAGAAAAATTTTATGGTCCCCACTCTCTCTCTTTCTGCATAGTAACTACCTCATGTCAAGCCCTAAAGTTATTAGACAATGGCTAGTTGGGATCTCTCAATGGATGGAATCTCTAAAGTCTATATAAAGCTTGAAGATGTTCGTGTTAAATTTGTTGAATCACAATAGAATATTATGAGACAAAACAAACAAATGTTGCAACGTTGTTAGTCCATTGGACGAAAGAAACTTGAGCAAATTGAGTGAATCTTAGATTTGTTAGGTTAGCGAGTTTCATTGTATTTAAACTTATTGTTTAAACACTCTTTGATTGATTAGAATACATTTTCTATCAAACATATATTGTTTGTGAAAGCCAAGAGTGACTTAGTGACAAATAATACTTGTGTCTTAACTTCAGGGGGGAGATTAAGTGTAGTGCCAGAAATGGCCTAGAAAGTACTCGTTGTAGCCAAAAGTAGCATAGACAATATTTAGTTGTAATAAAAAATTTGATTAGTGTGTTTCAGGTACTTCAACACACACATACACATATTCCATGACTCTAAATCATCTCTTAGTATCTTTGTCTTGCTTTCATATAAACCATAATTCCTCTTATTATTCATACCATTCATGAATGAAGTATTAAAATTTTGTCATGCTCTTTTAGTCTAGAAAATGAAAATTTCATGATAGAAACATAACTTAGAAGCCACTTTTCCCATTGACATAGAAATCTAAGTTTCAAAAAATCTATATTCTAAATCCATTTTTGGAGTTCAAAAGTCTCAATTTTATTTTTCCCCAAATAGTGGAAAATCACCTTAAAAGGGTTCAAAACTTGATTTTTACATAACATTTGCTACACAAATCAAAATTCAACAAACTTTATATGTTTTCCTAGCTTTTTGGGGTCAAGGAAGTCAATTTTGGCATCCTCAATAGCAAATGACAAACACAACAGTACCAATGACATTGACAGAGGCTAATATGAAAAATACACAACATTTCACAACATAAAAATTAAAACTCTACCCATTGCAATCACACAAAGATCTCAAGGATTTGGAAAAACTCCCTCTTACCTTGGTTCCAAAGCTCTACATGATCAAAATGGAAAAATGGACCACCCACTTGTAACCCTTGAGAAACTCTATCACATAAAAAAATGCAAGGAAAAATGAGAAGATTAGAAAGAGAAAAAGAAAGAGAGAAGATGCAAAACTCAAGAAAACTATATGAGAGAGACTTACCTCTCACAAACCAAGCACCAAACATCCCCCTTCTTTCTCCTAAAACTCAACCACCAACTCCTAGGGTGAGGAGTCTCTCTTAGTTTATATAGAGACTCCAAAATTAAGTCTAGGGATTCCTTAGTCATTCCCAAAATATGATTTGTTTAAAACATTTTTGGGCATCTCTAACCATCCTATTTTATTAATTTGACTTCAATAAATAAATCATATTGTCACAAATAATTTTATGAGTTCAAGGCCTTTGGAATAACTCAAATATAGTTTAAAATGATTTTTCCATGATTAAAACATTAATTATGCTCAATAAACTAATTATTAATTCACAATAAAATATATCCTTAAACCAAAAACATTACAATTCTTAATTATAATTAAAATGATTTATCAAGCTCAAAATAAGTTTCATACAATTACAAAAATATCATTAATGAAGAGACTCCTTTATTTTGACTAGTTGATTGGATGTTGATCAAGATTTCTCAACTTGAAGACACATCTTCTTAAGCCTAGAATTAAGCTTCTAGAGCACTTATCCATTCAAGGATATGACACACACACTACAAAATAGTTATTTCACTGCTTAAAATATTATAACATTAACTATCATTCAAACATTAGTTACTTTTACTATAAACTTTAGTATAAACTTTTTATGGTATGAAAAACGGAATGTTACATTGAGCACTTATAACATAAGCTCTTATAAAATAAGAACTTATTAAATATGATCTTAATTAAGTTATTTTTTTATGTGAGGCCTTTTTTTTACTATCAAATAAGATCTTTAATATCAGGACTAGTCTTCAAATAAAATTAAATTTTATAACAAATTAATCAATTTAGCTACTTTTATTGACGCTCATGAATGACATAATTATTTCTTATATATATGATCAAAAGTAATATTACTTATTCTTATATGGATAAATAGTTAAATTTGCCCCCAAAGTTGTGATGCCATGACAAATTAGTCTCTGAAAGATAAAAATATAAATTTATTAGTTTAGAAATATGAAAAATACATGACAAATTAGTTTAAATTTGTAAGATCATTTTGTCATTAAGTTGTAATGTTTAATTACTAATTTTACAATAAGTTCTATTTTTGAGGACCAATTTCACATTTAGTTGCAAAGTTTAGGAATCAATTTATTATACATTTTACACATGACTAAATTTGAATTTTTGTTTTTTTATAAACTAATTTATCAATGTCTTTTCTGCATGCATAAGTTTGATTATTTACCTTCTTTTTATTTACGATAGTATTTCCTAAAATCGTGAGCAAAATATTTTTGAAAAGTTTCTCTTAATTTAAGAAAAATATTTGTTAATTTGTTTTATAAAAAAATGAAACTAACTTAAGAAACGAGACACGGAACCATACCTCCACATAGAACAAGTGTGTCAAAGTATAAGAATGATTCCATTGGAGGGAAGCACGTAGACGTAATAGCTATTTTAATTTTGAGAGGGACACATCATCACTGCACCAGACGAGAGGCCGTCTCTGACGGGCCTTTCGCTTTTGTAGTTTACGAGGGGCCATTGAAAAAGCCACACATTGTTTTATATATAAAATTTTATTTTAATAGAAATAAAAGTAAACAACAAGGCATCAGGCATGCATGATAGTTGTAAATAAATAATAAATAATATACACCTTTTATTTTAATACAAATAAAACACAAGGCAGGTATGATAGTTGTAAATAAATTAATACATAATACATAATATAATAAAAAGAATTTAGTGATTACGTACGGCTAATATTATTTTTATAAATACACACTAATAATATAAAATAGGTTTATACTATCGATTAATATGATTTATAATATAATTAAATAACTGTGTGAAATTATTTTATAAATCTCATTATACAATTTGTTTACTCTTATAAAATTTGAGTGTAATTTCTGTGTATTATGACAGTGTCACTATTTTACATAATTAATTAGAAATAACTTTTTAAGTTATTATTGTAAAAATTAATAAAATTATTATATAATTTTATATTAATTACTCGTAATTTTTTTAGGGTATACACATTTTATATATAATCTTTATATAATTCAGAAAAAAAACTCACACAAGCGACACATAATATACAACAAAATAATAAAAAAAATGAAAATTCGAGAATAATTTTCTGACAAAAAGTGGAGGTGGCATGAAAGAGTCTTTTGGAGTTGATTTGTTTTCTTCTTTCTGTCTCATTTTATTTTATTTTCCTCCTGCCGTATCTTTTTGAAATATTGTATTATTTTCCGATGATTATTTGTCATTCCAGAAAATTGTCAAACTAAAAAGAATGTGTCCACGTAGGAACATCGGAACAAGAATATGCAACAAATGTAGAGAGAGAGTGTGTGTTTTATGTTTTCGTGTTGTGTGAGATCCAAACTTGCTTTCATGGATATGGCCACCGTGTGTTATCACTGCTTAATTCTCGCCATTTAGCCAATGTTGCTTTCCCAACGCAGAAATTGAACCTTCACGCGTAAGCTACGTTCACCCTTTCCCCCCTTTCAATCTTTTCCTCAATTCAATTCAAATCCTTGATCCAATTGTTTTTTATTTTTGTTTTTTTGTTCCTCTTTCTTCGCTCTGATTCGGTTGTATTTGCTTCAATTATGGTGCTTGTGGAATATGGGAAAATAAAGTTTGTTGATCATAGGGTAGCTTTTTTTGCATTGTTTTCTATGACTTGATTTTGTTATTAAAAAAATAGGTTTATTTGTTGGGTGCCCATTTGTTTAATCTGGAAAATTATGATTGATACCCATGTTGAATTCTTGTATGAACAGCTTGGAAATGTTCACTTTTTGTTGCCTTTGGTGTCACCTTTATTAATTTAGATTATTCTTTTTCTTATGTTGAGTCCAGTTTTGAAATATGGAAATTTTTGGATTTTGATTGATAACCCGTGTTGAGCCCTTGCATGAACAGCTTGGAAACGTTTTCACTTTTTAAATTTGGACAATTTTGTGTTTTGATTGATAGTTTGATTCCTGTCTTTCAATTCATGCAATTGATAATGTTGTGTTTGTTGCTTCTGATTCGCTTATGTTGCATTTTGAAGGATTGCTGGTTTGCGGCTCTCAACTTGGTCTGAAATACTCATCAGTTTGTCATAGATACTATTGGCCGTTGTAAATAATTCAAGGTTGGCTGGTTTGTGTGTATGCAGCCAGATAAACTTGGAAGAAGAGGGGATTCTATTTTTTCTTGTGGTGTATGCATTTATTCCATGTTTAATTGCTGGAAGGTGTGGTTCTCTATTTGGTTATAAAAGCGTGTACATGATTTCTTGATGCTGTTCAGTATCCCCAAATATATATCATCTTGGTTTTGGTTATAGTTGATCTGGTATTTGGTCGTTGAGAATCGAGACTTGGGCGTAAGTAGGAAGGAGAAAGCCGACATGAATTTGTTGGTTAATCAGCTTTTTACACTTTTGGCCTTATTACTCTATCAGCAATATGAAAAGAATTAGCAGCCTGAGTAGCTGAGAAAATGCCACAAAATAAGACAGGAAACTTGTTAGGTACCAACACTGGTAAGGATCCTAGCATCTTTCCTAAACATGCCCAAGCCCAACCAGAATTATCCAGTGGTGTCTCAAATACAGGATGTCATGTACATAATAACAACATTGCGATACAGGCAGGAGAAGAATTTTCTACGAATGTTGGTTGTGATGGAATTGCTGCTGGAAGGGTTCCTGATTCACCTGATATACCCCAACATTGTGAGAATGTGTCTGGGTTGAATAGGGAGAATGGCCATGTGAGATATGAAGATCTTACTAATATTCTGGGGTTGAGGAGAATGGACTCTGAGAGTTCTTCTGATATATCTGATTTTGTTGCTATAAAACAGCCAGCACAGGAGATGGAAAACGGAGCTTCTGCAAACATTTTAAGCAAAATTCAGAAGAGAGATGGTGTGTCGAGGAAGGTTGTTCAAGAACCATTTGGTGTCCAGTCTAGTCTCGCTTCAGCTGTATCACCCCTTCGCAGATATGAAGCTTCTCAGTCCAATGGATTTTCTGGTTCGGGAATTTTAGATGATTTTCAGTCTGGGAAAATGAAGTTTCTATGCAGCTTCGGTGGAAAAATATTACCAAGACCCAGCGATGGGAAACTCAGATATGTAGGGGGAGACACACACATTATATCTATCCGAAAGGATATTTCATGGGTACAGCTTATGAAGAAGACCTTGGGTATTTGCAATCAACCTCACACAATCAAGTACCAGCTTCCAGGGGAGGATCTTGATGCTCTAATATCTGTTTTCTGTGATGAAGATCTTCAAAATATGAAGGAGGAATACCATGGGCTTGAAAGGCATGAAGGGTCTCAAAAACTTAGAATATTTTTAGTTCCTTTGGGTGAATCTGAAGAGACATCATCGACAGAGGTGAGTGCTGTTCAGCAGAGTGATCCTGATTACCAATATGTTGTTGCCGTGAATGGCATGGGAGACCCTACTAGGACAAACATTGGTGGGCAAAGTTTGACAAATGAAGCCAGTCCATTTGGGACAGAATTGAATTTGGCTCCAGTTTTTCCGAAAATTCCAAATGCTTCTTCTCTGTTGGAGATCAGGGATGGTATTAATGCTTTAAATCCAGATGGAATTTTGAATGATTCTCTGAATTTGCAAAGGACCTTGCCAATTCCTCCCACTCCAATCCAGTTAACAGGTTCTAGCACAGGTTATATACAATTGCTCGGCAACAACTCATGCCAGGGAAGTATTGAGAGCAATGCATCATTTGCTACTTCTCAGCTACATCCTGAGTACTCCAATATAAGCACTGCTGATTGCAGATACCCTCAACAAGAGGCTGCTACTTTGTCAAGCGACACCCGTCCTTATCAGCATGGTGATGTTGGTTGGCCCAAAAAGCTCAATGGGCATTTGAACTACAATCCTGGTAATGAATTAGTGACTCCTGTATATGTTAATCCAAGTGATGGTTACAGTGATGAAGTTTTTGGTGGAAGGTCCATGCAAAAGGAAAGAAGAGTCTACTCTGAAAATCTTCTTTCATGCTTGGATGATCCAATCTATCAACAGGGTGAATCTTATGGAATTACAGACTCCCCTCATGGGATGCCCCATGCTTTTTCTGATCCACAGTTGAATGAGAGTGGAGCATGGTCTGGTTACATCTCGCAAAATGGATTTAGTCAATCTTTCTCCATTAACCTTGAAAAGTGTCAATTATCTGCAATGTTACCCCCTAAAGTCTCACAGGTGAGCCTTATAAAGAATCAGCATGATTGCATTGTCCATCATCCTCAAATGCAAAGTAAGACACCAAAAGTTGAGTCATCTGAGCCACACAAAAGGCAAGATTTGGCATCTTCTCCATACTATGATTCATTGGGAATGAATGATCCTGTTCGTATGATGGATAGCATTATAACTGAAAAAAAGAACCTTATTGCTCAAACTGACTTGAGCGGACCCAGCTATGTTGCTAAGGATATTCAGGAAAATTCTGTGAAATTAGAAAGGATGGAGTTAATTGAAGAAAAGAATTCAATTTTTATGGATAGCAAGGTTCGTGAGGCGAAATCAACTGTCATTGATATGGGACATGTGCCTGAATTGCATCTTTTGGAGTCCTTTCCTGCTAATAACTCCAATGCTAAGATTAATATGCAAAAGAATTGGGAGCTACCTTCTGAGGGTATAGTTCCTGTTTCATCAGGCATGATGGGCCTCTCTCTAAATAATCTAGTGGGAAAGGGCCGATCTGATCCTGACATGAGCCTAAGGACTAGTGATCACAAAAAATATGCTTTGGCTGAAGGTCTGAATGGTGAACAAGGGATTGATTTTTCATTGACCAGAAATTTTGATTTAAATGCTCCAATTTTAAATTGTGAAGTAGGCTCTTGTGACAAAATTTCTCAACGAGATCATATGTTCAAGCTGTCCATTCACCCAGATTCTCTTAAAGCCGAACAAATTCATCCTTCTAAGAATCAGATGGCTGCAGGTTTTCAAGAAAATCAAACAGTAAGCTCTGCAAGTTTGTATCCTGCTGCATTTCGTGATGATCTCAGTCCAAGTCTAAACATGCCTTTGAATGACCAGGATAATTCAAGCAATATTATGTCTTTTAAAATTGCACCATCTTATCTTGATGACTTTATCATCAGCACTGGACAAATGGTGAGTCAGATTATCCCCGAACACTCTGCCTCTGGAATGTCAAAAGTTGAAGATAAAATTTCAGAACAATCAAGAAGGTGTAATGATGCAAATCCAGTGGAGCCGCTTGTTGTAGTAGAAGACATGACTGGTGTTGTTCGTCCATATATTTCAGAGGATGTTGGAAGTGTTGTTGTATCCCCGTCTCATACAGAAGCTGAGAGCATCGTCCCTGAGTCTGAACCTGAGGTACGAAAAATTGAAATAAGATGTCTTATGATATTTTCTTTATGCCTTCCTGAATATTTTGTTTTTATTTACAGGATTTTAATGACAATCAAACAGACAAAAATGAATTCCTTTCTGATGCAATGATAGCAGAAATGGAAGCTAGCATTTATGGTTTACAGGTTGACCATCACTAAAATGTTTTAGTTCTGGTTTTTACTTCAACTTGCAAGATCACATAAATGTGGCTATTAAGAATTGTTGATACCCAAGTCTTAGTTGATTAGATAATGGTCATGAATGAAATAATTTAATATACTCTTTCACTGGTTGGTCAATGATTCAATTTAAGTTTTTTCTGCCTTTTTTTTTTGTTGGGGGGGGGGGGGTGAATGTTTATCAAAGGTTTTGCAGCAAAGTATAACCTACTTGAATGTGTGGTAAAGAGATTTTTTTTTTTAGTATATTGCACCTTTTCTGCTTCCTAAATTGCATAGCATGCAGTATTTGCAACCTTTGCTAATTCAGTAACAAATTCTCCCAGCTTGACCAGTTTGTGACAATTATTTTCTATGACCTATCGAAATCAATTGTTCTGATGCCATAATGATTAAAAGAGAAACTCCCTTGTTTGTTATTTGATATTCTGCTGCTACATAAGCCTGGAGGAAGGTTTTTGTTTGTTTGTTTCTGATATGTTTCTTACATTAGAGCATGATTGATGTGTTTGTGGTTGCTACTAAATAATTTCCAGTTTCCTTGTGCTTTTCTGCATTACATCATATAGTTATCCTATACCTGACTTTTACTACTATGTAATGCAGATAATAAGGAATGCTGATCTTGAAGACCTTACGGAGTTAGGATCTGGTACTTATGGAACTGTTTATCATGGAAAATGGCGGGGAACAGATGTTGCTATAAAGAGAATTAAGAAGAGCTGCTTTGCAGGGAGGTCTTCTGAGCAAGAACAGTTGGTAAGTATTCAGTGCACTTTTCTTCTCAACACCATGTTATGTATTAATAACATACATATTTATATCTCTATCTACTCATAGGTTTAATGTTACTTCTCATAAATAGAGGGATGAGTGTAGGATTAAATCCAAATGCACTTGCACTCTTTCTTCCACCCTCCTTGCCTCATTCCCTTTCCCTCACCCTTTTATCTCTTTATGTATCTATCTCCCTATGTAGATCATTATGGAATTTAAATTTTATTTATGTCCTAAATTCAAATAAATTAATACGTAAGTTTTTTAGATTTAAACCATAAGGTGAAAAGAGATGCCTTACATACTATTTTGCAGTTTTTCTGAAAAGTTTATATTCATTTAAAAATTGTGTACCAGACACCAGTTTCAAAAGTTGCTCTGTTGAGTTCTATTGAAAGAAAAAGCCAGCTATGCACTTGAATCTTACAATGTTTCACGGTTTCGGTAGGCAAAAGATTTCTGGAGAGAGGCACAGATCCTGTCAAATCTTCACCATCCCAATGTGGTTGCATTTTATGGAATAGTACCAGATGGGGCTGGTGGAACCCTAGCAACTGTAACAGAGTATATGGTTAATGGTTCCCTTAGGCATGTCCTTGTAAAGAACAACAGGTATTCTAATTTAGTTAATTTTCTTTGACTAATGTTTTGAATAAGTTATTTATGGATGTACCAAATTTCCAATTCTTTATGCAGATTACTAGATCGTCGTAAAAAGCTAATAATTGCCATGGATGCAGCTTTTGGTATGGAATATTTGCACTCAAAAAATATTGTCCATTTTGATTTGAAATGTGACAATTTACTTGTCAATCTAAGGGATCCACAACGACCCATATGCAAGGTAAGAATCCGTGATGTCAAGTTTCAGCTTGGTTAATGTTATGGAACGAGAAAAGAGATTTAATGAAATCCACGTGTAAAACTACATCGCAAGGATTTAGTTATACAGACAACAATTATTAAAAACAAAATAACAAAATCCAAATTACCATAAATAAATGATTTGGTCATCCTATACAATGAATCTTGACACCATTTAAATAATTTCCAACACCCCTCTAGCTGGAGCATATAGGTCAAATGCACCATGTTTGTCATGTATATAACTTAGCTTAGGACCTATCCAGGACTTAGTTAAAGCATCCACAAATTGGTCATTTGAACTAATGAACTAAGTGGTGATGTTTTTGGTTTTGGATAAGATTTTCTCTCTAATGAAATGGAAATCTATCTCAATGTGTTTGGTCTTATGAAATAGTTTTAGGGCATGTAGATTATTAGCATAGAAGGGTGTCCTTTACTTAACCTTCCCAAATTTGAGCTTTTGAAACAATTGTTTTGAGTCAAATGAGTTCACGTATGTAGTTGATGTCATGGTTCAATTTCAATATCTGCCTCAGCTTTTGACCTTTCAACAATATTCCTTTCCCGGATATTAATTTAGTTATCCCTAATGAATACACAATACCCAGAAATGGATCTCCAATTAGCAAGGAACCTACTATTAGCATTCGAGTCCAACAAAGATATAGTACAATCAAGAGACTGAGTAAACCAACTAATTGAAAGAAAATTAAATGAGGAAGCTTGAACATAAACATAAAACATATAGGCAAAAAAAAAAGGGAGGGAATGGGTAGTACCAAGCCATTGAGATTGTGTTTTGGAACCATTAGCAAAGGTGATCACAAGGGAGTAACCAAATGTAGAAATTTTGGAGAATTGAGATTTATTGTTAAATATGTGAACAATGTCATTAGAATCCAAGACCTAGGGGTGATTACTAGGAAAGACAAACATAGGATTTATCTGGATGCACTGCAAAGGCAATGTATGCCAAGCCCTTATGTTACACAAACCATTTCAAAAGTCAGAATAGGTAGCCAAAGATGGTGTCAAATGATCCAATGACTCAGGGTCTTCTATGGGATAGCCTCTGCATTATTGACAGTGGGAGCAGGGTGGCAGCAGAAAGCCCATCACTTATCAACTTGTTGCAGTGATTGCACATATCATCATGATCGACACTCTAGGATAAAAGTGCACAGGATCAACAGGTGGAGGCATATCAAACATAGGCTGTTCAACATGGGGACATTAAGTGAGTCCAAAATTTGATCTTGGTAGAATATTCCAAAGGTAAACTATAGAGGGCCAACAACATGAAAGTGCTATGCTGCTCAAATTCCTAGGCCGATGTCTCCATAGGGGAAAATATTCTTTGAAATCATAGAGAACCCATCAAATTTCTCTAAATAAGCAAACACAGGGCTTTCAAACTTTTGAGGGGCAATGACACATTGACACTTGTGATGTAGGGGAAACCCATAAAGATATTGAGTGCTATTGGCATGTAGAACCTTGGCCTGCTCCCAAATTCAGTCTTAACTTGAGTGTTGTGAGCATGAAAAATCTGCTTCAAGATGAGATGAATCTTGGGTTTGTTGATGCTACATAATTGGGTGCCAATCTTAGTTGACCTAGAGTGCATGGCAAGAAAGACAAAGTCAGCTTAGATAGTGAGGTAGGTCATATAGTCCTGCTGCTTGGTAATCCACTATTTGATATCTAAAGCTAATGTATCACATTTGTTTACATCCAACCTGTCAGAGGAGTGGCATTGACATGGATGGTGAAATCACAAGCATGTAATTCAACTCAATTCCAACCCTGTATGAAGCTCTTCTGTCACCACCTACTACATCATGCACAGAATTTTTTGAGTAATTTTTTTTTTCTTTGCTCTTAATTGGTTCTTTTTGTTTATTTTTGTAAGTACATGGGTGTAGGCAAAACCCCGGGGTAGAAAGAAACTAGAACCTGTGCATCAAAGAAAAAATATTACTCTGATTTTGTGAAGTTTTATCTAATTGTCTTACTTAATATGACATACTTTTTGTTTTGCAACATTGTTGATTATTTTTTCCTAGGTTGGAGATTTTGGATTATCAAGAATTAAACGCAATACCCTTGTATCTGGTGGTGTGCGGGGAACCCTTCCATGGATGGCACCGGAGCTGTTGAATGGGAATAGCAGTCGGGTTTCTGAAAAGGTAATTGGGGATTATTCTTATAAAATTCAGTAATGTAGAGGAATCAATGAGTCTTTTGACAGGCATTCAGCTTGTGCAATGACTGACAGGTTGACGTTTTCTCATTTGGCATTTCAATGTGGGAGCTATTAACAGGAGAGGAACCTTATGCAGATATGCATTGTGGTGCCATTATTGGTAAGAATCTGTCAACAATATTATACCTTAACCTTGTTTTTGGATGAGGAATTTCAAAATTTTAGGGAAATTGAAATGCCTGGAATTTGAATTGCTTTGATTTTAATTTCATTCATTTTCCAAATGTTTTGTTTGGCTAAATCAATTCAAATTTCTTAAATTTTAATTTTTTTGTTTGGATAGTGCAATTCAATTTCCTCCCCATGCAAAATTTCATTTTTATATTTTAAATAGATGAAATTTCAATATTAAATTTTATAGAAAATAAACACATACCTAATTTTAAAATATATAATTAAAAAATAATTTTAAAATATAAATATTGATAATTTTGACCAGGTTTTTTTCAACCGACCATTGTAAGTGATGTTTTTAGGTCAACACCAATCGATGCTATTTTTCGGACGACATCGACTAGGTATTATGTTGCCAAAGTATGCAGCGAATATTTTTCAGCTGATATTGGCCAAGACTATTTTTTGGTCGACGCCATTCAACTTTTTCGATAGATGTCAGTCGGTGATGTTATTCGGCCAACATCAACCGAAAATAGCCCTTGCTAGCCGACATTGACAGGAAAATATTCCTAGTTTATTGTATTTGAATTTAATTGTATGGATTGAATAATACAATTTCTACTAAATGTAAAATTTTGTTTCTAAATATGTATTTTTCAAATTAAATTTTAACATTAACTTTACTAAAAATAAACATTAATCAATATTTAATTATATAATAATTTTAAAATAATTTTAATTTAATATTAGATAATATTAAAAAATTAAAAAACAGTATCATCCTTTCAATTTCGTTACTACAAGAACACACCTCAAAATGCAAACGCAACACACAAGATTTCATGGCCAAACATTGAAAGCAAAAACAAAGAGAAGCATAACAAAGATGAGGTAGACGATAAAAAACAAGAAGAGTTTGGCTTTGAGCTCTTGAACTTCGATGAATCGTCGATCTCCGTCGCCGTGGCGTTCAACAACGGCCAGGTTCATCCATATTTTCCGATTTCAACCAGGATCTTCTCTTCTCCAGTGATTACGATGGCGACACTGGCGTTTGTATGCCGATAAAGGTTTTTGTCGAACATAAAGACGGTTCTCCGTCGCCATTGGAGAAAGAGGCATTGCCATGGAAGGGATTGTACTGTGATTGAAATTTGCAAAAGCACTGCACGAGAGAGAAAGCAAGCTTTGAACCACCATGAGAGAAAGTAGAGAGAAGCTTGTGAGGGTTGTGAGTGGAGCGTCAAGTTAGAGTTGTGAGATTAGGGAGGCATAAGTTGCAAGAGCTAGAGACAGTTCGTGGGAGAGAGGAAATTCAAATTCTTAGTTTTTAAAGAGAATTTGAAATTCTCCTATATGAACTAATTAAAATTCCTTATACAAATACCAGAATTTTAATTGCTCCTTAACTTTGCATCCAAACAGCTTATTTTACGGGTGAGTATTTTAAATTCTTCAAAAAAATGAATTGCCCCCTTAAATTCCCCCATCTAATTGCAGGGTAAAGGAAAGTTACATTCTTTCAAACAAAATAAATTTTGAGGAAGGAATGGAGTATCATGGAGAAAATTGAAATGTTATTATTGTAGGATGTTGCATTATTTTTTATTCTATTTGGTCTTAACTATGATTGATATATGTAAGGGATGTTAATGTGATACTTTTTAGTTTTTAGCATAAGATTGTACATGTGCTCAAGTAACAATATGGTTGAAATGTTTTATAGGATTAACCTGAAGCAGTATAATTGTGAATCTTTCTTTGCTGACTACCTCATTTATTGATCGCTTGGTATGTCTAATGCCGGACCAGATGGTATTTATGTTAATGATGAAGTGCCTCCACTTTTTGTTGTCTGTTTGCTTTGGCCAACAACTTGCACTTCATTAATTTTTTTACTTAGTTTAGTATACTGGTAGTGACATTTACTTAGCTTAGTATACTGGTAGTGAAACAAGACTTAATGGAGTGGGATATAGATTGACGGATGGTATGTCTTAGGAAAGAGTGGAGAAAAACTATGAGCTTGGTGGAAGGTTAAACTCATTAATAGTTCTATGTTCCAGTCGTTCCTTTGTTTTAGTTTTTTTCCTCTTCTTTCTACCTTCTTTCTTTCACCCTTCTTTTATTTTAGCTTATTTTTTCTCTCTTTTGCCTTATTTTCAATTTATCATTGGGTTTATCTACCACCGACCCCAATTAACTTGGGTTAAAAGTGCTGTTGATGTTGATGTTGATGTTGTAATATACTGGTAGTATTAGAATGCAGAGATTGAATCCAAATATCCAATTATAAAAAAAAAACCTTACAAAAGTGACCAGGTGTATTGGAGAATATGTAGGGCATAATTTTTTTCTTTTTTAATTTTCAAACATTGCTGGTATTTTCCAAAATTTTAACTCAAATGATGGCTGAAACTGTTTGCTAGAAATCCCAGTTAGAAACTCTTGTGATTTCTATGTTGTTCATTGTTCTGCAAATAAACTAGGCAAGTAGCTGTTTGAAATTTGACCAGACAAGGCCATTGAGTATGAACACACTATTATTACCACTATTAAGGACTTACCTTGATGAAGGGGATTAAAAAATATATCAAATTCTCGACTAGCAGGACATACAAGTTAGGAGTTCACTTTTGCTGAGGATGCAATGATCCTTGCCAATTTAAGTGTTCTTAAATTTATGTTATAGAAGTTGGGGATGTGTTATTCATATATCTTCTATAATTTAAAAAAACTAGCACGCACTACTCTACCTATTGCACTCTTTAATTGCTCCTATTGTATACCAATCTTTTGCCAAAGATATGGTTCCTTATTGCATGTCTTCCTAATCTACTGGTTAATGCCACTGGAAGAATATTGATAGCTTTCTGACTTCCCTTACTGACTTGCCTCCCTTTTTGTGACATGTTCATGTAGGGGGTATTGTAAAGAACACTCTTAGACCTCCTGTGCCTGAACGGTGTGATTCTGAATGGAGGAAGCTTATGGAAGAGTGTTGGTCACCTGACCCTGAAAGCCGACCATCATTCACGGAGATAACTAGCAGGTTAAGGTCTATGTCTATGGCCCTTCAAGCAAAAGGGAATCATCAGGCATATCAGTTAAGACCTGGTGGAGGTTCCTGAAACAGACACAATTTTCTGCATGTTTGATGGTGCAGGATTTTCATTGTACAGTATTGTCTTTAAAGAAGCTGTCAAGATTGGAATTGACATGCTTTCAGGGTTACCACAACACTTACCTATTGTTTCTTGTGATTTCTTTTAGCTATGATATCTTCATTTGTTTATTCTTTTTTTTTTTTTTTTTTGTAAAATCCAGGGTTGAGATCATGGTCTAGTAGGATTGCTCAGATCTATAAAATTTTGTACTTGGTGCATGGTTGAACTTTTGCCAAAGATATATAAAAAATAGGAAAGAAAAGGTGTCTTTAGTGTATGTATACAAACACTAGCGCTTGTAATATTTGCTTGAATGATGTGAGTATCATCTTTCCCTTTATTTTTTTGAAGATTATAATGTAACGCTATGGAAGGGACTGAGAAATATGTGGAGTAGGGAAACTAACTCTAAGATCAAAGACCTAGTCCTCTCAATATACAACAAAACAGTATTGTATAGTAGGAATTAGGAAATAAAACTAAAATGGAATAGTAACGAAGGGGCTATCTGCAACCATCCCGTCTTAATTTCCTCCCAAAATATGCCTGCCTCTCCTACCAGTCAAAACTAAAAATCATTCATTTATTTATAAAGATAAGCTACTTTTAAACTAATTAAAATTCATGTAAAAAAGATTAAGAATATAACATCCTCAAATTTTTATCTTAAGTTTATAGTCATGTTTAAATTAATTATAGATATATAATGATAGTTTGATACAAGAAGAATATGATAAAATTTATTTGAACACAAGCTATCAAAAAACTGTCCACTACTGTCACCCGTTTTAAAAATTTTATTTCTCTCTCATTTATTACTCAAAATAGGCATATGACATATGAAATTAAAGATCTAGATGTAAAATTTAACATATTAAAAATTCAGCTAAATCTAGATTGTGTACTGCTTGCAGTCGCAAAAACGCTAATAGATGTTATTGTCCTAATTTGGACCCGCTGGCAGCTTTGGAGTTTAGTTTTTAAAATACCATATCTAGAGTTTTAGAACTCCAAATGATACATGTGATACCTTGTTAGAAAGCTTAGGAAGTCTAGTTTAACATACTAAAAATGGGAATTTATGGACTGGTATATTCCTACAGAAAATAACAAGAACGAATCATATAAGGTAAAATTTTTCTAGCTATTTGAAAGAAAATTCTGGTCTTGGCAACTTGTAGCTCCTAGAACTTTGGCACAAAGGCTAAAAGATTCAGCCAAGTTTGGCTCCCAAAACTCCACATGTTGCAGCCAAAGGAAAATGCATGGGTATGTGAATTAATAGAAAGAGAAGTGCAAACAAGAGTCAATGAGAAGTCAATAAAGTGAATAAGACAAAATTAAAAACAAGATTCTTGAACAATCTTGTATGACTATCAATGTGGAACCTTAGGAACTTAGAAGTAAAGGATGATTTCAGCCAAGCACTTAAGAACTAATCAAAATTGGTCACTTGTAGGAGCTTTCCACATGCATGTATGATCATTAACGAAGGGAATCTTTTCTTAAACCTTAAAATATTGGTGCAACCATGATATTTGTATGTTGCTATGAATTTTGTGAAGGCAAAATAGGGAAAATTGAATAATGGTCATGTGTGTATAGTTGTAGGAATTTAGCAAAGGACATCAAGATTTTCAGCCATGCTCCACATGCATTTGGGTCAAAGAATGAAGGAATATTGCAAAGCTTGACCAAAGAAAAATCTAGTGCATAAGATAAAATTTTAGGATAATATCTCTTAAGGTAATGATTAGTTAGTTGCATTTTAACCAAACTAACTACTAACCAAGATTTAAACCTAACAAAACCCTTTCCATCTTAGCTAACTTGATTGATATAAATAGATTGGAGTATCACAAAGTTTTTGCACATAAACTTTTACCTCAAAGTTTCCTCCTATAGCCCACTTGCTTTCTTGCTTACATTTCTCATAACCGTAGCTTCACTCCTAATGTACTATACTTCTATTTTCTCCTTTTAAAGACTTTCTTCCTTGAAGATTTCCAAGAAAGGCAATCACCTACTTAGTCAATTGCAAATCCAAATTTACTTGAGGTAGGCTAGACTTCAATCTTTAATCAAGAGTTTATTTGGACTAACCTATATGTTTAATGGAGCAAATTTATAGTTGATTATTTAGGCTGAATTTGAATATCATTTAAGAATATTTTATGATGTGATAATGTTGATTTAACAATAGGATAGGTTGATGATTTAAATGCTGAAATTTTACTAAGGATTGAACTTGATTTTGATGACCTTTTAGACTTGATTTAATTTTGATGAAATTTTGGACTATTTGCTGATATGTTTATGATTGGAATTGTTTTAAATTTATTATATGAAGTAGAGGTTGAATGGTATGGGGATGAAAGGTCTATTTACTCAAGTGGTTCAATTTGATAATTAAATAGTAGAGTGATAAGTTGAGGAGAACATAAGGTCTAGACTAAGTTCTAATCTGTTCTTGAGAATGTCTAAAGGAATTAGAAAATGATTTGTATGGTGTATTAATGATTACTAGTTATATTACTAACATGTTTTCTGTAACTTGAGGATATTATGTTGCCATACATAAGTTGGCATGATGTTGATTAAATAAGGTATGGTAGACTAACCATATATTTGGTACGTATGATGTTTGTGATGAAATGTTTCCACGAGGTTGTATGAGTTTGCTCATGGATTGTATGATGAATTTGATGTGATGATATATATTGATTCATGTTTCTGAGTCCAGTATGAGATTTGCGAAACAGAATCCAATACTACATACAGTACGATATGTAGAGGTCATATGTACCTTGGAATTTCATTCATGCATACATGTTGTTGAATGGTTATTTATTGTATGAATTTTATTGGAATTTATATTGATGATTATTAACGTACTAACATATTTGGTGGTTTAGTTTTGCTTACTAAGAAATTTTATTTTTCACTAGATATGTTTTATTTTTTTTTCTATAGATGACAACATTGATCATTTTCCTTGATCATGCCCTGGATTGGTGGTGACATATGGATGAAGATAGAAACTGTTATACTTTTACCATGCACCTGGTTATGCGTGTTTAGTATATTAGAAATTATGGTGATGTATAATCTGTAACACTTGTATGATAACTAGACACTAGGCGGTGTATAGAAAATCTCGTACTTTTGTAACAAGAATTAATTAAATCAAGTAATCAATTATCTTTAATGTAAGAAATATCTACTTATACAATTTATACGTACTCAAATTTTTTACTAATATATGTTCTTTAAAATAAACAATAATAAAAGTTATCTAGAATATATTAGGTAGTTAGAAATATATATATATATATATAAGGTTGTTACAAAGAAAATGTTTGGAAGTTGAGCCTTTTGGAGAAAGAAAAGGTAAAAATTTTATGTTTAATAAATATTCTTTAATTTGAGATGATATTAAAATAAAGAGATAGAATGATAGAGTGGTATAAATTTGTTTTTTTCTTAAGTATTATATATCACTACGTTTATTTTTATGAATATGATACAATTTCATTAATTTAAAATGGACTTTTTTGGTTACTTAATTCTTACCATCCTTCCCTTCCTAAACACCACTCTCAAGTATATCCTAAATTAGATTAAGACTTACCTTATTCAAGAAAATCAATAATTAATATTTCAACACTTGGATGATTTGATGTGTCTGTAAACATCATATTAAAGGCTGATTTTCTCGTCAAAAAACTACAATTACTTACATTATCATTAATAATTTGTACGAGATTGTAACCTTTATTAAAATGAGTTGAGCTAAATTTAATAATTTGATCTTTAATAAACACGGAAACTCAAATCATGGTTATTAATTGGGATGATTTCGGACATATTAATAAAGCTCTTTCGATAATCAATTAACTAGGTGTACTGATAAATTGTAAATAGTAATTAAAGTCATGTGAAGAACATCAATTGAGGAGATAAAGAACACAGCAAACTTAACATAAAAAATGGTAAAATACCGAACTTTCTTCTTTAATTTGAGGAGTAACCTTACTACTCAAAATAGAAATAGAAACTTACAAGAAATTGAATAGAGACTTTTTACATAAAAATATGAATAAACCAGGTAATTAAATTGAAACTGTATGTCGAAGATGGATGTCCAAACTCCAGAACGATCGTCAAACAGGTAATTCCCTCTTGCAAATCTTGTTCGTCTATTTTTTCTCACGCATCCACTTCTCCTTCATAGTTTTCCAATTGAGCTCAAAACCCTCGCTGATCCTTGTTGCAGTTCTGTGAACCTCACTCCTTGGAGGGTACCGCAATGCATAAGACAACAAAAGCCTCACATCATCCACAAACTCATCAGCTTCTGAGTAATCCGAATTCTTCAACTTTGACTCAATATCCTCCAAACCCTTTGGCTTTTTCATGGCTTCAGACTTATCAAGAACGTACAAAATCTTAGGATGAAGAACATCCTTCTGTAAAGCCCAGGCATCTCTTCCTACCATCAAACGCTTCAACATCGCCCAGCACAGCATCTTCTTGCAACGGTCCATCGTCATTACGTGATCCACCTTTCGCTTCTTCTTCTCTCTGTTCTTGCACTCCACACGCACACTATCCTCCTTCTTTTTCTTCAACTCACATACTTCCGACGGATTTTTAGTGTTAACCCATGTTGCCATTTCGGTTCTTGAAATTCTTGAATCAGTAACACAAGATTCTGATGGATTTTTAGTGTTAACCCACATTGCCATTGCATAATAACCCTTCTTATTTTTCAGCTCACACACTTTGGACACTATTGAATCTTTTGGAGTGTTGGTACCACAAGAATAAGAAACTTTAGAACGTTCAGAGAAGATCTTTATAACGAGTTTTCTCCGAGGATGTTCTGCTTTTGCCATTGGTTTGGTGGCTTATTATAATTGATATGAAAAACTGAGATGAATGAATCGCCAATGGAAGGAAAGCTGAAATTAAGGTTGTGCCTGAAACAGAGAGAAGAGGAAGTATATGGCGGTGGGTAAAATAAAAATATGAGTGGGATATTAATGAGATAAACGAGTAGTTAAAACGATATTATCTAATAATAGATAGAGCGGGCAATCTTTAACAGTTATAATAAAACCACACGGCTATAATTTAAAAATGACAACTTTAACAGATTTTATTATATATATATAATTACACTTTCTTAAATATAAAAAAATGGATAAACATGCTGCATGTTATTTGATATAACAAATATTCTATAATTCTGATATGTGTATTCATATAAATATATAAAATGTGTTTGATTCAGGTTGTTTCCTTATAATTTTTATATTCTCTTTAAAAGTTTTGTGAAACACTTTTCACTAAAAAAATATCTCAAAAAAAATATTTAAGTTATTTTAATAGAATAAAATTTAAAAAGGTTGTTTTCAAAAATTAATAGAGGAAGATTTTTACAGCTTATTTACACAAAATCTACTCGTCAAATTTTAAATCAGACATAAAATAACAATTTTATTCTTTAAATTTAGATTTTAGTTTAGATTTCAACTTTCATTTTTTTGAATGTGTACTTAAGTTTTCTTAATTCTTAATTGCAATAATATATTTATTAAAAAAATTAGATTATTCATTAAATAATTTTTAATATATATCCCAACCACTTGCAATCTCTCAATATCTCACATTCACACTACTTGAAACAAAACTAAAATATATTTTTGTCCTCATAAAATTAAAATACTTTCATGAGATCCTTTTCGACAACTGGTGGGAGCACTTTTATCCATGCTTAGCAATTACATAACTAAAAGATCAAATCACTTTGTGAGAATATGAAAATTGAAAAAGTTGAAAATAGAAGAGAAAATACTCTATTTCCATCAATAAAATTATGCAAACACAAGACAACAAAATTTTTATATGCTGAAAAGGAAATAGAGATTAGCCCAAGTTGACTTTTTAATACATTGATAAAAAGATCGGAAGGGCTCAAATAAACAAAGGAGAAAACAATGCAAATATCTTTAACATTTTTTAGGTAAAATACAATTTTTAGTCCCCTAATAAATGCTCAAATGGTATGTTTGTTTCTTATAATATTTTTCTTTGTATTGGGTCCTTAATAAAAAAATAATTTAATTTTTGATAGTTGACAACTTTTTGAGTAACTGATAAATTAGTCAAATTTTGTGTTTACTCCTTTATAACAAAAAGATTTATTCACGAATTCTAGCTGGAAGAGTTTGCATAGTTATAAACAGCATTGAGAATAGAACCTTGTCTACTAGCAGGAAACACGTTTCAGAATATGCAACTTTCTTAATTGATCACTACTAGTTATGCTTGATTTAAGACTAGTTTGATGATTACAACATAAACTTTATGTGAGCAGTGACATTGAATGATAGGTGTTCCTCTAAAAAAAAAAAACATTAGCATAGATTAAACTGTTTCTTTTTATCCACATTGATAGCTTCTCTTAAAGTAAGTAACAACATGCTTTTACAATGGTGGCATGGACATCTTTCATTTTTTATTCAATTTGAATTTTAACCTCTAAGAATTTAAAAGTGTCAAATTACTTGCTTTATTACACAAGATTATCAACTTGTAATTTGGTTATTATTCTCTCTCTGGTTGTTTGTGTACCATGGTATTTATTATGTATTATCCAATTTCCATGATTGCTGAACTGTTGAAGGTGTGAGGTTTATATGATATGAGTAACATATTTTTTTCCTTCCAATTTCGATTGCAGTGCCACCATTACGATAGGAACTAGATCAGAAATGGAAGAAAAACAGAATTCCTTTGTTAATCTTGTGAGGGTTGAAAGAATTGAAAATCTATGACTAAGGAGACCAAATGAACAATGATTAAGGCGTTCATTGTTTATTGTTTCAAAAGTAGTTTTCTACCTTAAATTATTTGTTTGTTCCTTTAATATATTAAAAATTGTTTGTCCCATGAGCACATTTTTATTTTTAATATATATATATATATATATATATATATATATATAATTTTGATTTATTTAAAATATATCATGTCAAATTGGATCAACTACTGATCCATATACAAGATCATTGATCCACTACCTTGATCGTGGGTCAATGATCGGACCATATTTCATATCATTGACGGTATGTAATAATTAAAAAATCAAATATATTTACTTAATTACACGAAACATCATGAATGATAATGGATATTACACTATTTATTTTTAAACTTTCAAATATTAGTTATTTTTAATTTTCATTACGTGGAATAAAAGAACATTACTGAATTGACTAAATAATATAATTAAATAAAATTCAATATTTGTAATTTTATTCTTTGGATTTAGATTTCATTTTTTATTTTTATTGAATTTGTACTTAAGTTTTTTAATTCTTGATTGCAATAATATATTTATCAAATAATTTTTAGATTATTCAATAAACAATATCTACTGGCACTGCTACAATTTGTGCATTTTATGGTCTAGCTGTTATAATCTAATAATAATGACTACAACAAGATAATAGAGCTGAAAATCTTTAACAGTTATAATACAATCAAACGGTTATCTATAACTATTAATAAAGAAAATTAGTCTTTTTGTTAACATATTTCTTATTCTTAAATTACCTTTTAATATATATAACTTACCATCACTACTTTAACTATTTTTTTTCTTTTTATTATTAAAAATAAAGATAGAAGTATGAAGTGCCTCTTTTTCAACTAGTAATCTAATAATGACAACTGTAACAAATTTTATTTTGTATATATAATTACACTTTTCTTTAATAAAAAAAAAAAGGATAAACATGCCTCATATTATTTGATACACTGGATATTATGCAATTCTGATATATATATATATGTATAAAGTGTGTTTGACTTTGGTTGCTTCCTTTGAATTTATATATTCTCTTTCATAGAAGAAGTTTGGGGAAACATTTTTCATTAAAAAAATCTCAATTTTCTTTAATTTATTTTAAAAGAATTAAATTAAAAAAAGGTTATTTTTAATAGGTAACAGAGAGAGATTTGTACAACTTAGACAAAGCTTATTTATGTAAAATCTACTCTTCAAATTTCAACTCAGCCATAAAATACCAATATTTAAAATCCTCCACTGATTTCTCAATTTGAGTGTTTCTCCAACTTTCTCATGAAAGAATTCTCACATATTCTAGTTTGATTTAAATTATGTTTATTATCTCTTAATTTATTTTCAAATTATTTAATTGAACAAATTACATTGATATTTTATGAGCTTTTCTCGAGTTACATATAACATCACTTTTTTTTTTTTTTTGTATCGATACAATAATCCCTCTATATGTTTGAAATCATTACTTACATGTTTGAAAATATTACATGAACACCATCTTGTATATTACACTAACATCCTCTAGAAGGGAAAGTAACTAAAATGGTAAAAGAAATAGGAGATGTTTGTGTAATTGCACGAAACTTCTGGGATGATTAATGTAATTATCTTTAAAGCTTAAAAATATTAATTGTTTTATAACTTTCATTACATGGAACAAAAAAATTAGTGAATTGATCACGGTCTTGATCAATTGATGGGGTCATGATGGTTTTCGGATGCAAATCTATGCTGAGTCATAATCAATCCATCAAGGTCTTAATGAATTGATCACAACTTTGATGAAGTGATTAGGGTCTTGATGAACTTGAATTAAAAGGAAGACGCACTGAAATCTTCAAACATGGGGTGTAGTAAGTTTCAAATTTTGGATCTCATTCAACGTTTCTGATTGCAATTCACAAGGAAGAATACAATTTTCAGATTCAGAACAAAACCATTTCATTGTGCAGTAGAACAAAATAAGATGAAAATCTGAAATCTACACAGAATGAAATACTCCCCAAATTCTTAACGCCATCAATTGAAGTGATATTTTTTAAACAAAAAATGGAAGAAACTCAATTCTAGGAATAAAAGTAATTTAAATTCCTAACTTAAACAGATAAGGGTGGTTATTAAGTTTTGGTTACTTTGAGCAATTTAAACTAGTCTTAGATATTAAAACGGGGGAGGTGACACAAAAAGGAAGAAATCCGATTATATTATAGGAAATGAAACATAGGAGAAATGAGTAGTGAAACAACGATTTAGTAACTTTTTTGGATGCTAAATATTTATTCATTCGGTTTTTAAATATCTGTTATTCCTTTAACTATGTTGGATATGCATGTTTATACAGTTTGCATAAAGAATTTAGAAGGCTTTCATGGAAGGGTAGCAATTCATAATATTGAACAAATGCTAAATATTTACTTTTCATTTATATATCTATGAATAATTTGGGATTGAATTCCTTTAATGGAAGCAAGATTAATATTAATCGTTGTCATACAAGTAAATTAAAATTTAATATTTCAACACTTGGTTGATTTGATGTGTTTGTAAACATAATATCAAAGACTAATTTTCTCGTCAACATAAGATCTAGATTCAATAATTTGTTCTTTATTACAGAAACTTAATTCACAGTCAATAAGTAATTGTGATGATTTCAACATATAAAATAGATAAATTCATTTGTCTTAAATAAACAGAAGATTCATTTGGTCTTCTCGGAAAATTATTACATCTAGCTAAGTTAATACCTAAATAATTTTTTTAATACAGAAAACCAATCTAAAAACTAATATAATACTGCTATTTAAAAATTGAATAAACTAGTTTTTAGTCCATATATAAACTTTTTCAAATTTAATTTTTAGTTTTTAAATTTTTTTTTTACTAGTGAAGATTTCTTAACTTTTTTCTTTAAGGTTTTTAGTCTCTGAACTTTTAAAAATTTCAGTTTTTAATCCATGAACAAAATTGAGAAAAATATTTAATGAGAAAAATAATTATTTATGAATTCTAGCTGGAAAAGCATGCTTAGTTGTAAACAACATTGAGAACAGAACCTTGTCTACTAGCAGGAAACACGTTTCAGAATATGCAACTTTCTTAATTGATCTCTACTAGTTATGCTTGATTTAAGACAAGTTTGATGATAACAACATAAACATTATGTGAGCAGTGACATTGAATGATAGGTGTTCCGATTTCCATGGGATTTATTACGTACTCTCCAACTTAATTGATCTCTCTCTGGTTGCTTGTGCACCATGGGATTTATTATGTACTAACCAATTTCCATGATTGCTGAACTGTTGAAGTTGTGAGGGTTTACATGATATGAGTACATTTTTTCTCCTTCCAATTTCTATTTCAGTGCCAACATTCTGATAGTAACTAGATAAAAAATATAAGAAAAACAGAACTTATTAGACCCTTAAAAGAATACTTCAGAATCAATTTGATGCTTCTGATCGAGAACCAACAGTATTAACAAAGTGCTTTCAATAATCAATCAATTAGGGGTTACTTGATAAATTGTAATCCGTGTTGCTTTATTACGTAATAATAAAATGTTTTTCAAAGTCATGTCAATAACATCAAGCAGATATGCAACACAGCAAACTTAACATAACAGAACTTTCTTTTTTTGAGGAGTAATCTTACTTCTCAACATAGAAACACTAGACACTTCTTACGTGAAATTGAATAGAGACTTTATACATAAAAATGAATAAACCAGGTAATTAAATGAAACTGTTGAAAAGGGGTGGGCTCATAATGACCCTTTTTGGCATAGCTTTCTTGACTTGTGATGAGAAGCTATTTTGAATCAGCATTTAGAAATATTGCTCCTTTTTGTGAGATAATTCCTCACTTGACTTCTTTCATTTGGACACACATGTAATTCCCTCTTGCAAATCTTGTTCATCTCTTTTTCTTAAATATAAAAAAATGGATAAACATGCTGCATGTTATTTGATATAACAAATATTTTATAATTCTGATATGTGTATTCATATAAATATATAAAATGTGTTTGATTCAGGTTGTTTCCTTAGAATTTATATATTCTCTTTAAAAGAATTTTGTGAAACACTTTTTATTAAAAAAATCTCAAAAAAATATTAATTTATTTTAATAGAATAAAATTAAAAAAGGTTGTTTTCAAAAATTAATAGACGAAGATTTTTACAGCTTACGCAAAGCTTATTTAGGCAAAATCTACTCTTCAAATTTTAAATCAGACATAAAATAACAATTTTGTAAATTCTCAACTAATTTCTCAGTTTCATTGTTTCACCAACTTTCTCATCAAAGAATTCTCACATATTTTAGTTTAATTTAAATTATGTTTACTATTTTTTAATTTATTTTCAAATTTTTTATTTGAACAAATGACACTCGTATCTTCTGAACTTTTCTCAAACTACATATAACACAACTTTTTTTTTGTATTAGTACACTAGTCCCTCTATATGTTTGAAATTGTTACTTTTATGTTTTAAAATATTACACGAACACCTTATCGTATGTTACACTAACATCCTCTGGAAGAAAAGTAGTTGTAATAGTAAAAACAGGATATGTTGATGTAATTGCACAAAACTTATTTCTGGAATGGTTAATGTAATTACTTTATAGCTTAAAATATTAATTTTTTTATAACTTTCATTACATGGAATAAAAAACCTTACTAAAATAATTTAAAATATTTATAATTTTATTCTTTAAATTTAGATTTCAACTTTCATTTTTTTGAATTTGTACTTAAGTTTTCTTAATTCTTAATTGCAATAATATATTTATTTAAAAAAATTAGATTATTCGTTAAATAATTTTAATATGTATCTCAACCACTTGTAATCTCTCAATATCTCACATCTCGCATTACATGTAACAAAAACTAAAATATATTTTTCGTCCTCATAAAATTAAAAATATTTTCATGAGATCCATCTGGACAACTAATGGGAGCATTTCCATCCATGCTTAGCAATTACATAACCAAAAGATCAAATAACTTTGTGAGAATATGAAAATTGAAAAAGTTGAAAATAGAAGAGAAAATACTTTATTTCCATCAATAAGCACATCAAACAGTCCTGGCAAAGTAGACTATTCAAATTATACAAACACAAGACAACAAAGTTTTTATATGTTGAAAAGGAAACAGAGATTACCCAAATTAACTTTTTAATACATTGATAAAAAGATTGGAAGGGCTCAAATAAACAAAGGAGAAACCAATGCAAATATCTTTACTATTTTTTTTAGGTTAAAATACGTTTTTGGTCCCCTAATAAATACTCAAATGGTAGATTTGTTCCCTATAATCTTTTTCTTTGTATTGGATCCTTAATAAAAGAATAATTTAGTTTTTGGTCGTTAACACCGTTTTTAGTCATTTATAATTAGTCAATTTTGTGTTTGTTCTCTTATAAAAAAAAATCATTTGTTATTTCAATGGAACAAATAACAGATGAAATTTTTTTATAGGGGAACAAATAACAGATGAAATTTTTTTATAGGGGAACAAACACAAAATTTACTAATTTATCAAGGAGGAAAAAATATCAAGGATAAAAAAAGTTGTATTATAAATGAACAAAAATGAAAATTATTTTTTAGGATCACAAATATATTATAACTATTTTATATAAAAAATGTACAACTAAGACAATACAAGCCTCACATCATCCACAAACTCATCAGTTTTTGAGTGACTCCAATTCATCAATTTTGACTAAATATCCTCCAAACATAGCAAGTGTGTGTGTGTTATATTTTGTTTACTATTTCATATGCAAACTTAAATAATAATAATAATGTGATATAAAATGGTATTTTTATCCATAAAATAAAATAAAAAATTATATAAAAATATCATATAAATATATTTATTTATGTTATTTTACACTTTTTAACTACATATTTTAACATATATTTTTAACTAACACTTATAATTTAATAAGTTAGCTTAAAAATTTTAAGCTATTAGTTTTCAACTTTTAATTATTGATTTATTTTTTAGCTTTCAATAGCTTTTAGCTAGCTTGTTTAATATAGTGATATTTTTCAATTTTATTTCAAACTATAAATAATGATTTTTTTTTCAAATATATACTTGAAAAGAAGGAAAAGAAAAAAGAAAAAAAATATTGAAAAAAAATGGATAAGAAATAAAACAATATTGAGTTAATGTTTGTTTATTTATTTCTAGTAGTAAATTTTATTTGTTGTTTTACACGTATAATTAAGCCTAAGTGACCTATTTGGTCATATCTTTTAAATTTTTTGTTTAACTTGGTCTTTTACTTTTATTTTTTTTGTTAAGTTTAGTCATTTATCTTTTAGAAAGTTTATTTTGGTCATTTATCTGATTTCTTTTGTTCAATCTAGTTCTTCGATCCATTTAAGATTGATGTTATTAATTATTTAAGAATAAATTTTTTGTTAAAAATAAATGGTTGGAAAGGGAAGAAATTTGAACAAAAAAGTTTATTTTTTAATGATTAACGATGTCAATTTTAAATACACTAAAAGATCAAACAAAAAAAATGAGATAAAAGATTAAACTAAACAAAAATAATAAGATAAAAGACCAAATAAACTTTTAAAAAGATAAAGGCTAAACTAAACCAAAAAAAATAAGATAATGGACCAAATTAATCTTTTCAAAAAAATAAAGGATTAAATTGAAAAAAGGAAGATAAATGACCCAACTAGGTCATTTAGCCTAGAATTAATAATAAATACTTTTGCGGAACTTTTTATTTATTAAATAATTATTTATTAGAATTTAGATATTGTATATTGTTTAAAAAATAATCCCTCCCCATTTGGTGCATTATGGATTTGTCCTTACCTAGAAGGGAGGTGACAACATGTATTGTTGAAAACCCGGTTCGACCTGGTAGATTGGACTCGTCCAACCAGAACCCGAATAATCGAGTCGATTTCGATATTGAATCATTTATGCATGTGATCCAGGATGACCGAACAAAACCCAACCAGTTTTGCGAAAACTCGGTGACTCGGACTAGGTTTAATTCTTTAAATTTAGATTTTAGTTTAGATTTCATCTTTGAGTTTTTTGAATTTGTACTTAAGTTTTTTAATTCTTAATTGCAATAATATATTTATTAAAAAAATTATATTATTCATTAAATAATTTTTAATATATATATCCCAACCACTTGCAATCTCTTAATATCCCAGACAGACCCATTATATGAATAAAAAAATTAAACTATGTTTTACATTCTCATAAAATTGAAAATACTTTTATATGGTCCCTAACTCCAAGCCAACTAATGGGAATATTTTCATCCATGCTTAGCAATTAAAGAACCAAAAGATCAAAACACCTTTTGAGAATATGAAAATTGAAGAAAAAATACTTTATTTCCATCAACAAGCACGTCAAACAGTCCTCATAGGCAAACACAACACAACAACATTTTTATATAGTGAAAAGGAAGCAGAGATTAATCCAAATTGACTTTTTAATACATTGATAAAAGATTAGAAGGGGTCAAATAAACAAAGGAAAAAACAATGGAAATATCTTTAACATTTTTTAGGTTAAAATATGTTTTCAGTCAAATAATAAATATTCAAATTTTGTGTTTGTTACCTATAATTTTTTTTTTGTATTGAGTCCTTAATAAAAGAATAATTTAGTTTTTTTTGTCATTGACACCTTTTTGTAGTCAATGATAAATTAGTAACTTTTGTGTTTGTTCTCTTATAATTTTTTTTTCATTTGTAATTAGCCTTTTTCAAATGTACAAATAACAAATGATTTTTTTTTACCAGGGAGCAATCACAAAATTTATTAATTTATCAGGAGTAAAAGTATCAAAGACCAAAATCGAAATTTTTGTATTATAAAAAACAAAAATGAATAATTTTTATTTGTTTTGCAGGTCCCCCTTCTTAACAAGGTTGACTCACTGTCCAACGTGTAAAGTCTGACTACTTCCAGTCCCGTACGTGGCATTTCCAGATTTTGGTAAGAGCATTTGGCGCCCACCATGGGGCCGCGGTAAAACATACTCTGTGGCCTCGCATTCTCACAAATCACCAGAATCCATCAATGGTCAGTACGCGTTCTACCATTAGACGCAACACCCTTGTTGAGGCATCTAACCCTCTGCGAACTACCATGACTAATGTAGATACCATCCAACAACTCCAAAACCGCATGGCAGAGATGGAGCAGAGACATGAAGAAGAGATCTGAAGGCTCAAAGCTAACCATGATCAGCCGGATGCCAAGGCAAGACATACACAGGGAGATGAGCACTCCCCCCCTCTCAAGAAATGAACCAACTCAAGGCGAATCACACACCCAAAAACATGTCAACCCTCTGGGTGGTCCTAGTTCAACACAGGTATATCATCCAAAAGGGCGAACAACACGACAACATCCTTTTGTCGACCATATTATGGAGGTCGACCTTCCTCCTAGGTGGAAATCTCTCCACCTAGAGAGGTATGACGACAACATCGATCCAGATGAACATATGGATGCCTTCCTCACTCAGGCAAACCTATGCACAAATAACGATGATGTGTTATGTTGAGTGTTTCCTACTTCTTTAAAGGGGGCAGCTTTGGTATGGTAAGGTGGCCTCCCCCTGCGGTCTAGAGATGACACCCTGGTTGAAAATTTCAATGCACAATATGCGATCAGTCGGTCTCACAGGTTAACCTCCGCTACACTAGCCACTCTGCGTCAGGCAGATGATGAACCCCTCCGAAGGTTCATGGAACGGTTTAGACGACTAACTGTCCAGATCAGAAACCTTAATCCTAAGGTAGCATTACACTCCATGATGCTAGCCCTACGACCTGGCAAGTTTATGGACAGTCTATGAAAGAAACCTCCCTTTAGCATGGACGAGATATGTGAATGGACTAAAGGTTACATACAGATGAAGGAGATGTCAAAGTTCCAAAACGAAGTCCGACAAGTTGGACATAAGTGAGAAAAGCATGAAGTGATGACCAAAGTCGACCTCCAGAGGCTGGACAAAAAACAGAGGCTGCACAAATAACAACTTCTCCCGAAAAGACCCAGATACAAGAGATACGCTCCCCTAACGATCAGTCGAGTCATGATCATGGAAGAAGCTTCAATACGGAGGTACAGGTGACACTACCAACTCCCTCACCCTCTCTAAAACTAGGGGCGAACCCGAACAGTTACTACCGATTTCATCATGGTAATGACCATAATACTGAAGAGTGTTGGGCCTTAAAAGATAAAATTGAAGAACTCATCCAGGCGGGACACTTGACACAGTTTGTAAAAAGACCTGACAACCCCTCAACAGAAAATAGACATGGGGGACAATAGGGAGATCAATACAGAAATCAGAATACTGACAGAAGAAGGGATGAAGCAGAGGACAAAGGGAGACAAAGACAACAAAAACCCAGACAGAAACGTCAACCCCTTTGCCAACAAGAAACGAGCATGGCCAACACATATAAGGGGTAATCAATACCATCGTAGGCGGTTTCTCTCATGGAAGATCATCCAGTCAGTCTCGAAAGAGGCACATTTACATGCTATACGGGACATCAATATAAATTGTGTCAATGCTCCCTCTCTCCTATTACATTCACATATGCAGATTTCAAGGGAATCAATCCTATCAACTAGGATGATCCAATAGTCGTTTCACTTATAATCGTTAACTTCAAAGTGACAAAGGTTCTATTTATTAGGGTAGCTCCACCGATATTCTATTTTGAAGAATTTTCAGAAGCTGGAGATCTCACCAAACATAATTGAACCTCACCTCGGACCCCTCCTGGGCTTTGCAGGAGAAAGGGAAGACACCCAGGGCTACGTAGACCTAATGACCACTTTTGGTCGGGGTTCACTTTTGAAGAGCTTTACCATCAAGTACTTAATTGTCGATGCCGACACCTCTTACCTTGCATTGATTGGCAGAAAGAGGCTAAACGAGCTAGGAGCTATCGTCTCCACCCCTCACTTAAAGATGAAATTTCCAACCATGACGAGGGAAATTGTCATTGGCAGATCAGAAGCAGGCCAAATAGTGCTATGTAGAGAGCTTGAAAGTGGCACATTATCTTCCCAACAGGGAGTCAAACAGAATCTTCTCACTTCGGGGGGTAATAGCCAGGTCATGAGCATAGACAAAGGATTCACCCCTTATACCATAACTGTCTATACAACTCAAAAGGACGACACCTTTGATGTGGATCCACGTGATGACAATATCGACAAAGGACAAAAGCCAATTGAGGAACTTGTCAAATTATAGTTCGGACCCAAACCCAAGCAATGTACACAACTCAGTAAAGACCCCACTAGTCATGAACACAGACACATAGCTGATGTACTCCACAAAAACACGACCATTTTCTCCTAGCAACCATCTGACATGCGAGGCATTCATCCTAACGTCATATGCCACAAGCTGGCAATATGTCCACAGGACAAGCCAATAGCTCAGAAGAAGCTGAATATGAAAGAAGAAAGATGAAAGGTAGTGAAGGAAGAGGTCGACAAATTGCTCAAAGCCAATTTCATCAGAGAGGTCAGATACTCTACTTAGCTCACTAATGTCGTCATGGTTAAAAAGGACAACGAAAAATGGTGTATGTGCACAGATTTTACAGATCTCAACAAGGCATGCCCAAAGGACGCATGCCCTTTTACCCATCATTGACAGACTGGTGGATGGCGCGTTAGGGCTCCAAATCCTGAGTTTCTTGGATGCATATTCTGGGTACAACTAGATCAGGATGCACACCCCAGACGAAAAATTAAAAGACAACATCTATCACTAAGGACACTAATTATTGCTATAAAGTCATGCCTTTCAGATTCAAGAATACAGGGGCCACATGCCAGCGGTTGATGGAACGTGTCTTCAGAAAACAGATCGGATGCAATGTCGAGGTCTACGTTAATGACATGGTCATCAAGTTCCAGAGTATAGCCCAACACGTAGCAGATCTAGAAGAGGAACGAAAATATGACATACATCTTAACCTTGAAAAATGCACATTCGGGGTGGGTGGTGGTAAGTTCCTTGGTTTCATGATCATACACTAGGGAATCAAAGCCAGCCCGAAAAAATGCTCAACCATATTACAGATGCATAGCCTGATCAATGTCACTGAAGTTCAGAAATTGAACAGAAGACTAGCAACTTTGTTAAGATTCCTCCCCAAACTCGCCGAAAAGGCGAAGCCTTTCTATAGACTACTCAATAAGATTGAACCTTTACTCTGGGATGAAACTTGTGAGCATGTCTTTGAGGCATTCAAAAAGACAATTACTGCACCACCCATCCTGAGTCGACCTAGACTGGAGGCACCATTGCTTTTATATCTTTCAGTGGCAGACGAAGCTGTCAGCTCAACACTTGTCCAAGAAGAAGGGAAACACCAACTCCCTATTTATTTCACTAGCCACATGCTACATGACGCTGAGAATTGCTATCAAATGATAGAAAATATAGCCTTAGCATTAGTCACTTCTGCCAGACACCTTCGGCCCTATTTCTAAAGTCATCAGGTGATAGTTAAAACTAACTATCCCATCAAACAGGTACTGCAAAAACCCGAACTGACAGGCAAGATGATAGCATGGTCAATGGAATTGTCAGAATTTGACTGCTATAAGATACAAATTGGTTACTTATCTCCTAATATCTCCTAATATCTCTCCAATTATCTACAAGTTATTACTTATCTACAAACAACAACATATCTATAAGATACACATTATCTCCTATTTGAATTATATAACAGTCTGCTATTATCTGTTATCTTATCAACAAATTAACTAACAAATAAAGTTCCAAGGCCAATACTCCACGCTATAAATACAGGTTCCCTCTAAACATTTACATAGGTCAGAATCCACTCACTATTCCCTCCATATACACTACTATTCTCCCATGGTGAACACACCTCTGAGGCACCCTCAGAGACTTTTTATCCACTCTTGTACACTCACTTATTCTTCTATAATTGATGTACTTACTTGAGCGTCGGAGTCCTTTCCTTTGTTTTGCAGGCCCCTTTCGCTAACAAGGTTGACTCACCGTCCGACGTGTAAAGTCTGGAACCCACCCGAATCACTTCCGTAGGCCCAAATTTTATGGAGCTTAACCTACACAAAATAGTTGTAAATAGAAATCTTTTTTTTAGTTTTAATAAATTTATTTACATCAAATAATGGTAGGTACAAGTCATTGAATTTTACCTACATTAATTAATTGAAGGTAAAAGTATTTTGATTTTTACCTATACTAATTCATGTATATAGGCAAAAGATGTTCATAGGCATAGGTCATTTTTCTAGTAGTGTTAACGTGATGGTTGTTAGATTTAAATGTATAAAATCATTGGGGTTATTTTAGTTTTATTAAAATTAATTTTCTCTCTTTTCACTTCATTAAGGGTAATATTGTTATTAAAGAAAAATGCTTTTGAAAAGGGAGTTACAAAGAGAGATTTACTGTTAAAGGGTACTTTTTTTTTTTTATTACCGTTTGGGGGTTGATTTTAAATTTTTAACTGAACGGTAGTAAGTTGTAACAGTAGTTGTTATGACTTCTGACTTTGAAGTCGTAACATTGTTTACAACTTGTATAATTTTTAATTTTTAAACTAAAATCGTAAAAATTTTTGCAACTCCATTATATTTTTTTAAAACATACGACTTTAACGTCATAAATTTTTTTACGACTTTAATTCGAAAAGTTTTTTTAATATTATGACTTCAAAATCGTAATTATTTTTACGACTTCAAAGCCGTAAATATTTTTACAGCTTTAAAGTTGTGACGTTTTTTTGCTTCTTTTTCTCCTAAAAAAATTTGTGTTTTTAAATGGTAAAATCTGTTTTTTAATTGTAAATAATTTTTAATTTAATTATTTAATAAATAAATGTAGAAAATATATAAAATATATAAAATAAATTAATATATGAAAAATTAGATATACCAAAAATTAAAAAATATTAAAAATAAAACCATATAAAAAATTAAGAAAATGACGAGATGGACTAATCAACTCCAAATAGCCCTAAAAAATACTTATTATGTAGAATTGAAGAACATAATCATCGTAACTATCCATAAAAGGAAGTGAATGACTATTATTATTTATAGTTTTTATGCTTTTTATTTAATTTGTATTGTTAATTTTATATTAATTACAAATATTATTTGTTTTAACAACTACTTTTATTACTAAATTATATTTTGTTGAAAATATTTAAATAATTGTTAAAATAAAATTCTTCCACATTAGTGTACCAAATCTTTAATTTCCTTAATAATAATTGAAAAAGTAATTAAAAAATCTAAATATAACTAAATATTGTTTGATTTATTATAAGTAAATATTAAAAATTTAATATTTAAATTTAAATTTAAGTCTTTTGAAATAAAAATCTTAAAATTAATACAAAAAATATTAAATATATTAAATAAAATAATATAGTCAAAATTAAATATACCAAATACCTTAATAGTATTAAATAAAACCATATAAAATTTAATTCTATATTTTTCTACTATTATTTATTAAATAATTAAATTAAAAAATTATTTACAATTTACAAAAATCCAAATTTAACCAATTTTTTAAAAAAACAATTTTTACCATTAAAAAAACAAATTTACCAATTTTTTTTTTAAAAAATGTCACGACTTCAAATTATTAAAAATATTTACGACTTTGAAGTCGTACTATTTTTAAAAAAAATTGATTTTAAAGTTGTATGTTTTAAAAAAATATATTAGAGTCGTAAAAGTTTTTACGACTTCAGTTTAAAAAAAATAAAAAATAAAAAAGTGTAAAAAGGGTTACGACTTATATTGATCGTCATGTTCCTATGATGGGGTTATGTTGGATTGAATCGTTTTGAGATGTTGGAATTGGAATATTATTTTTCAAAATTGTGGCCACGTAAGATGAATTTTTAGTTATTAATCCGATAGGGTCGTTTTCAAAATAAAATGATTTTCAAAATAACATTAAATTAATTAACATTAGAGCTGGACTCATGTATAAGGTGTTAGAAATTTTCCTTTATGTAGGCAACATTAATTAATTAGTTTTGTATTTTAATTAATTGGGTTAATGGATATTCCAATTTTAATATTTTGACTGGCCCATTGTGATCATATTGAGTTGGACTTCTGACATCTATTGTTATTGAGCCTAGTTGGACAGCCGCATAGGCTTTAGTGTGACCCTAGTTTTCCATGATGGGATGGACCCAGTGGGCATAGACTGTTTTCTGGGTAATTGGCTAGGTCCCGTCTCTAGCCTATTTATACTGGGGTTAAGTCCCATGAGTCATCATTCTCTCATCGTTGAAGGCTGCCAATTTCTGAATAGGCAATAAAGAGGAAGACTCTGACATCTTGTTCCCTCATCTTCTCCAGCTTTTCTTTGATTCAGTAATGGTCCAACAAGGTACACACAATCATAATTCCGATAACTCTGATTTATTGTTATTTGATGTTTTATAATCAATATGTATGATCCATTATTTAAGATTTATCATCCATTATTTAAGATTTATCGTAGGGGGATATGGATGAATTTTTTGTTAAGGGCTTACTCACTCTGCTAAATTGCAAACAGCTTTGGTAATGTCAATATATATCACGACGATTTATATATATTTAATTACCTTAGCAGGTTTGTGGATAGTGAGGTTGGGATGTTAATACGAAAGTACCTCTAGTACTAATTTTAATATTATAAAATATATACATAGTTTTGTTGGATAAAAAAAAATATCTACAATCGGTTTTTCTATAATACAGATCTTCATATATGACATAGCTTGCCATAGTACATATTGAATTTACATAATAATAAACTTTACATATTGATTTGACCGATAAAATAGACAGATTAATTGTTTCTTTACTTGGAAATTTATGAAGCCATGTACAAGAATCATCCGAAAGCAATACAATGCTTGATATATCACATTAGTTTTGGTAAGAATAGAAGAATAGAAACCTTGAACAAGTGGATTGTAAACTGATTAGTTAGATGTATATTATAAAGGCTTGACTATTTCAACAATGGTGAGTAGTGTTAGATTTTGAGTGTGACAGAGTGATATACATTGATCTGAAAGTGTTAATACTAATAAACAAAAGTTCAATACAAAATAATTGTATCCGGCTCAAAATTTCCTTTTAACTATCTTATTTTGCACAAATAAAAACATACTTGATACATTAATTTCAACATTACTCATTTATTTGATAAAGTAAAAATTGGTTTAAACATAATAAACAACATTACTGCATAGAAAAATCATAACAAACAAATACTTTAACAAGACTAATCATAAACTGTTTTTAATTAAGAGTTATTACAACACCAAAATTGTGGGTTTTAGAATGCCCTAATATGGTTTATGGTCACTCAATTAGGGTTCAAATTCCATATCCAATTGTAGTATCTAACTCAGAAGTTAAAAGCATTAGAAGCAAAGTTTTAGTCTCCTAAAAGCATATTGACTAATTATATATTTGCATAAAATCTTTTTTCAACTTTCAGGGTACAGTCATTCAAAACAAGAACTAGTTTCTAGTGGACCCATTTTGCTACAGGGACCTTCAGGCATGGGCATGTTGATTTTCAAATAACATTTAATATGATTTTATACGCACAAAGGTTTGAATGAGTCCTCCAGAATTAAGACATTTGTGTCTTTGTTCCTTCTAGACATCAAAGGAACTTGTGGCAATGTCCACTCCCTAATTAAACTTAAGCATTGCATGAAAATGTATCTGACCAAATATGTTAATGAGAACTTAATCCTCTTATATGCACAAAACTGAGCAATGATCGTTCAAGCTTTCACCTCTACATAACAAAATTCCTAAAATACAGTTGTCTTACTCTAATGTCACATTGAATGCTTACATAGTTAGACATTTCCACCTGTCAATATCTTAAAGATTAACTAAAACATTTTGTAGTGCCAAAAATAGCTACAAAATTACCTTTTTATAGTAACATACACACCAATTGAACCTACTCAGCTTCATGGCTAGAGGATAATTTACAAATTTTTTTAACACAAAAACAAACAACTGTTAAATGGAAGTAGACGCGTACCACACTTTGTACCTCTTTTGTACAGTCTCTATGCCAAAATGGGTTAGTTATATCCTTCATATAGAACATTATATTTATTTCTCATGAGAACCGGCTCAAGTTCTACCTATTTTCATGTTCATTCAATGACAATATATAGAACCAGAGAATACAAACAAACCAACTAAATTGAAGTAGTTGCGTACCACATTGACGACAACAATATGCCCTCAACAACACGATGACGGCTTCAATGGTGACCGAGCGAATATGGCGGCAAACGTAGTCAGAGTGAAAAGGAAACCTTCAGGTTAATGGTGTCGGAGTGAACAGACGCGTGTACAGGTGTTTGAAGTGTGAATATGGCTGTGTAAACCTTTTGGGTAGTGGTTAGAAGGTTGAACTGACCAGAGAAAGGCTGTTGAAGATGACAACATTGTGCTTGTTAATTATGTGTGGAAGTTGTGAGAGGGAAAAATTCAAGTTGATGATGTCGGGAGTGAACAAAGTGAGAAAGGCAGGGCTAGGGCACGAGAAGCTCATTAAAATTGTTCTAAGGTATACAAAGATGATTTTCATAAAAACCATATTTGAATTGTCTAAAATGATGACGATTTTTACCAAACCTTGTTTGAATAGTCTAAAACGACAACGATTTTCATACAAACTGTCTTCGTTTTAAGGTTTCAAGGACATTTTAGAGAAAACCGTCGTAATCATGTTGTCATTATTCATAAAATTGTCACCGCGTCAAAAATGACAATAATTTTGACACAGTCGTCATTGGACATGTGTCATAAAAGGCATGTTTCCTAGTAGCAATGATAATTTTGGAAGAGAAGTATCAATATTGATAAATTAAATATGATTAATTAAATTAATCATTTCTTTAAAAGAATATAAATTAGTTAAAAATATCTTATATATAAAAAAGTTCTTAAAAAATGAAATTAAAAAGGCAAATTGTATATTTTTCCTAGATTTAGACTAAATGAACTATTTGGTCATTATCTTATTTTATTAATTTAATTTGATCATTTATATTTTAGAGAGTTGATTTTGATCCTATATATTTTAAAATAAGGTCAAATTAATCATTTCATAATTACAAACTTAATATTATTAATAAAATAAAGATATTAATGACTAAAAATTAAAAAAAAAAAGTTTAACACTATTAATTAATAAAATAAAAAGATTAGCGACTAAAAATCATAAAAAAATTGTAAGTTTTTTTTGCTATTCTTCTCCGCAATCTCATCAAAGAAATCATCAAGGTAGCAAATGGTGTTCTAAGCCCTAGATATGACCACCCCAAAACACATTCTAACATTCTCCACTCTCTCCCTAACACCACCCTCCTCCACCTCCAACTCCCTTCTCGGCTCCTCCACAACCACCCCAGCCCTTCTAAACTTGTACAACAAAATCCCCGCCCCATGCATCTTCGCCGCCACTCTCTGTTGCAGCGCCGCTGTCGAGCCATCACTGCTAACCCCTAAAACAACCCCCCCTTTCGTACCCCAGAGACATCGTGTGGATCCAAGTCCCCCTCAAAGCGTGGTTCTGCTCCTCCAACCCCAAAGCCTCCCTTCTATACCTCTTCTTCTCGAACCGCATTCTCCAACAACCACCGCTAGTACAGATCTTGCGTCTGGATTTGCCAACCGCTATCGTGGCTCAACGTCACGCTCCTTCACCAAGACGCCATCGAAAAACCTCCACATAGTCGTCGGCAACCCCAACTCCTTCGTCCACGAGTTTCTCGTCCAAAACTTCGACCTTCCACTCTCATGACAACTCTGACGGACGATCGGGTTTTAGCCCCAAAGCTCTGACAATCATATTTCTTGCTTCGATGGTCCCCAAAGATCTGACACCACCATAGATATGCAGAAGAGGAACTGATTTTGCATTTGGGTTTCTTGTGTGTTTTAGACCTGATTTTGGGTTTGGATTTATTGTGGTTATTAGATTCATTTTGGGTTTGAATTTGTTGTGGGTTTTAGATATGATTTTGAGTTTGGGTTAATTGATCTGGATTTTGATCGATTTTTTTTTTTAAAGATTTTTTTTTTATGTTGTTGAGTTGGAGTTGGAAATGAAAAAACCGAGAAGGAAGAAGGGGAAGGGAAAAAAATTATATTTTGTGTAAAATTTTTAACGGTTAATATTTTTATTTTATTAACGAGGCTAAGGTTGAAGTGAAAAAAGATCATTTTGATTTTTTTAAAAAAACATAAAGAATTAAAATAAATTGAAAAAAAAAATCAAATTAAATCTATAAAATAAAATAAAAGACCAATAAATCATTTTACTATTTAAAAAAGGAATCCATGCACATGCATCTAACCTGTATTATACTTATGAGGAGAAGAGAGATATTTTATGCCTTCTTAAAAAATTTAAATAATAAAAGAAATAAAAGTTAATATAATTAATAAAAAATAAAATAGTAAAAAACTAATAATATAAAAATGTTAAAAAATTAATATATTTTTTTAAATTTAAGAAATAATTTAAGAATAAAATTATTAAATAAAATATATATAGCAAATAGAATAATTTTCATGAGTTATAAATTAATACTTAAAGAGTCATGTACCTAAGTATTTAAACCCACGATTTACCCCAATGTGTTTGGACCCGTGAATCAATATCCTTGTTGATAGGTGCACGCTGCATTTTCAATTTTCTTTGTCCCAATTCTATTATATTATATAGAGATAAATAATAAATCCTTCAATTGGGAAATCCATTTTCTTCCTTGTCTTGTTTCTTCTCTGCATCCTTTGAGATCTCTTGCATAGACCAACCCCAGAAGAAGAAGAAAAAAAAAAAAAATACCCTTTTTGTAAATCCCCACCTTTTGTTCTGCTAAAGATTTTATTTTTCATTTTTAGTTTCTGCAATTTATCTTTCTGGATCTTAATTGGGTTTGATCTTTCTCTTTCAATTTGTTGGTGATTATGTTGTTGTGTTTTTGGATTGTAATTTTCGCAAGAAAATTCATGAATTTTGATGGTGATTGAATTTTGTTCAGGGTTTGGATTTGGGGTTAGGTTTAGGGTTTGTTTTGAATTGGTGTGGTTATTGGATATTGATCTGGGGTTTGTGGTGGTCATGTATGACTTTCAAGAGCACGAAAAATTGAGCGTTTCTTATCACAACCTTTTTTCGTAGCAGAAGTTTTTACCGGTTCGCCGGGGAAATATGTTGGTCTAGCAGAAACAATTAGAGGGTTTAAATTGATTCTTTCTGGAGAATTCGATGGTCTTCCTGATTTATTTGGGTTTTGGAAATTGGAACGTAGTTTATCCCCAATCTTTAATGGGATTCCTTTCTATTTCTTCATTCCAGATGCTTCTAACTTTTTGTGTTTGATTTGTTGATTGGATGGCGTGCAATTGGAATATTTTACAATTGCCATGTCTGTTATTGAAACAGAGGTTTTCTGCGTGGAAATTATTACAATTTTGTTTGATTATCTGTTTAAATTTGTTCAGTAGATGTCTTGTTTGAGCAAATAAGTCCCTGTTGTTCATGAATCTTGAGAACTTGCAAAACTCTGTGGTTTGATACTGCTGTATGGGATTTTGTTAGTTTTGTCATGTCTATTTCTTATTCTATTGGTTTCTACCTGATATTTGTTATACTGCTATGGTCCATGACCATGTGATTGGTTATATGACTTTCATAGTGCTTAATGCTTCCATCCTTTTGGACTTTTGAAGGGTATGTGGGATAGACACCCTGAATGGGTAAAATTTGATTTGATGATCTTAAGTAGTTGTAATGTGGACACCTTGGTTGTATTGGGTAGTAGGAAGAATTCCTGTACCTCACTTTTTTGTGGCTATTATTGATGTCATAAGATCCCTTCACTTGCATGTTTACAAACCCACCCTGATAATGTCTTTGTAATTTCCCAAATTTTTCTGTCTCTAAGTAATGACACCAACCTGCTGTACTGGAAAGTAAGTCTAGTGGCACAATACATCTGAAGAGTTGCTTCTGTAACAATAATGCATTTAAGTCCTTTTGTTTCTTAGTTACTATCTTGCATTCTTTCGTAATGTTCATTTGAGTTTTACTCAAATAACCAAAACTCCTTCCCCCATTTATTTCATTTCATTGTGTCAGTTCCATTCCTACCCTCTTCTAGGTTGAATTACACTATTGCAGACAGCCATTTCTTTGCATGATCTTTGATGCAAGACAATTTAAATGGGAGTCATTGACTAGCCTAGATCACAGAATCCATGTTATGACTTGTGATCTAGCATATTAAATGATTCACCGATGAACATGTTAGAATAGAAAACTCCCTCAATATCATCTTATTCAAAGTATAGTGTTGTAATGATGAATCAGTTTGATTGAAGTGACCTTATTTCTCTGTTTATAGGGTTCTATTTTTAACTGCTGATTCCTAGATTTTAAATTTAATTGATTCTGAAATTTATTAGATTGAAATCTTGTGTTGCTGAATGTAGTCTGTTTCTTCCTTTTTTTGGTGGTGTACCCGCAGATTTTGGGGCTTGTTGGTGATTCTGTTGTACAGAAGTGTTCGTTAGTTAAACATTTGTTCAAGATTGTTGTATAGATTGATTCATTATTTTAACGTACTTTGGAGCATTGCATGAGTGATTGCCCTCTGTTTCTTTTGTGAAGTCAACTAAAGTCCCTTTAATTACAAACTGAGACTCAGAAGCCTCCGGTAGGGAATATAGCTAGAGCTTATTGTCTTGGTAAGTTTATAAGCAAACGATGCAGCATATTGTTACCCTCTTGTCTTTATTTCCATTCTGAAAAATGCCTTTTGCATTGCCCACACTAAATCTTTGTTTTAGCTATTTAATTTCTTGTCTTGTATGGGTCTCCTTTTTCATATTTTCCATAGGTAAAATTTTGCTAGTCATATTTATCAGTTAAGACGGTTTTTTATGGATGCCTAGTCTTCTTGTATGAGAAAAGCTTGATATTACAATGAAGAGACCTAATTTTCTTCTACAAGAAATCTGGATTTTGCAATGGGCCAGAAAGTCTTTGTTTTAGTTCTATTTTACCATATGATAAATTTTCTTTTGGGATTGGCTTCAAGAAGTAGTGATTAATAGTCACTAAAGCAAAGTTCTATTAGATTGAAAGTTATAATATTTGGGTATCTCATGTTTAGATTTTGGTAAAGATACAAAGTTTAGTTTCAGCAGATAAGATTGATTCTCATAGTCCATTCCTAATCGAATTAGTTTTAGTTCAATGTTAAGCAATGAGACCATTCTAGTATAGGTCTTTTAGTTTAAAGAATCTATTGACGTAGGTGCCGTTAGACTGAAGTGATAATTTGATATCCTAGTCAAATGGTTGGTTTTGAATCCAAGATGATGTTATATTGATGTCTATCAGGAAGTATCAAGAAGTAACTGCACTTTGTTTAAATCTATAATTCAAATGACGCAATTGGGGCTACCTAGAGATTTGGTTAATGGTACATTTTGTGTTGTCAACAGTCTGTTCTGCTAATAGTTTTTTGTTTTCTTTTCTTACTGTTTTACATTTCTTTTATATTGATTTCTATATAGTCGAGCAAATAAAGATTTTTGTGTCATGAAAGTTTAAACATCTGTGTGTGGGGGGGGGGGGGGGGGGGGTGTGATATACTTCACTTTGAATTATAAATTAATGGATGCATTACAGAGTCAACATATTCAAACCCTAGATGAAGATTATACATTGGGGATTTAAATCTCAGAATCGTACATAGAATCAAAGTATTACTTTCTTGTCATCATGTTGTGTAGGAAGGATAGTATATAGACTTCACTGTTGTGTAAATAAAACGGAAAATGTTATACTAGATTTAGTCAAAGTCAATTTTTCCCATCTGTATTTTGTTCCTTAATGTTTGAGAGGGGGAGAGAAAGGGCAAATATAATTAAATGTAGAAGAATGCATAAAAATTGGTTGAAAGGAAGTAACTGAACAATATTATCCATCAATCTTATCACCTTCCTTCTTGATGTTGTTTATACATTCTTGTGCTCATACATTCACAATAGGGCAAAGCTTAAGTTGTTCATATGGACTTTATTATACCTATTTTTAGTATGTTTACATTTTTATTGTAATTCTTTACTTGTTCCTAGATAAATAGAATTTTTCTTCTACAGAAGGCCATGTTTTTTATTTTTAATTTTATGTCAAAAATTGTATGTTATCTTGTTATGAAAAAATGAAAAAAATTTGGTCCAGTACTTGCATCCTTTTCTAATTAGTTCAATATGTTTAGTAGTTAACACTGTGAAGAAGATGGCTGGTATTAAGAGAAGATTATGTAGTGATTCAGATATCCATGCTCTTCACAGAGAATTGGATGAAGTTTCATGTCCTATCTGCATGGACCATCCACATAATGCTGTTCTCCTCCTTTGCAGCTCTCATGAGAAGGGCTGCAGATCTTACATTTGTGATACAAGTTATAGACATTCAAATTGCCTGGACCGATTTAAAAAAATGAGGGACAATTCTAAGGAGAACCAAAATTTACCCAGTTCTTTAGTAAACACAAACAATTCTGGTAATAGTTTTGATATTAACATTACTGTGCAATCTGACATGCATGATGTTAATGAACTCCATCAAAATGAAATTAATACTCTATTGTCTGTTGGAATTGCACAAGGATCAAGACAGGGTGATGCCCAAGATCCAAGTAGGCATTTAGACCAACATGATGAAGGAATTTTAGAAACTGCTGATTCTGAGACCTTGCAGGACAGGGCTGTGGTTGAGGATTTAGATGCAGATAATTCATCTGAGTCAAAATTGAACTTGAAATGCCCTTTATGTAGAGGCGCAGTATTGAACTGGGAGGTGGTTGAAGAGGCTAGAAATTATCTGAACATGAAGAAGAGAAGCTGCTCAAGGGACTCTTGCTCATTTGTTGGTGATTATCTGGAATTGCGTAGGCATGCAAGGAGAGTTCATCCTACTTCTCGTCCCTCTAACGTTGATCCTACAAGAGAAAGAGCCTGGCGACATTTTGAGCGCCAAAGAGAATATGGTGATATTGTGAGTGCTATTCAGTCTGCCATGCCTGGAGCTGTGCTAGTTGGGGACTATGCTCTTGAGAACGGAGACGGTATTGGTAGGTTACCAGATGAACGCGTTGAAGGCAACATTGACAATGCTAACAGGCCTTGGTTAGCCACCACTATCTTGTTTCAGATGATGGATAGCACCATTGAAATTGTTAGGGAACCAAGAGCACATTCGAGTGCATGGACAAGGCACCGTCGTTCATCTGAACGTCGGCGCTATCTGTGGGGTGAGAGTTTACTGGGTCTTCATGAGAATGACGTTGAAGATGATCTACGTATATTTAGGGATGCGGGTGAAGATGCATCTCCTGTGCCAAGGAGGCGTCGGCGTTTGACCCGGACAAGGTCCAATGAAGATCAACCTTGATGACTGCCATCATTTTACCTGGTAATATTCATAGTTCAGTTTTTGGCAGGAACTTGTATTACTTGAATTGTTTTGGATTTGTCATCAGTTAACCGACTTGGTTTCTTCACTAGAATTGTCTGACCAGCATGCAGAAGTTGTTCAAAGTTTTGTACTGGAAACATGCATTCAGGCCAATGTTACCGGCTTTGGACCCAGTTGAGTATGCTGAAGCAGCAAGTTCAGAATAAATCATGGTCAAATCCTTAAACACTAGTTTAATTGAAACAAGGAAAATTGCGAGAAGGATGTTTTCAAAGACCCCTTTAATGTAAAGGCATTTAGCCTTGGGCACACTAAACATCTGGGTGATTTGGAAGGTCATTGCACAGTTAATATTTATATTATTATGTATAACTTGTACTGTAAGTCTATGTTGTTCAATCCTTATCTTATCTCTTCTACTAATTGTTTGTTTTAAGCTTGAGAATATTGTGTGAGTCTTATGAGGCACATTGTATATCTGTTTGCTGGGGTATAATGAAAAATCTAGACAAGTACCCTCATCTGAAACATTGTCACACGTGTAAAGCTATGCTTCAAAGTAGTTATTATTTCTAGGTCATTGAAATAAAAGGATGAAAGGGACAAAAGAAAGTGGTGATTTAGAAAAGCAACTGAACTAGTCTGTGGTGTAGGGGAGCTATCAAAACAATTTTTATATTTAGATGTTTGAATGTACTAAATCAAGAAGTTGAAACATATGTAGAGAGACAGAGAGAGAATACATATTCAGAGTAAGATTTAGTTTTTAATTAAACATATTTTGCACACTTTTTATTCTCTGAATTGATTGCGGTTTGACTGCTCAAGCTTATGTTAATAAATTTAGTCCTTTTAAAATAAAAGGTGTATTTTAAAAATATAATAGTGTTAATTGAGTGGAAATTAAATTGTCAGTTAAAATTTTAATATTTTTAATTTATTATGATTTTAACTTATAATTTTTTAATTAAGGTTTATAATTATATACATTTTACTTTGTGAAATGTACAATATACATGAAAGATCATCAAGAAATGCCTACCTATGAATTACGTCTACGTTTTATTTTCTAGATAGAATCTCGCATGAATTCCTATTAGGTTGACAAATACTACATTTTCAATTCCTTCAACTTTGGGTTTATCCCAATAGTTACAGTCATTTGTTTATTTTTATGAGTCTTTTAGTTATAATAGTTTTGCTCGAATTTTCATTTTTTATTTTGAGAGAAATACTTAAGATTCAAATTCAAAATCACTCAAATTATAACAATTTTATATCAATTGATTCACGAGTTTGATGCGATATATATATTAATAATAATTGTTATAACATCCTGAAATTTAAATTTATAGTCTTAAATTCTATATTTTAGCTATAGATAATATTTTAAAAGGTAAATTACAACTAAAAACACGTTGAACTGTGTGATGAAATTCAACGCTTTAGATCACGCTTTGGTTTCATAACAATAGTAGAATCAACTGGTTTCATGGATCTTAGTTGTGCAAGTTATTGGTTCACTTGGTCAAACAAACACAAACTGCCTGACCTGTTGAAGGAGCGAATTAGATCACGCTTTGGCCAACACATAATGGAGCTCTCTGCGGAAAAAAATGCTTTATATCATCTTAAGCGAGACATCGGTCAGATCATAATCTAATTTTGGTATAGTTCTCTCAAGCCAGTAAAAAATAAAAATAAAAAGGCACTCTAAGATGTATCAGTTCAAAAAGTCTGGTTGGAGGATCAGGAGTGTAACGCTATCATTCAGAAATCATGGTGGCAAGGAGATAATGTACCCCAAAGCCTCAAGAGGATAAGAGCACGTTTGGAAGGTTAGGTGAAATCCACATAGGGCACTTCAAAAACACATAAAGAAGACCAAAAGGGAGCTAGAACTACTACAAGTAAACCGGAATACAACAATTGATGTAGAAAATTTGATAAAAACGAAAGAAAAAAAAATGTTTGATCAATTACTGGCCCAGGAGAACATAATTTGGGAGCAAAGACTAAGAGCATTGTGGTTAAAACATAGGAACAAAAACACAGTTCTTTCACCAGAAGGATTCTCAATGGAAAAAAAGAAACATTATAGAAAGAATATAAAAGATGATTCAAGGAAACTGTGGGATGAGGAGGAGGGCATTGCCACCATTATCACATGGTAATTTTTTTATTTATTTATCTGTTTACATCTTCTAACCCGTCATTTTCTAGGTCTCTGCCAGTTCTTGTAGCAAAATAATGTAAAGCTTGATCATGCTGAAATTCTTTCCAAACCTTTTGCCGTTGAGGAAGTATTTACAACTCTTTCTCAAATGCACCCTACAAAAGGCCCTCGGATTGGATGGAATCCTTACGCTTTTCTACCAACAATTTGGGGAGACGACTGGTGTTTGATGTCACAAACTTTATTCTGCATATCCTCAATGATGAAGGAAATCCCTCTAAGATCAACAAGACATTAATTGCTCTTATTACATAAGTCAAGTAATCGATGCATACGAGCGAGTTTCTTCCCATTAATTTGTGTAATGTACTTTTTAAGCTGGTGACAAAGCCTATGGAAAACAAGTTGAATCTTACACTTCTTGATATTGTTGATGAGACAGGGTTCTTTTGTCCCAAAAAAACTCGTCACAAAGAATGAACTTATTATGTTTCAAAGTTTCCATTACATGAGAAAAAAAGAAGAAAGAAATCAAGGGACATATGGCACTGAAACTTGACATGTCAAAGGCATACGATCAAGTAGAATGGAGTTTCCTAAGGGAGGTAATCGCATGCAAAGTTCTCAAAAGCACTTAGTTCAGAAGTTATAAGCTCTGAAAAAGACCTGCAAGTTTTTAGAAGCATAAAACTTGCAAAAGTCACCAAGTCCTTATCAGAACAAAACCAAAAACAAAGAAGATTAATGCACAAGCGTTGTAGTCTTCATAAGAAACAACAAGGAAGTATTATGCAAAATAATCAATCTTCTAAAGTAGCAACCCATGATAGCTTCACTAAGATGTCATGAACCACTAAGAACAACAAGCACCAGCTATCACAATTTCAAAATTCAAAATGTTCAAGCTATATGTGTATAAGAAAGCAGAAGTGTCAACATAAAAAGTTAAAAAACAATAGGAAAAGACAACAAAGATAGTCAATATCCAACTGTGCGAAAGGGGCAACTCACACATGGACTGATATGTTCTCTAATCTTTAACAACTAGAAACAACTATGTCAAGGATTATAAAGTGACCATTACTTGTTAAAGCTCATTGCAAAGAAGGGAAACAAAATAGAGAGGGTAAGGTCGGAAGAATTTGAGTTGTTAGAGAGAGAATCCAACTTTTGATACGTGTATTCCTTAACCAAAATACTCTTTAAGATTAGATCCATCCCTTGTCCATCTAAAAAAGTGTCTATAAACACCTTGGATGTGTGGAACCTTAGTGAAAAAGATATCCAACAAGGTGTAGTGGAATCTATCTAGAAATAGAACCCCGGTGAGTGCGAAAGTCAAAAGAACAATAACGAAAATATTGCTTCCAGAGTTGTTTGTGAACACAACAAGTAGTTGTTTAGGTTTGATACCAGAGAGAATTGTGAAAGAATAGTTTGGTTGAGGGGAGCCTACAGAGGTTGAGAATACTAGTTTATAGCCTATAAAGACCAAGATAACTAGTTAAAAAGCATGTAGAGGTTGTCTAAGAGAATACTAAATGGAACCTTTAGAGGTTTAGAATACTGATTGTAACCTGCAAAGGTGAGAACACTGAATTGAGGAGAAGCCCATACAAGCTCGAGGAGGCTTGAGAAGAATACGAGGAAACCTTAAGGAGGCTTGAGGAGACAGAATAGTGATTATGATTTGTGAAAATCCTATAGGTGTAAGACTTGATGCATGTAGCCTAAGGTTTATGGGTGAATCGGTATAATTTGTGTGTTCTCTTCCTTTTCTTCTATGTTTCACATGTGTGATTGTTGCATATTTATTATTTATTATGTCTCTTGAAAGGTCTTTAGATTAAAACTTAGTTAACATATTTTATACTTGGAAAAAAAATCAAAGAAGTTTTTAAGTTCATAAGCAACATAAAGTTTTAAAAAAGTTTAAAAAATAACATCATATTCTGATTGGTAAAACAGATTCTGAATTTTTTAGAAACAACTTTAATTAATTCATTTGAATTTGATATAATTCTTATCCATTTTTCAAGTGTAAATAAGGAAGATACTACTCTTAACAATCTTTTATATCCAAGCTAAAAGCTTGAGGAGAAATATTATTAGTGTTATTTGTGTATAAAAGACCAAAGTGAGTTGAGTGTCATTATTCAACTCCCTTGTAGCTGAAATGTACATAGTACCAAGATTGATGAGCTTAAGTTTCTTTTGGGAGTAAAAGCGGTGAAGAGTCATGCTAAGTATTTTGGGTTTACCTAGTTTTGTGGAGATATTAGAAACCCAAAGTTATGACTTTGTTAGATAGAGGATTTGGAACAAATTGAAAGGATGAAAGGGGAAAGCATTATCCAGAGTTGGGAGAAAGGTTCTTATCAAGTCAGTAGTTTAATCAACACCGATATACATCGTATGGTGTTTCCTCTTACCAAACTCGATATGTGGCCAGATTGACAACATGAAAACAATAAAAAAAATAGGATGTGATATTGACAAGAATAAGATTCATTGGATTATATGAGGAAATATAACAAAGTCAAGAGTTGTTAAGGGACTAGGTTTCATTATAGCCCGAGCTACAAACCATGCTGTTTTGACCAAACAGTGGTAACTGATTATCACCTGTGAGAATTCTCTGTTCTCAGTAGTTTTGAAAGTGAGGTATTTTCCAAGGTCTCATCCTTTAGAAGCCAAGAAGGGCTTTGCCCCTTGTTATTCCTGGACTAGCTTGATGGCATCTAAGTGGATTATTAAGAAAGATGGAGAATGAAGCATAGGTAATGACGAAAAACTATGAGGATTTGGAAGGATAAATAGGTCCCACGTTTCCTTGGAATTAAGCAAGATTTTAGGCTCCATCAGAGGGGATTTACCCAAATATTTCGGTAAATGTGTGATGTCTACCTAGGGAGTTCTATTGGGATCTAGAAAAGTTAAATGAATGGTTATCACATAATACGAAGGATTCTATTTTGAGCACACCCATGCATACTAATGTTGAAGATGTTCTATTTTAGTGGTACACTGTGTGGCAACTAGACTGTCATATTCAAATATCAGCTTGCTCTACGTGAAACAAATGTGGTGTTGGCATCAAAAAGCCAAGACAATAGTGACTATTGGTGGAAAGTTTTGGCTATTGAAGAGTACCCAAATTTAAAAATCTAGAGTGGAGAGCTTCCCATAATATCCTTCTAGTCAAGGAAAAGTTATTCAAGTCTACTATCACAAAGGACGTATTTCTCTGCTATATGAAGATGAATGGGAATTGGCTTACTATGCATTGGTGTCATGTAGTGAAAAACGACAAATCTGGTTTGCTTTTTCCCTTTCCATCTGCCTAGACCTAATTGTGACTATGGGCTTTGTTTCATGTCTAACAATTTTGACTAATGAAGCATACCCTGCAACAATACAATTGATGCACACTCTACTTTAGGTGATTTGGGATAGACGTAATAGATGGGTCTTTCAGAACCAACGGATGGAGCTCCAACATGTTCTCGTTAAAGCTTAATTAAGACCTTTGTTCTCCTAATAACTGATAAGTGATTTTTATACCACTTATTTAATACTCTTGATTAATACTTTTCTGTCTTTTTGGTGTGTGATTAAATGTATTTTAGGTTGATTTATAGTATAGAACTTTAATTCCATTTATATTTATTTAGTTAAAATGGCAGATTTGACATCTCCTGATATTTCACGCATAAATTTCGCTACAAATGTCCGTTTGAGCTAATTTTTCTTTTTTTTATATAGTTAATTCAAATAACTACAACTTTCATGAAGAAATAGAGCTCAAATTCTGTCAAAAAGATGGATGAAATTGGCCCTGAAGTCAGCAACAGAAATCTAGAATCTAGAATATATGTAATAGCTAGGGGCAATTATGTCATTTCGCCCAGAATTAAAAATGAGATATTTTCTCTCCCTTTTAGTAGTAGGACCGGGCTGGAATGCAGAAGAGGAGATCACTTTTTGCCTCTAAATATAAAGTGATATGGAACAAGGAGAAAAAGAAGAGAAGCATATACTCATTTTTTATTTTCATGGTTTCATCATCTTTTCTTGTATTTTCTTCTGCATATTTAACTATGGTAGGCTAGGATCCTTGCAACCAACTCATAATGGAGATTTTCATAGATTAATGTAGAGGATTTGCTTTCTGTTGCTCAGATTTGTTCCCCTCTTTCCTTATTTTCATTTTTGCTCTTGATTACGTTTTTTATCATGGTTTTGTATATGTTTTTGTGCATGTTTCTAGGTTCTGATTTCCTTTCTATTTTCTACCCTTGTATTATGCTCCATTTTCATTTTTGAGATATCTCCTATTTATGCTATTTTCTATTTTAGTTGTATTTGTATGTTTTTGTTGTTTTCTGGTTTTTGTTTGTGCATTTTCTAATAATAGGGAAGGAATGGATTAAATGCTAGATTTAGTATTTAGGTTGATTTATCCAATGATCATTAATTAGACCTATTTAAAATGATCACTGTGCGATTGCAATTGTGAATATGTCGGGTTTAATTGAATGCTAGGCGATGGTCTAGTAGGAATGATGTTCTAAGCGATGCAAAGATTTTGATTTGTTTAGAATCAACCACAAAGCTGTTTATTATCTTATTCGATGATAGATATCCAATGAATCTCAATTCTAAGTTGGTTACTCGTTTTTAAATTGTTAAATTACTTCTTATGTTTTGTCTTTCTAATATGTTTGAAACTGAACTCAAACCCCCCTTTTACATTCCTGTTAATACTGCAATGCAGTGTCAGTTCCAAGTATGAAATGATCCAAGGTTGCTACTATAATCTGTTTAGCCTGGTATTTGACTGAGTTTAATGGCTCACGTCAATAACCCTCATGTGATTGATCAGAACCTGAACAATGGTGATACCATAACCTAATGGATCACACCACCAATTGAAAAACAAGCCAACTTTGATGTCTATAAAAGAAATAAAGGATTTGGCATTGGTCTAGCTTTTAAAGACAACACAAGAAATGTCCTCACATCAGAAATATCTTGGACCCCACAGGTTTTGGACCTAATTTTGGATGAAGTAATTTGCTTTAGGTGGGCTATCAAATATATTAATCCGACTTGTTAAAATGAACACAATTTATTGTAACTAGATATGCAAAACACTTGAAATGAAGATATGCTAAAAGATCATCTAACACAATTTATTGTCAAGTTTTGTAAAAAATGGTTTTTTTTAATAGAGATCGTCCAAAGAGACTAAAAACAATTTTCTCAACACAAATTTGGCCAAGAACTTGTACATCCAAGGTGTGTTAAAATGAACACAAGAGATAACAAGTTAAAGCTTTAAAGAGAATATAATCACTTGATTTATACTGATTCACTCAAACTCTTAAGCCACGTTTGATTTTCCTTCAAATCCTTGAAGGGTTCAATTAATCAAAAACTAATTACAAAATAGATATTCTACCTTGTAATTTTTAGCTTACACAAGTAATTTTTAGGCCACTTCTGTCATACCCTCAATCTCCCCTTGATATTTATAACACGCATGTATTCTTTAATCACTAAATCATTTCTGACTTTCTAAATAACAATTTGAGTAAAATGCAATTTCAAATCAACTCTCACAGAGAGGATATACAATGAAGATTAAACGATAGAATAACTTTATTAAGCAAAGAATAAAAAACTAAGTATTTGTGTTTGATTGTCCAAATCAAAACTACAACAGAGCAAATTTGGCAACCCTTCAATATCACATATTGCTAAAGTTGTTAAGTGTTGTGTTTGGTTATCCTTTTATAGGCTTTAGAAAAGTATCTATTGTGGGGATCAGAGCCTTCGCCAAAACTCTACTTATCTCACAACTGAAAAAGGTGCAACGTGGTAGCTTGGGGTGGAAAAAGAAAGGAGAAAAGGTACTGTCCTTTTTTGTGCAGTGAATATGTTGTCTCCACTACTTGTACGAAAAGGGTTTGGCAGAAAATATGGTTATTTTTGTCTCAAAACTTAATACATACTTGAAATTCAAATGATAAGCACTATTTGAAAAGGCAAGGGAATAAAAAAGTACAAAACTTTTCAAGCAAAAATCAACCTCGTGATGTATACACGTATACTGTGTGAGCATTGGATGATAGCTAGGAAACGTAGATATAAATCATTCGTATAAGTTTCTTATTCCAATTTGGACGTTTGAAAGAACTTAGCACACAGGGGGGTGTTGCTTTAGTCCTAGCACGTTGGATGCTAGCTAAGCTTTTATGAAAATGGGCTAAGAGTAAAAACACTCCATTTGACGCTATATGTATATGATTAGAATAAAGCATAAGTTAAGGATTTCAATTCCAAACATATCCGGCAATATTATTCCTATGATACTCAATAAAATCCACTAATCCATCAAATTTTAGTACATTTATTATTATCAAAACAATGAGATTTTTTAGGAGTCAAACACCATTTAATATCTTTGGTTCTCACAATTGTTTTTTGATGTCATTGTTGAGACTGATTGTAGGACGATACATGATATTTGACATAGCAACAATAAGAGCTCTCAAAGCTATTTGCATGGGATAATAGAAGATTGCATAGTGACTACCCACAAACTAGCTAATTCGGATCTAGTCTTCACCAAAAGATTAGGAAATGTTCGTTTATTATTTGGCAAAACTTGTCGTTTCTTATCATAATAGATAATGGATTGAGGATCTGCATGTTCAGGCAATTTTTTCCCACTTATAAAAGAATCCCCTATCAAACAGTCTCTAATAGTTAAAACTCACTCTTAACTAACACTTTACAGATAAACATTGAGAATGTAGTTTGGTGGTGGTGAGATTTTTAGGTTGAATATTGTTTTTTGATTTTTTTACACAAATAATCCTTTTAATATTTTTATCTACCCAACTATTAATAAAACTATCCCAACACTGTTCACGGTGGGTATTCGGCCCTCCAATCCCCAATTTCACCTTTTTTTTTTACTTTTTGCACACCCCATTTAAAATTTGAGAATTCCAAACCCGAATTCTAAATAGATTTTTATTTTGTTTTGACTTTTTTATTTTGTAAATTTTTAATTATGCAAATAAAATAATAAGTAGTAATATATTTAATTATGATATTTAAATAGAGAATTTATTATTATTGTTTTTTAAATACTAACATGTAACTAATTGTAAGTGGGGTGACCTTTGCATTTTGTAAAAATCTATGATGTTTTATGGTTCAAAAAATAGTTAAGTTAGATGATTTTATGTATATGAATCTAATGGATAAGTTTCACATCTTGACTTACTTTAAAAAAGCTTGAAAAAAGTGTTTGAAAATATAAAAAAACATTTTTGCACTTGAATAGTTTTTTTATGGTCTTTTTTGCATATTTTTGCTTATGAATGAGGTTATTTCTTACGAAAATGCATCATTTGCATTGTTTTTCTTATGAAAATGAGGTTAGTTCACTCCACTATTTTCATGGTCATTGATTGTCGTTGGTGATATCATGATCACTCCTTTTTTGGCTCAAAAGTCGAGGTTTTGCAGGATTCCTTACAGATAAGATAAATAGTAATCTTGTTTATGTCAATCTGTTATGGACGTTGATTGTTGTTGGTATGATCACTATTTTTCTATAGAATATAATACGATTGACTTGACTAGAACTCATCTCCCCCTAGTACTTCGGCGAGTTAAGGGATCCTGGTTTTGGAATCTCCCCTTACTTGAAAACATAAAATTTTTCTTGTGGCATTACCCATGAGAGTCTTCCTACAAGCCAGTTTCATGTGAAACATCATTTGTTTGTGGTTTCTATTTGTAATAGGTGTGGAGCTCCTCAAGAATCGATCATTCATCTTCTTTGTGATTGGAATAAAGCTAAGTGTATTTGGAACCTACTCCAATTAGACGTTAACCAACAAGCCTTTAATCAAGACAGCTCATCTTGGATTTGTCATTATGCTTATTTGTGGTGGCTTGCTGGGTTCTTTGGAAGGACCGAAGCACACTCATCTTCCAAAATACAATCACAAAGGTCTTTCCAGTGCATACAAAGGACCTGTCATGTTGTTCAAGTTAGCTGGAAACCACCCTCTCCAAACACTTTCAAGTGGAACACGGAAGGAAGGTCCCAATGTAATCTTGGCAAGTCTAGATATGGGGGTTTAATTAGAGATTCGATGGGGCAATGGGTAATTGGATACTCGGATATTTGCTTGGAACAAAGGCATTAGATAGGGATATCACATGTGAATCTGATTCGAAAATATATAGCACTTCATTTGATTTCGGTGCAGTTTACTACCTTGGATTAGAACCTCTCTGTCACACTCTCAGGGAGGGTAATGGCTGTGCAGACGGGCTTGCCAAGACTAATGCTCAAAGTGATCACAAAAGGAAGATTTGGAACTTTTTCCCCCTCTGTAACCAGTTCTCATTTGTTAGCTGATGTCATAGCCTCATAGGCATCCCCTTTGTTAGACATCTTTAGTTTTTTTTTTTTTTACTTTCTCTTTTTTGCTCTTTTGATATTTCCCAATGATAGAAAAAGAAGTAAATTAGGAACGTTTATTATTAGAAATATTTTAAAAAAACATAACTCACGAACATGCTAACATTTATTGTTTATTTTATCGTATATAGTAGTGATCGAATATTTGTCCAATAATGTATTAACACGTCACTTTCTAACTTAATATTTTTGTACAAACAATTTTCATAGTACATAAAAATACACAATAATCAATAAATAAATAAATATATATATATATATATATATATATATATAT
>CM023958.1:23976971-24059826 GCA_013407115.1 Glycine latifolia | reverse complement strand
ATATATATATATATATATATATATATATATATATATATATGCACACGATTAGACTATGAAATATTAATCTCACATGAAAGAAATATCAGAATTTGAAAAATAAAATCATCTTGAAATGCCTTTCCACTTCTATCAACTTTCTCTCTTGGAATTTTAAAACGAAACCATCATTTTGAGGTGATTTGTTTTTGTGAATTACTATTTGGGATTCCTTTTGAATTATCACTCCAAAGAAAATAAGTTGTAATAGATATTATGATTTTTATTTTTTTAAATTGAAATCGTAAATTTTTTTATTATTTTAATTTTTTTTTAAATTTACAACTTTAAAGTCATAGAATAAATTTTTTTATGATTTTAAAGTCGTTCAAAAAAAATTAAATTTTTTTATAAAAATCATAAAATTCATTATGACTTCTATTTTTTTAAATACTTTTCTAAAAAAATTATAAATATTTTTTAATTTAATTATTCAATAAATAAATACTTATTTGTTTTATTTAATATTTTGTATATATTTTTATATGATTTTATTTAATATTTTCTGTATTTTCTTAATATTTTTATTCAATATCTTTTCTATATTTTCTATATGTTTTATTTAATATTTTTTTTATTATTGTTATATTGTTTTATTTAACATATTTTATATATTTAATTTTACTTAAATATTATTTATATTTTTTTATATTAATTTATTTAATATATTTTTAATAATATTAAGGATTATTATTTGTTTTGTAAATTAAAAAAATAATGCAAAATACTTAAACTTATATAAAAATATTAAAATATTTTTTTACAAATATTAAGTATAACTTATCAAGTAATATTAAAAAAATTTAAATTTTATAATTATTTTTATAATTATCATTAAGTAAATTAATAATTTTATACAGTAATATTAATTAATTTAAAAATCTAATTAAAAATAATATTATTTGATAAATTAAATTTGAAAATCACATTCATTTTAAATTTATTTATTTTAAAAAATTAATTAATATTACTTAATGATAATTATAAAAATTAATTACATTTTAAAAAAAACTAATATTATTTAATAAATTATAAGTTAATATTTGTATCAATTATTTTTAGTATTTTCATTTAATTTTAAGTCTTTTTAAATTTAAGTTATTATTATTATTATTTTAATTTATAAAATAAATAATAACATTTGTAAAAGAATATAGAAAATATTAAATATAAAAAATATATTAAATAAAATAATATTCAAAAAAATAAAAATATATTAAATAAAATCGTCTAAAACATATATACAAAATATTAAATAAAACTTAAAAAATACATTTATTTATTAAATAATTAAATTTAAAAGTTATATATAAAATATTCATTTACGAATTCTATAAAGAGAATTTTAAAAAATAAAACTTTAACTATTTTAAAGTTGTAAAAATATTTAATTCAACAATTTTGAAGTCCTAATTTTTTTTAAAAAAATAACTGAAGTAATAAAAAAATGAATTCAGTTGAAAAAATAAAAATCGTAACAAATATTATTACTTATTCTTTTTTAAATAATAATTCAAAATGAACCCAAATGATAATTTTAAAAAAATAACCCTCAAATGGTTGGTTGGCCGAATTTTATTTGTTCACTTTGTTTTGATATTAGGTAATTGGCAGAAAGATCTCATTGATCTATTTTTATTTTATAACATATAATTCTCATGAGAAAAATGATATTGTGTATTTTTTTCCTATGTACATTAAAAAAAGAAGGCAAAACAACAATAATAAATATTTCTATATCAATTTTATGTTTAAATTTTAAATAACAAAAGCAAGGAGTTCTTTTCATCAAAATTGTGAACTTTTGTTCTTATTGCATGACCAACAACAGTACCAAGCAATCCCTTAAGCTTAATTAAAGTGTGGGGAAATGAGATGCAGTATAATTAATCAATTTTGAAAGGACTGTTGCATTGGAGAAGGGCATACGATTGGTTTTGTAAGAAAAGAAAGTTGTACTATTTTTGTTGGTGTTGAGTATTGTACCCATGATTATTTTATAAATTACAATAAGATAGGTTCTTGAACTAAGATTTTATTATGATTAGAGATGGTAGAAGTTTGTGTCGTAAATCATCACTGGGTCATTAGTAATATAATTTCTTTAAAATAATCATTGATATATCCTCATTTGCGGGACATGTTTTTAAGCTTCATGAAATCATTTCTAAAGATATGGACTAGAAAATGAGAATTCTCATTTGTTCAGATTAATAAGAAAACATGTTTAGCTATATAAATAAATTTACAGGAAGTAAGCTTCCCTCCCACTTTAGCATATTTTTATTCTTATAAGGAAGGTTGGGTGTATGATATACTCCAATCAAATACATTTTTATTGATTCTTAAAAATATTTTTATAATCTTTTTGAAATATTATTTCTCCATTTTAATTTGAATTAAGACAACTACAATAGTTGAACACTTCGCGGCAAATTTTAATAAATAATACAAATTTTTAAAAAATTTTGAAATTTGGGACTATTTATAAAATATTGTGAAATCTGGGGCTGTCAAACACGCCTAAATTAGACGTGTTTGACCCCCCAAATTTTATTTAAACAGTTTCTTTTGATCTATTTCTTCACAGATTATCTTCTAAATCCATTTCTTCATAGGATATTTAAAGTTTTTGTTTTTGTTGACGACAAGAAATGAGTTCAGGTAGTGAGAGTACTCGTGTTGTGCTATTTTTTAATGGAAGGAAAGTTAAAGGACAACGAGGTGTTGTTTTTGAAGGGGATAACAGGCCGACACATATCAATCGAAAATCAACACTGGGTGAATTGCATGAGAAGATATGCCAAAAATTAGGTCTAAAAGACAACCCACGTATCACTTTGCTGACGGCAAGATTATCGCAACACGAACAATACATGGGGTTTCAACTAGTGGATGATGAAGACATAGAAATGGTAATGGAAGAATTTTTCAACTAGTCAAGGATGGATTTTTTAGAATTGTACGTGGATTTTACCAAAGCAAAGGATGTTGTTTTACCTATAAGGCCAGTCGCTTTTAATTTGCACATAATGCATCATCATATGCTGCTACAGGTGTAAACGTGTCTGAGGAAGCTGAACATGACCCAATTTGGGTTACGGATGACGATGAAGAGGATGACGATGATGAAAATATCGTAATGGAAGATTGTCTTCTTGAGGAGGATGCTAGTGCGTCGGATAATGATGAGGATGCTAGTGTGCATGCGACTGAATTCCAAGAAGATACTGATGTGGAGTCGTCTCAAATCCATCATCATGTCGACGTTGGATCTACTCAACCAGAACAAGCTGTTGAAGGTATGTTAGATGACTGAAATAAATGAAAATGTAGTCATATATGTATATTTATATATTATAGTATTTTATTTGCTTGATATGTGTAGGTGCTGAGGTCATTCCTTTTTGGGATGAAATTTCACATTACACATATATTGATTGGAATCATCCAAGCGAAGAAGAATCTTTTACCGGTTCGGATTCAGGTTCAGTGTAAGGTCCATGACAATTAGGGGACAATTTGTTTGTTAAATAGGAATTTGCATCCAAAAAGGACGCACAAATTGTAATTAAGCGGAACCTCATGAAGGAGCATCAAGAAGCAATTGTGGTTGAGAGCAAGCCTAAAAAGTTTAGCATGAAGTGTGTTCGAAACAATGATGGTTGCCCTTGGAGGGTTAGGGTAATTAAACCAACGTACGCTAAGAAGTGGCTTGTTTCAAGATGGGGTGGAAAACACAATTTCCTGAATGATCATATTACACAGGGTCACAAACAGCTTCATGTTGATGTTATTGCTTCACTTGTAGTAGGTATGTTTCTATTAAATTTGCTCTATATGAAAAATATTGTTTTTTTAAGGTATGTTGTTAATCTCAATGTTACAATTTCATTGTTAGGAATGGCTAAGGAGGAACCGTCTGTGTCAATTGCATTGGTTCAGGAGAGGATCACCAATACGTATGGATTTAAAGTTTCATATGGAAAGGCCTAGTTTTTAAGCAGAAAGCAATGGCAATGATTTATGGGGATTGGGAAGAATCTTATGCATTTTTGCCCAGGTGGTGCAACTACATGCTTCATTTTTCACCAGGTTTTTTTTTTATATTCAAACAAATGCTGATTTTGTGGCACATCGACTGGTACGGGCAAAGCGTGTGTTTCATCGCATTTTTTGGATTTTTAGACAGTGTTGCGAGGCTTTTAAATTTTACAAACCCATCATTCAAATTGATGGGACTCATTTATATGGCAAGTATAAAGGGAAATTGTTGATTGCCACGAGTCAGGATGGAAATAATGACCGCCTGCCACTGGCATTTGCCATTGTTGAGGGGGAGACGTTGGAAGCCTGGAAATACTTCCTTGCTAACATTCCCTTTCACGTTACCCAAATGCAAAATATATGTCTCATTTCAGATCGGCACCGCAACATAATATCTGTTGTGGAGAATCATGCCGGTTGGCAACCACCTTTTGTGCATCATGTGTTTTGCCTTCGTCATATTGCCAGTAATTTTAATCAAAGGTTCAAGAATGCAAGATTGAAGAAGACCCTCATGACTTTAGGTATGTTAACAAGTATTTTGAATATATTAAGCTGAGACAAATCTGTAAACAGAATAGTGTTAATGGTATTGGTTTTCTGCAGGTTATACTCCCTCTATGGTTGATTTTGACATAGCGTTTGCATGGTTTCGTGATACTAGTCCTGAGGTTGCAGAATGGATTGATGGCATCTCTAAGGAAAAGTGGACATGTGCATATGATGTAGAGGGGAGAAGATATGACCATATGACAACAAACTTGTCAGAATCAATGAACAGTGTGTTAAAGGGAGCAAGGAACATGCCTATCACTGCTCTTATAAAGCACATGTACACCCGATTGGTTCATTATTTTGTATGCAGGGGTCAGGCGGCTGCTTCACAGCTTGAGCATTCACAACAACATTGCAAAAATGTGGTTGATGCTATGAGGCATAATCAGCCCCTTGCTACATGCCACCATGTACGCACATATAATGTTGATTAAACATTATTTGAGGTGGAGGAGGGCTGCGATAGGTCATATTCAGTCAACCTTGCAGATCGTTTTTGTTAGTGTGGCAAGTTTAAGGCCTTCAAATACCCATGTAGTCACACTGCAGCTGCTGCTTTACATGTTCACCAAAATCCTTATCAGTATGTGGCTGATGTCTTCCTCGTAAGAACCTTGGTTCAGGCTTATTCATTGCCATGGCAGCCAATCCGTAATAAACGTGCTATTTCACCGAGTGAAAATCCAGTTGTCATATCTGACAGGGAAATGTTGCGTCCAAAGGGTCGTCCAAGGTCCACCAGAATACGTAACGAGATGGACGAAGTTGAAACAAGTCAAAGACGCGTCAAATGCGGAATTTGCAAGACAGTTGGACATAATCGGAGAAATTGTCCTACTCGTGGTGTTACTTCATGATTTTGTATTTATGTTTTTTTAATTAATGTTATGTTAATGTATTTCATTTATAAATATGTTGTCTTACCCCTGTATTTGGTTGAAAGAGGTGATATTACTCATCATGTTTTGCATGTGATTACACATACGACGATCGCGTTTTCAAAATGAAAAACTAAATAACAAATTAGGTGGACGAAAATCGAGCTATGCCATCGTTGCACCCTAAACCCTAGACCCTAAACCCTAAACCAAACACCCTAAACCCTAAAGACGAAACCATAATCCCTAAACCAAACATCCTAAACCCTAAACCATAAACCATAAAACAAACACCCTCAACCCTCAACCCTAAACACTAAACCAAACACCCTCAAGAGAAAACCCTAAACCAAACACCCTAAACCCTAAACCTAACACACTAAACACTAAACCCGAACATGAGACTCATAAATAAAATTGTAATATAAATTTGGGATTGTTTTCAAATTATTTACGTTTATGTGGAGTCAATGAGGGCTAAATAGGGCGTGACTGAACACACTGATATGCGCTTAGCATATAAGGTTTTCCTAAGCTTTTTAGAGCAAGAATCGAACATTAAGCATGGATAATTACCCTCTTTGTGCATGATTTGAGCTAATGTGATGAATTACCAGGATATCAATCAAAGATACCAAGATCAAGCAAAAATAAGAAGAAAAGAACAAGCTTGGAAGAAGACTCTGGCGCCATCAACGCCAGATGTGGCGCTAGGAGCGCCATAAGCACTGGAAGCTGGCGCCTGGAGCGCCATATTCCCTGGAACTCAGCGCTTGGAGCGCCATATTGGCGCCAAAGGCGCCAATCTCTCTGTCAGCCAACGCCTGGGGTGCCATGTTCACGCCAAGAGCGCCAGTCCTTCTGGATGTTGGCGCCAACAGCGCCAGACCCGCGCCAAGGGCGCCACAGGTCGACAGAAGCAGCATTTTAAGGGCAAAACAGGGACTTCACAAGCTAGGTTATAAATACCTGGACCTCAGCATTCACTGGACGATTTTCTTGGGGGAATTAGCACAAAATAGGGTTTTAGAAAGCTTGGGAGCTGAGCTAAGGTTTGGGGTTGAAGGGAAGAGGGTTCTTCCCTCTTCCCTTCCTCTTCTTTCTTGTGTATCTGCATTCATGCTTCTTTTTGTTGGTACCAAGGCCAGCCATGTTTAGGTTTGGCTAGTTTCCTTTTGTATTTAGGGCAAATGTTCTATGTAACTTTCATTTGGAATGGATTGAATGTTATTGTTCATTAATGCTATGTTATTTCATTACACTTTGCTTGAATCTCTTTATCTCTTTCTTAGACCTGATCAATCTAGGTAAGAGCTTAGAGCTAGGGTTCACAATAGGGATATTGGGGCCTTAGTCTTGGAACTAAGTGTGGTGACTTGTTTTACATCACCTAGGGATAGGGATGTAGGCTTGCAATCTTCTAGTGCATCACCTAATGCTTGACCTAACTAATATCACTAAGGAATTAGGGTATTAAAGTGGGTTAAAGGGTTAAGATCACTACGGGAGTAGGGCTTAGCTATTAGTGAATGAGGATGCATGATTGGGTAGCTAGTGTAGATGAATGTTGCAAACAATCTATGTAAGAATGTTAGGAGCATGGAGTGTGGGTTCCCTAGCTACATTAGCTTACGTTTGGTGCAACCATTATCTATTTTATTTATAATGCTTTATGTTTATATTTATCTTTTAATTTACTTCGCACAACAACACATTTCTCTTAATCTTTTGTCATCTAACCTTGAGATACAATTTATGATTTAATTGGCCAAACAATCCTCGTGGGACGATAACTCTACTTTATCACTTTATTACTTGTACGATCGGTACACTTGTCGAATCCGCAACACACACCCAAATAGGGCGTGACTGAACACGCTTAACAAATAGGGTGTGACTGTACACGCCTAACAAATAAGGCGTGATTGAACACGCCCAAATAGGGCGTGACTGAACATGCCTAACAAATAGGGCGTGACTGAACACGCCTAAATTTGGGCGTCATTGACCCCTATATAAGCCAGACACTCCCACTCCCACACAACATACCTCCGTAATCGAAATTCAATCTGAATACTATGACATTCATAGGAGAAACAAGTAGTCAGATTATTGGTAACTCCAAATTAGCATTCATTTTTCCAAATGGATCAATGAAACACAACGAAACTGATGTTTCTTTTCAATGTCCTACTCCAATACCAATGCGAGTTCCTAATGAGTGTTCTTTTCAGACACTCAAGAGTAGGATGCATGACACCCTTCTACTAACCAATGACCATTTTGTTGATGAAATCTATTACCGATAGCCATCCCTAAATGCAAGTCAGCAATATTTTTTTCATTCTCTGCAACTCACAAATGATAATGATGTTTGCACAATGTTAATGTGCAATGACCAAATGTCAAGTGTTGGCCCTATAGAAATATTATGCACTATCAACAGAACATCTGATGGTATACTCAACCTACTTCGATCCACCATCGTCCCTACACATGATGCAATGCTATATTACAACGGCAAGTGGAACATAGCACGACAAGGTAGTTTTGTGGGTTATTCCTTCACTGGGACAAATCCAATAAGGTTTGAAATTCCTTCAGGATGCAACATTGAAACACTCAAGGATGTCATCAAGCAAGTTACGCCTATTGGGGTTCCTCCTTATGGAATTCACAACTCACAAGTGGTAAGAAAATTGTTTTTCCGACAGCCAACCTATGGAAAATATTCAGACTACACAATCGAATATCACATAATAGAGTTGACAAGTGATGAAGACGTGTTAAAGATGTTAGCAGAATCCAACTACTGGAAACATTTTTGTCCAATTGATATTTTAGATATTTTTAACAAACTAGTTACCCAAATGGAATGAGACATGGCCATAATGCTGACTAGAATGATTCATTGTATTAAGTAGTGTTTATGAAGTTTGGTTATCTTCAATTGTTATTGTTATTTAAAATGTCCATTCCGTTATCTTTTTTATTGAGTACTGTTCATTGTCGTTTGTCTGTTTGCCTCTCATATCAATTACTATTATTCACGATGTTAGTAATTGTTAATATGTCGATTGATTAAGATAACTGTTACAAAAAAATGTTCGAAACAAATGTAAGTTAAGAAATAAAATCTATTACAAACTAAAATGAAAAAACACAAACGGCACAAAAACTAAGACGCTGGTGGCCACTGATAATGACGCCCCTGACGATCAGGTAGCCTCCATCTACGCAGTCGCGGAGAAGGGTCTGGCTGAGAAGGGCCTGCCTCATGAGGGTCTACATAGGGAGATGGACATGGAGTGGCCTACTCTGGAAATGAGGGTCGGGGACGCTCAGTAGCTGGGGTGGCATATGATACATCTGACGGCCAACCCCCATAACCTGCTGCAGAATAATCAAGCTGGGAGAGCATCTCCTCAATGTCGGCACCAGTCCACTCCGCAAGAGCTACTTCACTACTGCTCTTAACATCCACTAATGCCATCACCATTGCAGTAGCCATATATACAGGCTGGGTCTGGGAGTCAGCCGATGAAGGCATATGACTTTGCGAACTGAACCCCTCATACCCTATGTCCCCGTGCTGACTAGACTCGTAATACAAGGGTTGCCTGCCGTATGTCGATGCTACAATTGGAGGCCTAAACCAACCCTGAGTGCGAGGCCTGGGACCTGCAATAGACTCAGGAACATGGTGCATCTGTTTCCGTTGATGCTCTAGCCCATGTCCCTCCTGTCTTCGACGACCAACGCAAACAGACACTTGTGGCTCCTCCTGAAGCTGGGATTCAGGTGCATGTGGCCCTGCCTCCTCCAAGCGACAACTCTCTCTGAAGATAGACATTATGCGATCGACCTCCTCCTACGCCCACTCGTGGGTGTAACCCAACCATTGCTCATGACCAAGCGCGAAGTACATCATCTCCAACCCATCAAACTATAAATTAAAATATATAAATATTAGTGTGAATCATGTTCTCTATCATAATAAATATAAAAAGACAAATTATAATGTCAGCAAAACTTACACCACGACCACTCTTGGCAGCCATCTTCGAGATGTATCACTTCCTATTTTCCCTGTACCAAACCATGTACTCATGGTTTGGTGACATGAAGCCTCGAAGCAGAGGGGGAAGGTCGATGTGCTGGTCCCTAACCTCCCAATGTCTAATAAACGGTCTCAGCTTACGAACCCAATTATCTTCTCGTTTACCGCGCAAGGAAAGGTCATGCACACCCTTCAGCTTCCTGGGTGTACGTGGGATTGGCTGATCCCTCCCAAATTGGTGCATGCATCTATCCAGCTATGCATACTCAAATGTGTGGAAGCATATAACAAGAGTAGTTGCCATCCATAACAGTCACTGCTACTCAGATGCACCAAGAAAGTCGTACTCTCCATATGATTGCCAAACCACCTACACGGACCAAATAAACACACAATTATGTAACGACATGGACCACAAATGCACAGTTAAGAACACTTAAAAATAACTAAACGTACCTCATCCCGATTGAGGGATTTCAATCTCATCCTATACCAGAGCAGCTCGTGTGGTCGAAACCGGCCTAAAGCATTAAAACTTATTTCAAAATAATTGACATTAGAATACTATAAGACTGAAGTCCAAGAATTGTTAAAAAAACAAAATATACTAACACATACCGGTGTCCGTAATGCCACTCCGGGTGAGTAGGCTGTGGAATAGCTGGAGCAATGGGTGGGAATCTCAGCCACGCCCACACCTGAAGCAGCATATGACACCCACCAATGTCACTTCTGTGTGGATCTGTACACTCGCACATTTGTCTAAACAAATGTGCAAGGACCGTAGAGCCCCGGCTATATCCTCTAATCTCCTCGAAGTCCCTAGCAGGCAATGGGACGTAACATGCCGCGACCATGCTCCCTCCGAATTTGTCGCTCAGCAGCCATGCTCCAAGAAGTCACGCAATGTGCGCCTTCGTAAAGTGCATCACATCGACCAAATCGGGAAGTACCTTACCCCAGTTCGCAAAATGTCAATCAAAGCAAGACAGGTGCAAATATCCACCTCTAAGCTCGGTGTCTGGTTGTGGTTCATGACCAAAAACCTCCTCAATGACAGTGTCCCATTCAGCTACGGTGACTCCTGTAACAACTTTGCCCTTGGTGGGCAATCCTAAAATATCAGCCACGTCTTCCAACGTGATGGTCATCTCTCCCTGCATCATATGGAAGGTATGGGTCTCTGGTCTCCACCGCTCAACCAGAGCACTAATAAGCGCAGGATCAATCTAAAAAAAAATTAACTAATCAATTCATATGTACAGTTATAAAAAAAATTTGTTTACTCATTTCCTACTTGCATACCTGAATATGTTGCATGCGTGCCACATGTAGAAAGCCAGCATTTCTTAACATATCACCAACGATGTCAGGTATATCATCGTGATGTGGCCCCCCATCACTTTACCACGTTGAGTCTTCAACAGTCGAGCTGTGTCCTTATTCCACACAGCTTGTGAAACGTGGGTCCGCTGAGTACGCCTACGCAAAACACCCCACTTATACAGAGTAGGGATAACATGTGTCGTCGGATCCATGGGCTCACCCTCATCATCGTATCTAGAGCGCTAAGAATCAGTCGAAGATGAATTAGCCATCTAATGAGTATCTTAATATAAATAAATGAAAATTTAAATTAAAAAAATTAACTATGGTTTACAAAAAATTCCAAATAATTATCCTATCAAATAAATTAAACCTAATGTACGTCGCTAACAACCCTTAACCCTAAACACTCAAACATAAACCCTAAAAAAACACCATAAACCTCAAACCCTTAACCCTAAACCCATAAACCAAACACCCTAAACACTAAACCATTAACCTAAACACCATCAACACTAAACCCTTAACCCTAAACCAAACACCCTAAACACAAAACAATGAACCATAAAACAAACACCCTAAACCCAAAACCATACACCTTAAACCCTAAACCATACACCTTAAACCCTAAACCCTAAACCTTAAACCATAAACCAAACACCCAAAACCCTAAACACTCAAACAAACACCATAAACCCCAAACCCTTAACCCTAAACCCATAAACCAAACACCCTAAACACTAAACCATTAACCTAAACACCATCAACACTAAACCATAAACCCTAAACCCTACACCCTAAACCAAACACCCTAAACCATAAACCAAACAACATAAACCAAACACCCAAAACACTAAACACTCAAACAAACACCATAAACCCCAAATCCTTAACCCTAAACCCGTAAACCAAACACCCTAAACACTAAACCATTAACCTAAACACCATCAACACTAAACCATAAACCCTTAACCCTAAACCATAAATCTTAAACCATAAACCATAAACACCCTAAACACTAAACTCTAAACCCTATACCCTAACAGTTTTATACGAACCTAACATGTACGTCTCTAACAATTTCATATGGCTCTAACAATTTTCTAATTCAATAATATAACATATTAAATAATATGCAAAATTATTAAATTCACTTACTTGTTGGCAGAGCTTCGCTGCAGAAATAATCTACTCAAACTCTACAGAGTTTTTAGAGAGAAGGTGAAATAGTAAGAATGGTAAAAAGTTATTTTTTTGGCCATATATAACACTCAAACACGCTTGACAGCCCCAGATTTCAAAATATTTTCCAAACAGCCCCAAATTTCAAAATATTTTAAAAATTTGTATTATTTTTAAAAATTTGCCACACTTCGCCATATCCACGCCACACATCTCCAAAGTAGCAAACCCCAAGATGAATTCACGGAAAACCCCACCACAAGCAGCCTTGCTATCTACTGCACAAACCACTCCATCACAATTAATTTTGATAACTCCAGCAGGCGGTGGTCTTCATTGCAGAACCTAAGCCAACGCATCAAAAGTAGTTCTAGAATCCTGAATCATCAACTTGAAGACAGCATCAGCTTTCTGCAAATCCACCACCATACACTTAACATTGTGAAAAATCTCTTCATTTGTCCAGGCTTTATTCCTAAAAATATGTTCATTCCTTCTCCACCATAATCAATCTAGGACCACCCCAAAGATTTTCCTCCACAAACCCAATTTATGCTTATGGCCACTCTTCAAATTGCCATACAATTGAAATCATTCAGAACCAAAAATTGATGGTTATGAACAATTCCAATCTTTTGCCAAATGTTCCTAGCTTGCGTATAGTCTCCAAAGGCATGTAACCGAGTTTCCCTACCACAACCACATAGGGGACATGTAGGATCATCTACCATATGATGATTGAAACAGAGATTATTCATAGCAAGAATGGTGCGAGTAGCTTTCCAAAGAAGACATTTAATACGTTCAGGCCCATTCCACTTCCAAAGAAGTTTAAAAATGGGATTGGTATCCTGCATATAGTTAGAAATAAGACTCTCATACGTAGTTTTTGGTAGTAAAGTTTCCATCTGCAGACCTACCCCACTGCGGAGTATCATCCATTAAATTTACAGCAGGCGGTTTAATGGTTTTGATCGCCTTAACAGTCTCATCAGGAAGTAGATTAAGTTTTTCTAAATCTCAAGCTCTATCACGAGCTACAAAGAAACACTTTGGATCCAGGCCTTTGGATTCAATCATCCTACCATTTCCAATTCGCCACAGCAAATTCTGAGAAACATTTTGCCATCCATTACAAACGCCCTTCCAGAAGTTAGACTCATTGCTTGTGGTATCTATAACAGGAATCACTGATTGGCCACACTTGTACTTGGCCCGAATCACCTAGACCTAATCATCCTTTCTCCAGTTACAAAGTTGCCTCCCAGCTTTCAGATGGAGTGTCTAGTTAACATGTCTGATCTTTCCCATAGATTTAGACATACAAACACTATTCCATCCAGGCCAATGGGTTTTTAGTTTCGCAAAGGAGAGCATGTTCCTTTTTCAGATTCTTAAGCGCTGTTTGATCTTATCAATCAAAAATTGGTATGTATGCTTATACATTTAATTCTGGACAACTCAATAGTGACAACCAGGACAACACTTGTTTAGGTTGGGGGCTTGACTCTCAATACACTTACATTTCTCATATTTATCGAAGTTATTATCATCGACATCGGACAACACTTGTCCATACTCGGGGGCTCCATAAGCTCACGACTCTCCTACTTTTCAAGGCTACTACCTTTGAAATCAGATAATCTTCATCGACATCAGATGCTCTTACAACCTCTTTCACCCGCAAGCTGACTTATAGGCTAAGGGGCTTATGTAATAGGTACATACTTATCTATAAGTTACAAATTATCTACAAGATACGAATTATTTATAATGTAATTATCTATAACATGCAATTATCTACTAGCCTTATATATAGGTTAATTATCTATAAAGGTTCAAGCCCCACGCTCCACACTATAAATACAAGTTTCATCTAACCTTTACACACATCCACTCTCATACTCATTCATGTATACTTGAGCATTTATATACTCATACATATGTTTTTCTATTTATATAATTGATGTACTTACTTAAGCGTTTGAGTCATTTCCTTTGTTTTGCAGGTTCCCCTCATAATAAGGCCGACTTATCATCCAACGTGCAGAGTCTGGAATCCACATGAACCACGTCCATCCTTACACAAGGTACTTCCAGATTTTGGTAAAAACAATTTGAAAGTATAAAAAGTATATTTTATTTTAACTACTACATATTCTATTTATATTTTGTTAATCTATATTCATATCAATTGGCCAAACTGGTAGTCATGCTAGGACAAATTCTTTGAAATGATTTTTTTTATAATCATTAACTTTTTATGTTATGAGTCTCTTAAATATTTTATAGGGTAAAATATATTTAAAGTCCCTATAAAATTAGAAAAATATTACTTTTTTTCATATTAATTTGGTTCCTATAAAAATAAAACATATTTTTGTAGGTCATTGTGGTAACTCTGTTAGATGATTCATTAACATAACTAACAGACTTAATTACTTTCTCTTTTTACCTTCTCAAGCACACTCAAAAGACACCAAAATCCAATGTTGTTTCATCTTTTCTCCTAATCTCACTCGAGAGTACGAGAAAATTGTCAAAAAAGTGACAAAAAATTAAATTTTTTGGTGTTTAGATGCTAGAATTTGTTTAATTCATTGTGGGAAGTTTAATTGTCACAAATTATTTAATTTATTTATAATCAAATTACACGTGTAAATTTGTTTGCCACGCTAGATTATCGTCCAACGAAATAACCATTTAGGACCAGTAAAATATGTTTTATTTTTTACAAGGACCAAATTAATACCAAAAAAAATTATGAGGATGAAATTAATATTTTTTTCAAATTTTATAAGGACCTCAAACACATTTTACCCTATTTTATATTTTAATTTAATATATATAGTTTTTATATGAATAATGTTTAACTTTCTTTTTATAACAAAATATTCTTCATTTTTTAATTTGAAAGTATACCAATTATATTTTTAACCCATTATATATTTTATTTACGTTGCACTAATTCATATTTATATCAGTATGTCACACATCCATACTAGAAAAAATCTATTTGGGTGATTTTTTTGATAATCATTACTTTTTTATGTCAAAAGGCTTTAAGATATTTATATTTAAATTTAATTATACAAATTTATATGGATGATGTTTAATTAAATTTCTCCTTATATCAAAATATTCTTATTTTTTAATTCAAAATTATAAAATTTATATTTCAACTATATATATATATATATATATATATATATATATATATTGTGTTTATGCATATTTATATCTGGGCATTGCACGAGTAATTAACTATACTATTGCTAATCTATTTGGATAATATTTTTTTGTAATCATAGATTTCTGAATATCAAGAGAATACTTCATTATATTCATGTATGAAAAAACGTACCCTAAAATATTTATGAGATAAATCACAAGCCTAAAAAGTAATATTTTTCATAAAAGTAATAGTTGTAAAAATAATTATAAGAGAATTATATTCAAGTATATTCCTTTTATTAACCCAAAATTCCATGTGTTCATAAAAAAGTGTGTCAACTTTATAATATATACGAGGTTTGCTTCATGATATTTTGTTTCTAGGCATATAAATCTAGACATTTAATCATTACCAAGAAAGAAAGAAATAACTAATAAAGTCTTTTTATTTCAAAACTGGTATGAATTAAAATACATTAAAAAAAATTAATTTTAAAATAATGATTAACCATTTTTTATAAAATATATAATTAATATTTATTTTGAAAATATTAAAAGTTGTATATTACTACGTCTATTCTTATATATAATAAGCAAATGATCGAATTTTATTTTTGTTTTTAATTACAATAAACATATGACTATTTACAAATGTGTTGATTTCTAATTTTCTTTAATAATTCTAATTTATTGTGAATTATATTAATGAGATATCATCATTTCTGTGAAGCTGAATGTATTTTTTAAGTTATTAACAATATAACTCTACCATAAATGAATAAAAACAATATAACTCATATTAATTGGTTGAAAAAATATTGCATTAACTAGGTATCATCTTTTCTATGAGTAATAGTATTACATCTAATCACTACTTAAACCAATTAGTTATATAGACGTTTTGGAATAAAATTTAACTTTATGAAAATATAAAATAAACTAATTTAACTATTTTTATTGTTCGTGATAAATTAAATATTTATTTATTATATATAAAAACAAAATAGTATTGTTAATGGTTAATACAAATAATATTTAATTTAATCATTATTGATATATTAAAGAGTATTTAATTAATTATTAATACAAACTTTATGAGTAATAGTATTTGTTTCTTACTCTTTATCGCATGTTGTTATGTCATAGAGTTTCTTTTTCCTTTTTGTTGTTACAATCTTTGACAATTTTCTATGCCTATTTTTAAACTTAGGAAATCTATTGGATTAAGATTTTAAAAGACTTTATTTTATAAAAAAGTAATGTGATATTCAATCAGGATTTTTAAATAGTATAAATAAGTCTTGTGGTATTTAATTAAGAGTTTTAAGATTTTTTAAGGAAGGCAACAAAATCCGGTGGTATTTAATTATGATTTCTTATAACTTATAAAAGTTTTTTGGTATTAAAAAATATACAATTTTGATGATTTTTTTTAAAAAAAGATTTTGATGGATTTTATTAGACTTTTTAGTATAAAACATCTATCAAACAATCTCATCCAAACCCTTAATATTTTTTTAGACTTTTTTCTTTCTTTTCTATTGGTTATCAGACTTCTTTTTCTCTCATGACACATATCATTTTCTCTCTTTAATATTCTTCAAACTTCATGTGTCGTATATATTTTTCCTATTCCTTTGGAATAAAAAAATGTCAAATATACTCCTCCTCTATGCACTTTTCTCTTTGCTTTCTAAATTAAATTAATGTTTGTCTTATGTGCTAAGACTAATCATACTTTCCTTATATTGACTATGTTTATCAACTGCTAGACACAATGTTTTCGTTATTATCACCCTTAATTTTATCATCCACATAACTCAATAATTCTCCTACCAATTTTTCACCCTCACTACTCCCTTCTAGTATATGCTTACTATTGCACATCATTTAAACATGTCATTAGATTTATCATGAAATAATTGTAGTAATTAAAAAAAAATCAGAAAATCAACATATAATTTTAAACCTATTATTCAAATCCAAAAGTGAGAATGAAAAGATGTTACTGCAAGAAAGATTAGTGTTCTTACCAAAATTTGGAGATTCCACGTGTGAGATAGGCGTGACCAATGTGGATCCCAAATTTTGCAAGTTGGATGGGGAGTCAACCTTGTTAAGAGGAGGGACCTGCAAAACAAACGAAAGACACTCTGACACTTAAGTAAGTACATAAATAATAAGAGAATAACTGAGTAAAAGAGAGTGTGAACTCAGTAAAATGTAATGTATATGTCACATTGTGTGAAGCTGTGTTTAGAGAGAACCTGTACAACTGTATTTATAGTATGGAGTGTGGGCTTTGGGCCTTTGTTTGTTAGTAATTTGTTGATAAGATAAAATAATAGCAGACAATTATCTAATTTAAATATAAGATAATGTGTACCTTATTGATATACTGTTACTTGTAGATAAATAACAGCTTGTAGATAACTTGAGAAGATATGATATGATAAGGTGGTTACACTAATTTGAATATCCAAGCATAGTTGATATGTTGTTGATAATAAAACACGCACTGTAGGCGTCTGTATCCTGTAACGGGTTAACATCCGCACTCCTGTAGCAAGGATGACGAGGAAGGCGGACACATGTGTCTAGGTGGACACTTGGAGAGTGATTAAGCACCATTAATGTAATAGTGCTGACGTGGAGGGTGTCCACATGGATAGTGACCTTGCAGTGATGGCTATGTGTAATTTTACCATTTTGGACGGTACATAAGCCTCCCAGCCTCTGAGCCAATTTATGGGCAAAAGAGGGTGAAAGAGCGTTGATGGAGAATGTTTCATGTCATGGTAGTAAGATGATGAGTACTATTAGCCCCCGAGGATGGACAAGTGATGTCGCGTGTCGAGATTAATGATTTTTTGTTAAGTAGTATCATAAACCTGGACTGGGTTGGCCAGATTGTATTGATACCTAAATCTGGACAAGGTGGTTCGGATTGTGAATGTTGAGCTTTCCAAGATGGACTATTGATAAGTTTGAACATGGCAGGTAAGTGAAGCATAAGTGCAGCGTCAAGACTGATGACCTCTGCCAAAATATGATCGTTGATGTGATTATTGAAAACATACGTTTCTTCACATTAAATGTTGCAGTCGTGTGCTGCCCACGCACCATTACTCGTGCACACGTGTCACTCGGGGAGTGGACACATATTGGAGATCATGCGGTAGTGGGTGAATGCGGTCAATCGTGGCGTGAATTTCTGGGTAACGTTTCAAATCCCACCAGTAACCGTCGAGCTTCAATGTGCTTAAATAGATGGGACTATTGCGATTTTCACCATAATTTCCTATGTCCTTGCTTTCCCGAGTCTTCTTCTTCACTCTTCTTCTTGCTTAAGCTTCCATTTTCTCTCAAGGTAGTCTCTCAAAAATGTCCGTCTCACCCATTTTTTATTTTGACTTAGGCATGGGTGGTAGTGACTCTGGTGGCTCGGTAGAGCAACGCGTTATGCACGAGGTCATCTTCGTGGGTGACTCTTCGGAGGAAAACACACATGGAGGGGTTTCTGACGGATCATCTTCTTCTTTTGGGAGGAGGGTGAGTTCTCGTCGGGCTGGTGAGGGCACTTCTCGCCCTCGTCAACAGGCAAGGGAGGATGAACCTCTGCCACTCACCATCATCCCTGCTTCTTCTTCGACGAGGATGAGGCAAAATAACCCTGAAGGCGTTAGAGCTTCCTCCCGTGTGCTCGCAGCCTCGGTGCTAGGTCGCCACCGGCTGTTCTAGTCATTCGTGATTAAGAGTGGATAAGGGAGGACATATTTAAGTACCGTTCCTCCATGACTTCCATTGTTTCTGTAAACATTCTTCGCTCGATATTGTAGATGACGGCTCTTTCAGACGTCTGCAAAGTCATCGTCGAGCCCTGCGAGGAAGATGTTTTTCCCTGCTTGAGGGCAGCGCCGGGCGCTTTGCCTTTCTTTTTCATGTATCGATGCCTTTTCAAGGTGTTGGGTCTTGTCCTCCCCTTCTCTCCATTTCAATGTGCTCTGCTGGAGTACTTGAATGTAGCCCTCTCCCAACTTCACCCTAACAGTCGAGCAGTGGTGTAGTCCTTTGAGATTTTGTGTTCTCATTTGCACATTTCTGCTATTGTTCCTCTTTTCTCTTTCTTCTTTCAGACCAAGCTGTTCGAGAAGGTCTCTTGGGTCTCCTTGCACAGTGTCTCGAAAAAGCTGTTTGAGGTAGCACCAACGTCTTCCACCACTTCAAGGACCGATTTTTCAAGGTCCGCGAAAGTGGTGTTGTGGCTGATGGGTTGCCACTAATGCACAACAGGAATGGGGATGCTTGCTTCCCCTTCTACTGGCAGTCTGCCCCTACCAGGTTCAGGTCCTTTGATGAGGACATGCTGACCCTTGTGGAGAGGTCTAACAAGGCAACCTTGGAGCTGTTGTCGGCCTCTTTGGACACTCACACGATTTTGTCGTTGCCTTCGGCTGATGACCCCTCTACTGCACAGGACAGTAATTTTCTTTTCTTATGACTTCTTTGTTTTCTGGTATGCAAACCCTGACACTTGCGTGTTTCTTTGTTTTCTTGCAGGTATTATGGGCAATATCCAGTGGAGGCAACTGGTGCGCAATGTGGGTGGCGATGTTGTGCCACCCCTTGCTCCCCCCAGCTGAAGAAGAGGGTTGACCCACTGTCCAGGCTGGCCCTACTGAAGTAACTCTTGCTTTCCCTGGCCCTTCCCCTTCTGAGTTGGCAAAGAGGAAGAGGGACGAGGATGTTGGGACGTCTGGCCACAAGAAGTCTCGAGGCTGCCAAGCTTCTGCCGACCTCTTCTCCTCCTGTCCGGGCTTCGCCGCCTGTGGTGGTTGCTGCCACTACTTCTCCTATTGTCGTGGCTCTGTCTACTCCTTCCGCTGCTGCTACTGTGCCTTATATTGGTTGCAGCTTCGACTCTGCCCACCTCTCTACCTACTTCTCCTGTTGTTGCCACACCCTCTCCTTCTCCGCCTCCTCCATCTGCGATGTCGTCGCCTGTTGCTCGTCCTGTCACCTCTTTGGAGTTTTTGAGTGCTCCAAGGGAGGTTAACTCTTTATGGAGTGTTGGGCATAAGCTTGATTGAGGATTGCCGACTCCCTCTGGCAGGAATCTGATTAGGTTGGTTGATCCCCAACGCTCGTTTGATGCTGCTAAGCTTTTCCTACAGAGGGGCCTTGCCATTATAAAAGACTAGAGATAAGTGTATCAAGGGTCCATGAGAAAGGCTGCCTCTTTGGAGCAAGAGTATAGCAAATTGAGGGGCACCGTTTGCAGTGCTTGGCGATTGGAGCGCAACAGGTTGAATGGTGCGGTGGTGGCCTTTGCTGAAGCTGTTAGGTGTAACCATCAACTGTCCATCAAGATTGGTAAGGCTTTGTCCAAGCTATTCCAGACTAGGCTTGATGGTGATGAGATGGTTGTTCGTGGTAAGGAAACTGTTGTCAAGGCTTATAAGGCTTTTGCTGAAAAGGAGGAGTTTGTGAAGAAGGTGGTTGAGTTGGAGGCGAAGATAAAGAATGCCTAGGAAGGACTCGCTGCTGAGATGGAGCTTGCTGAGAAGGTGGTGAGTCTAGAGGAGAGGCTGAGGAAGGCTTAGGTTGAGCTTATTGCTGAAATGGCAGTCAATAAGGAGCTTGACGATGAGCTGAAGGCATTCAAGCAGGAAGCAGTGGAGCAACATGAGAAGGACTTCTTCAAGGCGGTGCGCCAAGCTGGACTCTTTACAAAGGACCTTGACTTGGGTCAGTTTGACCCTTACAAGGACGTGAATGATGGTGTCTTGGTTGATGAAGAGAAGCTTGGGTCTGCTGAGGAGACTGCTAGTGATGTAGCTGATGTGTAGGCTGCTTTTGTTTATGCTTTTTTCTTCTTTTTGCTTCTTTTGTACTTTTGGTTGTTGATGGCCATGTAAAGTTATTTTTCAACTTTAATGAAAGTATTCCTTATTTCTCCATATTCTTCTATTTTCTTTACATTGTATGTTGTTGTCTTTACGTTAATAAGTCACTTGAATAGTATTGTCATCAAACCAGCTTAAGACTTTCCATTGCTGTAATGTCTTGTTATTTTGAGTAGTTTGACGTATCGACATTGCTTGCTGAATTATCAAGTGATTGTAGTACCAAGAATGCCTCTTGGATTTTGCATGTCATGAGCTATTGTTGTCTTGAAGTAATGTTGGGTTCCTGTTTTCGCGAAAGTAGCTAAGTCTTTAGCTTTGCCTGTCGAGGTTCGCATTGCCAGTGTGTACTAAGAATGTATCTTAGGTTTGGAAATGTCGAGGGTTGATCATGGACATTTGGGTTGAAAATTCTTGTTTCTGCAAATGACTAAGTCTTTAGCCTAGCTTGTCAAGGTTCTACATGAAAAATACCAAGAGTGTTTCTTGGGTTTGCAATGTCAAAGGTGGCCTCTTTTGTTGAGGTTCCCACCGGATGAAAGTACCAAGAGTTTTCTTGGGTTTGAATTGTAGAAGGTGGACCTCAGACAATTATTCCTGCAAAATAAATGATCATATGGTATTGTGTGCCAACATTCCATAGGAGTTAGAGTGAAAATACAATGAATATCTAATCTAATAAACCAAGAGGGGAGGGGTGAATTGGTTTATAAAACTTTTTGACTTTTCTTGAAATTCAAACTCAGCGGAAGATAAACAATGGATCGTATCTTTAAACCAAACACTTTTTAATAAGCAATATTCTCTTTTCCAATCACTTAACTCTTGTGCTGAAACAAAATCAGAATTGATTCACAATCTAATACCACAAGCAATTGAATGTAATGTAAATCAAAACACAATTACACACAAATTTATACTGGTTCACCTCTAACCACTTGAGGCTACATCCAGTTGTCTTCTAATCCAAACCAGATTAGAGTTCCACTAACAAGATTCTGTTCTTTACAAGCAATCATCCAAGTCTCTTTCACCCACCCTAGGCAAAATTCTAAATCTAACACTAAGATTTATCTAAAGACTTTAGAACCTGAGCACACCACTCAGTTCTACCCACTAGAAACCCTATCTAGTTTTGCTTTAAAGAATTCTAACTTGTTACATGGACAATTACAACACACACTGTAAAATACAGAATTAAATCTCACAAAGAGTTAAGCATAAGGTTCAAGAAGGATATCACCTAAACTTCCATTTGCAGCTGAAAGGATTTCAAACGAAATTGATAACCTGGTGATGAATGCAATGCCTTCTTGAATGATCTTGAAACAGACTAATGCATGAATGAACACTATTATCTTTCTTCTTCTATGCAACCTTCATGTTTTACACTTCTAAGAACAACAAGACTTTAAAAGACTCTCTTTTATGCTTTTTATCACTCAGAGAACAATAGAACTTTTGTAAGTAATGAGTACTTTCGAAATCTATCACTTTTGGTCAGAGTCACTGCATGCCTATTTATAAAAAAAAACAGATTTAACAGACTGTAATCGATTATTTCGCTAATGTAATCGATTAATTTAACTCATGTAATCGATTAATTCGACTATTTAATCGATTAAAGTGTTCGTAGCAGTTCTGGAAAATAAGCATGATCAAAGTAATCGATTATTTTACCTTTTAATCGATTATTCCAGTGAGCTTCACTTTTGCCTCTAGCCTATTTAATCGATTACAATTAATTGGTAATCGATTAAATCACCTTCTATACTACACAGAATTATGCAGAGTGCTTATGTAATCGATTATTTACCTATGTAATCGATTATTCCAGTGATAAATCATTTTATGCATGTTTCAGGCTTATTAATGCATTTCTATATGAATGTGTATACTTAAGTGATTCTAATCCTAAGTATGAATGCATGTCTGTTAATTTTGATAGCTGCAAATGGATTATTAGATTATTCCTTTTAATGAACCAAACTTAACAAACAAACTAAAAATTACAAAGCATGAATCAAATATCAAAACACTTCTTGTAATACTTCTTCTGATTCTTCAAACACTTGAATCTAACATAGAGTACCAAGAATGTTTCTTGGGTTTAACGTGCTAAGGGGACCTTAGGCTTTGGTATACCAAAGATGCTTCCTTTGGGTTTTTGTGTAGCTCATATTCCTGAGCGAATAGAATTTATGAGCGCTGAAATCATCAAAGTAAAGCTTTAAATACCTCATGTTTCCGTAATGAATAATTGGGTGAATACGAGGTTGACCACGGATAGACCTCAAGCTTTGCAAGTTGTGAGTTATCAAGAGTTGTTGATAACTATGTTCGTCAAGGATAGACCTTGAGCATCTATTTCTACAAAACAAACAATCCTATGGTCCGCCATATCGAGGTTCCACAGTGTGTAATAGTACCAAAAGAGTTTTCTTGGGTTTAGGAGACCAAGGGCGGACCGTAGCCTTCGTGTGCCAAGTATGTTTCTTGGGCTTTATGTTCCTGAGAACTTATATTCCTAGGGAAGAAATACAAAAATGATAACTTATGTCAAGAATAGACATAGTACTACCTTATGTTTGTCAAGGTTGATACCAGTGGAACTGTCCATGCTGGGTTTTGTCAAGATTTACCAAGATGTGATCTTGGGTTTATGGCCCTAAGAGCTGGTCTTGGGTCCCATGCGTTGTTGCAGATGTACCAATGGCGCGTCTGTCTTGGGTTTTTTTGAGGTCGACCAAAGCTTTAGAATTTATGAACCTTGATGGTTTATCGTAGTTTGGGTTTACAGACCTATAAATTACCAAGAGCTTGTCTTGGGTCTTCATGCTAAGAGTTTGTCCTAGGCTTTGTACCAAGGGTAGACCTTGGGTTTTGTATTGTACCAAGGACAGACCTTGGGTCTTCATGCTAAGAGAAGCTCTTGAGCTTTGTGGAGTACCAAGGACAGACCTCAGGTCTTCATGCCAAGAGAAGCTCTTGGGCTTTGTGGAGTACCAAGGACGGACCTTGGGTCTTCATTCCAAGAGAAGCTCTTGGGCTTTGCATAGTACCAAGGACAAACCCTGGGTTTTGAAAAGTCTACCAAAGCTTTAGGCTTACGAACCATGGGTTGGACGTAGTTTGGATTTATTAACCATGAGTTACCAAGGGCGGACCTTGGGTTTTGTAAGGTCTACCAAAGCTTTAGGCTTATGAATCGTGGGTACGGCGTAGTTTGGATTTACGAACCTGTAACCGACCAATGGGCTGCCTTAGATTTTGCTGGAGGTCCACCTAGGGAAGCCCTAGGGTTTTGTGAACCTTTGGAGAGTACCAGGGACTGGCCCTGGGTTTTGTCAAGGTTCACAAGGTTAATGGATTTTAAGAACCTGTAATCGACCAAGGGGCTGCCTTGGGTTTTGCTGGAGGTGCACCTAGGGAAGCCCTAGGGTTTTATGAACCTTTAAAGAATACCAGGACGCGTCTTCCCTGGATTTTAGTAAGGCTTGTCAATGATAGACCTTTGGCAAGTACTAGGACATGGTCCTGGGTTTTTGTTGAAGTTGGACCTGGGAGAGTGATCAGGCGATAGTTCCTGAAATTAGTCAAAATATTGCAAAAATGACGTAGGTATGTGTAAAAGAAGAGAGGTATATGTTTTATTAATATGGCATTTTACATATTCCCTTTATTATTTCTCAGATGGGCCTCATTAGAACCTTTCAAGTAAAAAACCAGTGGGAAAAAAGGACTTGAATAGGAAAAAGAGTACACCATCCGGCCTTGAGCTCCTTAGCTGAAGTAAAACTTCAAGTGGGTAGCATTCCAAGTTCTTGGAATGTCTTTGCCACTGACTTCCTGTAGTTTGTAGGCGTCGTTGTCTAGGTTGGATATGACTCTGAACGGGCCTTCCTAGTTTGGCCCAAGCTTGCCTGCATGGGGATCCTTTCAGACTTCACCTCGAATGTGCCAGACTAGGTCGCCTAGCTGGAAAGTTCGAGGTTGAACTTTGGAGTTGTATCTTCTTGTCCTGCAGAGCTTGGCCGCTTTTTCTTTGATTTTGGCTATGTCTCGAATCTTTTCACTGGTTTTCCTCATTACACTGTTCCTGAAAAAGCATCCTTCTTGTCAAAGGTTCCCCTAGCTCGACGGGAATCATGGCGTTAATACCATAAGTGAGGCAAAAATGAGTTTCCTTTGTAGTTCTTTGAGGTGCACAATGGTAAGCCCAGAGTATGCTAGGGAGTTCCTCCTTCCAGAGACCTTCGGACTTGTCAAGTCTAGTGCGGAGGGCTCAGAGAATGACTCTGTTTACTGCTTCCACCTGACCGTTAGTCCAGGGGTGTTCAACAGAGGTGACCAGGTGTTTGATACCTAGTTGTCTGAGGAAGTCCTCGTAGGTCTATGCCTTGAACTGCGTACCGTTGTCAGTAACGATAGCATAGGGTAGACCGTATCTACAAATGAGATGTTTCCAGGTGAAGGTTTCGACTTCGCTGGCTATTATCTCTCACAGTGGCTTTGCGTCGATCCACTTGGTGAAGTAGTCGATTGCCACCAATAAGAACTTGATCATCCCTAGAGCTCTAGGAAATGGTCCCAAGATGTCCATTCCCCACATAGCGAAAGGTCGTGGAGAAGATATGGTATGAAGGTTGTTAGGGGGAATCTGTGGGATGTCCGCAAACTCTTGACACCTTTTTCATTTTCATGTGAACTCGAAGGCATCGGTCCTGAGTGTTAACCAATAGTATCCTGCTCATACTACTTTGGTGGCTAGGGAGCCACCCCCTTGTATAGAGGCCGCAGATCCCTTCATGAAGTTCTCTTAGGACGTAGTTCGCCTATTGGTTGTCCAGGCACTTGAGTAGAGATGTTGTCAGCCCTCTTTTGAATAATTCACCATCGATGATGATGTCGGGCCTCATTTTCATCTGTGAGGAGTGTTCCCTTTATGAGAAATTCTCTGTAGGGGGTCATCCAATTTGGTTCCTCTAATTCAACAGCCATTACTGCTTGGGTGTCAATGGTGGGTTTCTGGAGTGTTTCTTGGATGATTGTTTTGAGGTGCCTGGTCTTTTTGGTACAGGCCAATTTGGATAGCAAGTCAGCCTTGGTGTTACTCTCTCGTGGTATGTGATACATCTCGAAACACTCGAAACTGTCAATGAGTATTTTGGCCAGATGGTAATACTGGAGGAGTATGACTTCCTTGGTTTGGTACTTGTCAGCTATCTGTCCCTAGACGAGCTGTGAGTCGGAATAGCATCTCAGACATTGAGTTGCGACTTCTTTTGCGAGTTTGAGCCCTGCTATGAGTGCCTCGTACTCAGCTTGGTTGTTTAAGGCCTTGAAGTTCAGGTTGAGAGCCTGTTCCAATGAGATGTTGCCGGGTTCTTCAAGTATAATGTCTGCTCCACTTCCTTGTGCGTTGGATGCTCCATCCACGTAAAGGTTCCACCAGTCTGGGGAGGACTTGTCTTTTCCTGCAAATTCTACTAGGAAACATCAAAACCTCATTGGCCTGCACCAAGGCCTCGTTCGCTTGCCGGTTTGCAATCATCTCCTGCTGCATAGCTGCCAAGGCAGTAGCCACCGGGTCCGGGTGTGCGTTGGCGTCTGCCATTCTGCTATTGTTCCAGGTTCTTACCATGATACTGCATATGTCACACAAAAAATGGTGAGTTGATCAGGCCCACACCTAATGACCACACGTGCAATATACATATAAAGCCCCTAACACAACCGCGAATCACACACCAATCACCATGCATAATGCTTCCCTAGGACAGCTACTCTGATACCATTAAATGTAACACCCTGTATGCGTCTGGTTGTTAACATTCAAATACGATCATTGAGCGCAGCAATTAAATTAACAACAGTCAATGTGGAAGCAACAAAAGAGTGACGTCATCACACGTCAATATTATATACAATACTATAGTGTACATTATGCATGGCGAATACACGTAAGATAAACACCCCTTAGGGCCGAATTACATAACAAGGGGCCAAAATACGAAACGCGTAAATATATAAATATATATCATAGCCGGCATGCCCCAAAGTAAACTAAGTTCCACGCGAAACTTGTCCCCGCTCGGCCTCTGTCCGGGATCCCTCGGACTGCCTTGCTATTCGGGCCTCTTGGCCCGGGATTCGCCTTCTTCCCTGTGCTCATCACCTGCAAACACATATAATCCCCAACCAGGGTGAGATAATAATCTCAGTAAACTTTGGGTTCTGGAAGGCCTCTCCTTCCCCAGATTCACTTCCACGATACATAGTATTAAAACAGGCATTACACAAATTAGCCATCCCGACTTTCAGAAACATAATACATGTATACAATCACACAGATCATACAAGAGAAGATCATCCAACTTAATGGGCACATGCTCTCGTACATCCCTTGCCTAAGGAAGACCATCCAACTTAATGGGCACATTCCCCCAGGACTTCGGGCAGACACAACCGAGGAACCGGGTTCTGCGTGGATGTATATGGCTCTTCCAAGAGAGGTTCATCCAACTTAATGGGCATTCTCTCTCAGGGTTTTTGTATATACTAATTGACCACTTAGAGTTGTTACACATCACTTTGGCTCTAAGGGAAGTCCATATTGTCCATTGTACTGGCCATAGAATTCTCACACAATCACAACAGATTATCACAGTGCAAATCATATACATGTTCTCAATCAATGCAGTAACACACAGTTTCAATACATGCATCAGGACATACAATAACCATCGCTCCCTCGGAGTATGGTGGAACGTTGTCGAGGGGAAGAACTCCCAAGAACAGAGAGCTTACCTATTCGAAGCTCTGCACTGGTTCTTTCATTCTTGCGGTTTCGAACACCACTATCCTCAGTGTCACACCCTACATATATGCATGCAAGAGATTAACAGCGGTTCTCAACCATTTCATGTAGAGGAACTCTATTCATGCTCAGATTACAAGAACTAGTCACCCACCGGTGACATGCAGAACCCCCCAAAAGGTCAAACATAACCTAACTCAAAATCCATAACAACTAGATTTTAAAGTTAGACAGGTGTTTCTTACCTCTAAGGTTGTTAACGAGACTAGGGAACAACTTTTCCCAAGCTTAAATGTCCTAAAAAATCGCCTTCTATTCTCTAATTTGAAGCTTTCCTTCGTTTGTTAATGGAGGAAGCGGAATGAGGAAGAGAGAGTATTTAGGTGAAGGGTCAGTGCGAAAATGAGTTAAGTGGGGAAATGACCCACACTCACGTTACTTATATACCCACTGAGTCAACGCACGTTGCATATGTAACACCCTGTATGCATCTGGTGTATTAACAGTTATTTAATCAAATTAGCGCAGTAATTAATTTAAAATCAATTAACTAAAACAACGGAAGTGTTTTCAAAAACATGACGTCATCACCATTTCCTTTCAAAACCATATTTCTTGATTCATCATGTATGACAAGTATCCACACCCACATATACAAATGCCAAGACACCACAATACGCCTCTACGATCCAGATAACATAAAGAATACTAGGTAAAAACATTAATATTCATACAGATATAACAGGAGAAACATAAGCCACATGTATCTATATATACATAATCAAAACAAACCTTGTGGCTATACAAAAGAATAGGCACCATGTGCCATGATCTCACAGATCACATCCTCACAAGAGGGTACAAAATATACAGCCTCTGTACATCACAATCCATACAGGATCCAAAATACATGTGCACGCACATCTTCCCTCACAGGGGTACAAAATACATCATATACATAAACAGTGAGCCATAATGCTCTCAAAGAACTGCCCACGTAGCTATACAGTGTATGTCCCTGCTGGGGCCTCCCGCCCTGGGACCCATCATCTCTGCTAGATACATCACCTGCAAAATATAATCCCCACACATGGGGTGAGATACAATCTCAGTAAGCTCAGGGTTCTTGGAGGCTTCTCCTCCCCCTGGCTCACTTCCATGATAACATAACATCAAAGGCATCACAACACCAATTCAATTCAATGCATATGAATCATGTATGCAACCATCACTTCCTCGGAGTATGGTGGAACTCAGGCAATGGGAAACACTCCCAAGAACAAAGAAATTACCTGGCAAACCAGTGCTTTGCTGCTCAATCCCTGAATTGTGGTCTTCGCCACTGACACCCTCGGTGTCACGCCCTATACAAAGGCACACAGGTAATTAACAATGATTCTCAACCGTTAGAATGAAAAGAAATGCTATTCTCTTCCATATAACCTTTTTTTCTACGTTTCAAAGACTAGCCACCTAACCAGGGACTTATAGACCCTCAACGGGATCTATCTCGGCCTAACCAAGGCATTAGAGTCTCCCTAAGACTCTGCATAAGCCAATTCAAAGAGTTCAATACTCTATCCAAGCCACATTTCAATGATTATCAAAGTGGCTAAAATGGTTACTTCAACACATTTTCACCATTTATATAGCCTTATGAACACCTATTGTGAAAGCATCAAGGCTCATGCATATCATAATATCATCAATTTAACCAACATTCTTCCTACACAAACGTTCTTCAGAACCAAATTCCAAAGTCCACAAAATTTATATTTCAAGGCTAAACCTTCATCACAATAACCTCCTAAGCATACTTTTCCAAAGGACCCAAGCCTAATTTCAGCTCTAACACAAATGGGTCACTATTCATCTCAAGAACAAAATCTTAAATAATCGGTAGAATTTGTGTTTTTTACCTCTAAAATGACAAGGAAGGCTAGAGGACAACTTCTCCAAGCTTGAATGTCCTTAAAACGCCTTCTTTCCCCTCCAAACTCAAACTTTGTGAAGTTCCCTAGAGAAAATGATCTCTCCGTTTGATGATTTTTAAGGAAAAAAAAGGTAGAAATCTAACTCATTGGATGATTTCCTTCAACTTTCATGTTGGGTGCTAAAGATTTTGGTCAAGGGATGAGTGATTGTGAAGCTTTTCTTGCTTAACAATGGTGGAAACGCAGGGAAGAAGAAGAAAAGTGAGTTTTTGGCCAGAAATCGCGAAAATGGCCTTTTATAGAGGTCCTGCCCGCATTCCCGCACTAATCGCACCAATCTGACGCTATTGGCGCCAAATTCCAGTGGCCTGGACGTGTTCCTGGCGCTAATCGCGCCACACTGACACTAACCACGCCAGATTCCAGTGAGAAATGGCCTTCTGGTGCACTCTGGCGCTACTGGCGCCGCCGTCGTCCGAGATTACTTACTCGATAACTCGAAGGGAAAGAATATTTGAGCTCGTCCGAGGTTGCTACTCGGTAGCTTGAAGGAAAGAAAGACACGAGCCCATCCAAGATCGCTACCTGGTCACTCTTTCCTTCCTTGTCTGGGTTCTTTTCTTTACAGCGCTTATTCCCATAACACATAAGTGATATCCCGATCACACTTCGAACCCGGTCTCCTTGTAAATGCTAACATACTTAGCACGATCCCGCCTCTACAAGGTTTCTATTTACACCCCTCCCTTATCCTGTTCCAAATTGCACCCCTCGTATGACACCACAGTCACACGAACCCGGATTGGTCACAAATCATTATAATTATTATCATAACTATTATGTAATTACAACATTACAACGTTAAAATGCCACGTGGACACCTGAGACCTTACAACGTGGTTTATATCAAATGTCAAATTCTGATAGTTCGACTGACCATGCCACCATTCTGCCTGCCAGTTCTGGTTTCCGTAGTACCTGTTTGATAGGATAGTTAGTCTTAACTATCACTTGGTGAATTTGGAATTAAGGCCAAAGGCGCCTGGTAGAGCTGACTAGTACCAAGGCTATCTTTTTGATCATCTGATAACATTTCTCGATGGCATGTAGCATGCGGCTAGTGAAGTAGATAGGGAGTTGGTGCTTCCCTTCTTCTTGGACAAGTGCTGAGCTCATATTCTCATCCGCTACTGAGAGGTATAAAAGCAATGGTATCCCCTGTCGAGGTCGACTCAAGATAGGTGGTGCAGTGATTGTCTTTTTTAATGCCTTAAAAGCCTGCTCGCAAGTGTCATCCTAGAGGAATGGTTCTGTCTTATTGAGCAGCTTGTAGAAAGGCTTTGCTTTCTCAGCGAGTTTCAGAAGGAATCTTGATAAGGCCGCTAGTCTTCCGTTCAGCCTCTGAAGTTCATTGATGTTGGTCGGGCTATGCATCTGTAATATGGCTGAGCATTTATCTGGGTTGGCTTCAATTCCTCGGTGCGTGATCATGAAACCAAGGAATTTGCCGCCACCTACCCCAAATGTGCATTTTTCAGGGTTAAGATGCATGTCATACGTCTGAACCTCTTCGAATACCTCTTCCAGATCTTCCACATGATGGGCTATGCTTTGGGATTTGATGACCATATCGTTCATATAGACCTCGACATTACGTCCAATCTATTTTCTGAAGACACGATCCATCAATCGCTGGTATGTAGCCCCTGCATTCTTGAGACCAAAGGGCATGACTCTGTAGCAGTAGTTGGCATCTTTAATGATGAAGACAATCTTTTTTTCATCTATGGGCATGCATTATGATCTGATTGTAGCCAGAATATGCGTCCAGGAAGCTTAAGATTTGAAATCCAAACGCTCCATCGACCAGTCTGTCGATGTTGGGAAGTGGGTATGCATCCTTCGGACATGCCTTGTTTAGGTCTCTGAAATCTATGCACATGCGCCACTTGCCACTGACTTTTTTGACCATGACAATGTTGGCGAGCTAGGTAGAGTACCCGACTTCTCTGATAAAGTTGGCTTTAAGCAGCTTGTCTACTTCTTCTTTCACTGCCTTTCGCCTTTTTTCTCCCATATTCTGCTTCTTCTGTGCTATTGGTTTGGCCTGTGGACATATTTCCATCTTGTGGCATATGATGTTAAGGTTAATACCTAGCATATCTGATGGTTGCCAAGCGAACAAAGACGCGTTCTTGCGGAGTATGTCTGTTATATGCCTGTATTCATGGCTAGTAAGCTTTTTGCTAAGCTACGTGCATTGTTCGGGTTTGGGCCCAAGTTACAGTTTGACTAGTTCTTCGATCGGCTTTGGTCCTTTGTCAATATTGTCATCGAGTGGATCCATGTCGAAGGTATCATCATGATGAGCTGTGTAGTCCATCAGCGTATAAGGGGTAGACTCTCTATCTATGTTTATGACCTGAGTGGTGCCCCCCGAAGTGGTATGATGTTTGTCTGACCTCCTATCAAGAAGATATGGTACCACTTTAAGGCTTTCGACATAACATTGTCTAGCCTACTTCTGGTCTGCTTTCACAGTGACAATCTCCCCGGTAATGGTAGGGAATTTCATCTTCAAATGAGGTGTAGAGACAATAGCTCCCAACTTGTTCAGAGTTTTTCTGCCAATTAGGACGAGGTATGATGTGTCGGCATCCACAATATTATACCTGATTGTAAAGCTCCTCAAAAGCGAACCTTGACCGAAAGTGGTCATCAGGTCGACATATCCCAGGGTTTTTACCTTTTCTCCTGCAAAGCCCAAGAGGGGTCCTGAGTGAGACTGGATGAAATGTGATGAGATCTCTAACTTCTGAAAGGTTTTCAGATACAAGACGTCAGTGGAGCTGCCCTGATCGATGAGTATTTTTGTCACTTTGAAATTGACGATTATAAACGAAACGACCATGGGGCCATCCTGGTTGGCAGGATTAATTTCCTTGAAATCGACGTCAGTGGATGTAATGGGAGGTAAACTTCGTAGTGGGAGAGCATCAACGTAGTTATATCAATGTCTCGAATGGAGTGTAAGTGTCTCTTTTGAGATTGACTGGATGATCCCCCATATGAGATGTAACGCCTCGTATGCATCCGGTTCATTAACATTGATTTATGGTCATTAAGCGCAGCAATTATCACAGATAATCAATTCGGAAGCGATAAACAAAATGACGTCATCAACCGTCATTAACAACACCCACTGTACATCATATATGGTGAATTCTCATAATATACAATCTATGTCTCAAAACTATACAAAATTCCTATCAGGGTACAAAACAATAGGCATAAAACAAAAATAGAGCCAACATGCTCTTCAACACTATGCCTAAGGTTCTCATAGAACCTATCCCTGCTCGGGCCTCTTGCCCTGGGATCTCTCAGCAGCTCCCTGAGTATCACCTGCAAAACATAACCCCTAACAGGGGTGAGATAACAATCTCAGTAAACTCAGGGTCCTTGGAGGTCTTTCCTGCCCCTGGTTCACTTCTATGCATATAATATTAAAATTGGCATCACAAACTAGCCATCACAGCTCTCAAGCCATATCAACACATATACATATGTTTCAAGGGTTTATCAGCACTCTTTTTATAAAACACAACAATATCATTTAGCCATCACGGTCCTCAGCAGTTCACAACATATCACATGTATATCATCACATCGGTGTCATTCTGTTAGACACCACCAATATCAGGAATGCAACACAAAACAATATATAAATATAGCTCTTTTAAGAGAATTTCATCAACTCCTGGCACATTCTCTTAGGGACACAACATATATATATAACCTGGCCTACATATTGCCTGAGGAAGATCATCCACTGAAGGGCACTCATTCACTCAGGACTTCCACATACTGTCTGAGGAAGATCATCCACTGAAGGGCTCTCATTCACTCAGGACTCTCATCACATACTACCTGAGGAAGATCATCCACTGAAGGGCACTCATTCACTCAGGGTTCTCAACCACTGCCTGATGAAGATCATCCACTGAAGGGCACTCATTCATTCAGGACTCTCAAACTCTACCTGAGGAAGATCATCCACTGAAGGGCTCTCATTCGCTCAGGATTCACGTCATATTTAATCTATTCTACTAGCCATAACAAGTACATGATTCCAATCAGAATAGTAACACACAATTTTAATATACATGCATCAATTCATATAAGAACCATCACTCCCTCTGGAGTATGGTAGAACACAATCAAGGGGAAACACTCCCAAGAACAAAGAGTTTACCTGCTCTTAGCGCTACACCGGCTCTCCCGGCTTCGTGGTCACAACCACCAGCAATGTCTGTATCACACCCTACACAAGGCATACAAATAATCAATCAATAACGGTCCTCAACCGTTAGAATGAAAGAAACGGTATTCCTTTCCATTAAAACCTCGTTGTTCTCTATCTTAGGGTTATCAGAGCTAACCACCTTATAGGCGATTTACAGACCCTCAACAGGATCTCGCTCAGCCTAACTAAGGCACTAGAGTCTCTCCAAGACTCTGCATGAGCCAATTCCATGTCCTAACCAGACCATATTTCAATGATTATCAAGTTTATCAAAATGATTACTTCAACGCTCTTTCATCGTTTATATGGTCTCCTGAACATATTTTATAAAAGAACCTAGGCTCATACATATCATGATACCCTCCATTTAATCATCATTCTTCCTACTCATACATATCTCAAAGTCAAAACCAAACTTCATCAAAAGTCATGTTTCAAAGTTCTATTTCCATTAAAATAACCTCCTGATCATACTTTCCTAAAGAACCCAAGCCTAATTCCAGCCCTAACACAAATGGGTTACTATTCACCCCATGAACAATTTCACAAATCAATCGGTAAAACTTGAGTTTCTTACCTCAAAACAGTCGAGGAAGGCTGGAGGATCACTTCTCTAAGCTTCGGCATCCTTGAATCGCCTTCTTTCTCCTTAAAATCTAAGTTTTGCAAAGTTCCCTAGAGAACGGGATCTCTCCGATTGATGGTTCTCTCGAGGAACTGAAGCTGGAATCTAGCTCATGGAGGAGTTTTAATCAACTTTCTAGTTGGGAAGGAAGTGTTTAGATGAAGAATGGAGAAGATATGAAGCTTCTCTGGTCAACAATGGCGGAAAAATGCAAAGGGAGAAGAAGAGGAACATTTTTCCCCTCCCAAAACGTGAAAATGACCTTTTATAGGCCCCTAGCCCGCGTTCCCACCCTAATAGCGCCATTCCGGCGCTTTTCGCGCCAAATATTCGAGAAAAATAGCCTCCAAGTGCATTTTGGCGCTACTGGCGCACCTCCCACGCTAACCGCGCCACTCTCTGGCCGTCGCTAAATCCGTCACAAAATCCGTCACTAATTCCGTCGCTAATGCTTTTTGTGACGAAATATTGTAAATTTAAATTTTTCTTTCTTTTTCTTTTATTTATTTAGCCTTGGTTATTATATAAGAAGCCACCTGTGATGGTATTAATCACACCGCAAATGTGCTGAGCAGCCTCCTCTTCTTGCTGGTGAGGGAGTTAATGTTCGCATCTAGGTTGCGGTGGTTTTTGCCTTACTCTGTCTATCATTGTCTCTGTTTCTGAATTGATCCCCTTATCGTCCCTCCTATCTATTTGTTATTGGAGGATTATCAGGTTTTTTCACAAACCGTGATAAGTGTCCCGCTTGGATAAGTTCTTTTATCTTATCTTTCAAGGCCACACAATCTTCAGTGTTATGGTCATTGCCACGATGGTAGCGACAGTATCTGTTAGGATTTCCTCCCTGTTTTAAGGGAGCTGGCAACGTCACCTGTACCTCTGTGTTGAATGCTTCTTCCATGATTGTGGCTTGATTGACCGCCAGGGGAGTGTATCTCTTGAACCTGGGTCCTTTTGGAAGAAGTTGTGGCTTGTGCAGCCTTCGCTTCTTGTCGGCCCTCTGGGGGTCGACTCTGATGGATACTTCATGTTTTTCTCATTTTTTTCCAAGACTTCATTTTTGAACTTTGACATTTCTTCCATTTGTATGTAACCTTTGGCTCGTTTGCGTATTTCGTTAATGCTAGAAGGAAGTTTCTTGCATAGACTATTTACAAACTTGCCAAGTCGAAGGGTCAGCATCATGGAATGCAGTGCTACCTCAGGGTTGAGGTTTTTGATTTGAACAGTCAGTTGTCCAAATCATTCCATGAACCTGCGCAGAGGTTCATGGTGTGCTTGGCGCAGTGTCGCTAGTGCAGCGGAAGTCAGCCTATGGGTCCAGTTGGTCACACACTGTGCGTTGAATTTTTCAACAAGGGTGTCGAAACTGTCAATAGACCGTTTAGGGAGGCCAACATACCATGCTAACACTACCCCCTTCAAGGATGTAAGGAACACTCGGCATAATATGGCGTCGTTATTTGTGTAAAGATTTTCCTATGAGAGGAAGGCATCCAAGTGTTCGTCGGGGTCAGTAGTGCCATCATACCTCTCTAAATGTAGAGGTTTCCACCCAAACGGGATGTCGAATTCCCTTATGCGGTCGACGAGAGGATTGCATCGTGTGTTATGCCTCTTCATTCGGTAGCCCTGTGTTGAACTACGAACGGGAGGAGGATTGACATGTTGTTAAGGATGTGATTCGCCTTGTGTATGTTCTTCTCTAGTGATAGGGGAGCATTCATCTCCCTCGGGATGTCTCGCTCTGGTTTTCTGCTGATCGCGGTTAGCTTTCAGCCTTTGGATTTCTTCCTGGTACTTTTGTTCCATCTTCGCTATGCGATTTTGGAGTTGCTGAATGGAGTCGGCGTTTGTCATGGTAGTCTGCGGGGGGTTAGACACTTCGACAGAAGTGTCACGTCTAACGCTGAAGCGTGTACTGACCATGTATGAGTGCCGACGGCTTGTCTGGGTGCGAGGTCGTAGGGTATGTTTTACTGTGGCCCCACGGTGGGCACAGAATGTTCTTACCAAAATCTGAAGATTCCACATGTGAGGTAGGGGTGGCCAATGTGGATCCCAAATTCTGCACATCGGATGGGGAGTCAACCTTGTTTAAAGGAGGAACCTGTAAAACAAATGAAAGACACTCTGACACTCAAGTAAGTACATCAATTATAAGAGAATAACTAAGTAAAAGACAGTGTGAACTCAGTAAAATGTAATGTATATGTCACGTTGTGTGAAGGTGTGTTTAGAGAGAATTTGTACGGCTGTATTTATAGTGTGGAGTGTAGGCTTTGGGCCTTTGTTTGTTAGTAATCTATTGATAAGATAAGAAAAGATAATAGCAGGTAATTATCTAATTTAAATATAAGATAATGTGTACCTTATTGATATACTGTTACTTGTAGATAAGTAACAGCTTGTAGATAACTTGAGAAGATATGATATGATAAGGTGGTTACACCAATTTGAATATCCAAGCATAGTTGATATGTTGTTGATAATAAAACACGCACTGTAGGCGTCTGTATTCTTGTAACATGTTGACGTCCGCGCTCCGGTAGCAAGGATGACGAGGAGGGAGGACACATGTGTCCAAGTGGACACTTGGAGAGTGATTAAGCACCATGAATGTAATAGTGCTGACATGGAGGATGTCCACGTGTATGGTGACCTTGCAGTGATGGTCACATATAATTTTACCATTTTGAGAAGTACAATTAGTATAGGAAGGCATAAAGCTATAATCAATTTAGCTATTAAAAGATTAAAAAAATATATATTGATTTTACTTTTTTTTATCCTAACTTCATCATTTCTTATTATTTTTTTCACTAACTCTTATAATTTTGAATGTGTTTTTAAAAATTCAAAAAATTCTTTCAAATCTTATAAATCTATAAAGTCATTTCAAATCCTTTAAATTCTTATGATATAAATCCATTAAAATTCAAACTATTATAAAAGTTTTGTAAAGAAATCTAATAACTCATAATATTCTTACATAATCTTTAAAATTCACAATACTTTTTTATGCTAAAATAACCTTTTAAAATCCTAATCCAATGCACCTCTTAGGCAAATCATACTAGTGAATAAAACAAGTTAAAATTAAGCTTCAATTTATTATTAATGTTAATTTATTTGAATTTTCATATTTCAAATATATTCTTAGTAAATGTTATAGAATTGTTCATTTCCATTAAATAAAGACAATAAGTTCAAGATAAAATTGTGGCATTAGATGGACACAAAATTTATTTCAAGTAAAATTTATTAATTTTTTGCAATCGTCTATACCTATTTTCACACTTCGGCAAATCACATTGGGCGAATAACACGGGTTAAATACTATACTTGGTAAATCATGTTCAAGACCGACCCAACTATGAGTGAGACCTAAAACAAATTTCAAGAGAAATTTTATTACTTTAAAAGAGAGCTATATGTTAGGGGGTTTTTTATCAACATTTTTTTTACCAACACATGAGGCCTTTTCTGCTTAGTAAATACCAATACCAAATATTGTTTTTTATTGGTGGGCCTAAACCATGAGTATTAGTTACATTATCCTTGGATGGTCTTGATCATGTTGAGATTTTGTATATTTCAAATGTATTCTTAGTATATATTAATCAATAGATTATTTTCATCAAAATAAAAAATCGATAAATTTGTGGGCTTAATTGAAAGAAAAAAAGGTAAAAAAATCAAGTAAAGCTACATAATAAAATTAATTTTTATTTTCACATTTAGGATAATTATATTGAGTGGATAACACAAGTTAAATAAATTAATTGTTTGATTTTATTATATATGGTTATGCACAAGTTAAATATTACATTTACTGTATTAATTTTAAAGTGGTCTTGCATATTTCAAAATATGTTTTAAGTGAATATTGTTCAATTGTTCAAAATTATTAAATAAAAATAAATAGATTTAAGATAAAATGGTAACATCGGCTAGATAAAAAATCAAAAGTTTTTTTTATTTTTTGAAAGATATTTATGCCCATTTTTATAATTAAATAAAAAAATTAAATAAAAACACCTAAATCTTTTGTTTATCCGTGCATTGCATAAATAAGGAATATATATTAAAAGTAGATAGTAGATTAACAGTTTTAAAAAACATTATAAAATAATAATGTTGTATTAGTGCAAGAACATTACATTCGATCATAAATTACTTAACTCTTGAAAAATGACTCATTTTAATTTGAATAGGTGCTCATAAATAAAATATATAGGAATGTGTTGTGTGTTGGATTGGATCACATTGGAGCCTGTGTTGAAAAGGTGTCAACATGTTGATGGAATCAAATTATTTATTGTTGACTGTATAGGTCTGGCTCAACCTCGTCTCTCCTTCAAAGTTCAAACGGTGCCATGTTACCGAATTATAAAAAACGGACAAGTGATAATTTTCAGATGTCGCATTATTATTAAAAGTATTACATAAGTATAATCCTTTAACGAAAAAAATTAATAATATAATTAATTTGTTACACTTTTTATAAAGTTAAATATAAAATTTTAATTTTTTATCCTTTTAAGAATTTAATTATCAGAGTTTAATAAATTCAAAGATAAAAATAAGTATTTACTCTCAAGTTTTGGAAAAAAAAAGTAAAATTAACTAATTTATAAGTAAAAAATTATCTTTTTATATAAGTTAATTTGTACCAAAATTCATTATTAATTTTTTTAGAAATTATATTATTTCATACATAAGTTAATTTTCATTATGAAAAAAATTATTATTTTTTCTTCTTGGTTTTTTTCCTATAACTATATATATGAAAAAGTGTATCCATACGAATTACAAACCTAAGTATAAACTCTTTTATTGAATTTTATTTTTATAATGAATATTGAATAAGATTTAGATTTGAAAATATTAATATAGTATCTTTTTATTTAGTTTTTTTACAAAGTTAGGAGAATTTATAGAAAAATGTGATAATATTATATTTTACAATATATATTTCTATAAAAAATTCTTTCATATTAGTTCTTTAAAAGATGAGTTTTAAGTTATGCATAACTAATTTTATCTTATATAATTATAAAAATATTTGTTTATTATAAATGTTTTTGAAAAATTTATACCCTTAATCCATTCCATTATAGTTATAAATTAAGATACTAAGTGTACATATTACATTTTTATTTTATTTTTCGAAGAAAAATAAGAGACAATTACTACTATCAAGTAAAGAAAATTTGTGATGAAATGAAACCCAAAAGGCTCAAACACATAAGGTAAAAAAAAAAAATTGAACAAAACAGGGTTTCTAGATCCTTTTGAGAGGGAGTGGCTATTCCTGAATTTCACTTTTAAAATTGTCGTGCGTAGCTCACCCATGTGACACTGATGGTTCCCCAATTTGTACCCACAGGAATTCACCGCTGGCTGAAATATCTTGTGCAAGCCCCACATCATACTTAACTGCAACAATACACAGGATTTTGAAACGGCACATCCCCACGAAGCATCATGTGCAAACAAATTTCGTTTCTTAATCAAAATTTATGTTCTAGTTCCATGTGCCCCCCTGAATATTTTGGGCACTTTCATTATAAAGTACTATTGAACAAAATGTTCTTATGTATTTAATCTACATCACTAGCAAGGGAGCTTTTGGTTTTTTTAAAAATATCTTATCCTTTTTTGTTTCTCTCGTTGCGGGGGATATTTTGTTTATTGTTTAGATAAATTTCCTTGAATATATAATTTCTTTCCATGATTGAGCATCAAATGTTTACCTATGTTGTGTTATAATGTGGCATGGAATTCAGGAACTAGAAATATTAAGGATACCTTCTTTAATAATATTCTTTCTTTCTAATATAATTGTTATATATAGAATTTTGCTGTCCTCGTTAATCATCACATGATACGTTATTAATTTTTTTAAAATTAAAAATATTGCCACGTGCCATGTAAATATTATTAGTCAAGATTACCATGTAATACTTTTTCATTTTCAACATACTTTTATAATTTATTGAAACTCATGTATATTTCAATAAATATGTGGGTTTCCATTTTTTATTTTGCGATTCTGTTTCCAAAGTGGTGAACTAACACGAATTTCAATAAATAAGAAAGAGGGAAAAAGATAAATATAATTACTACTTATTATATTCTTTATATTCATATATAATTAAAAATAATTAATTTCATACTAATTAATTAAAAAAGTTTGTTGGCATTATTTTATTTTTCTAATCTCAAGTAAAAAATAAATTTATTTCTAAAAATGTTTTTTATTAAAACTTGTCATCATAAACAAAAAAAAATTCATTGAAAAAAAATTAGAATTAAATAAAAAGGTGTTTTATGAATGATAACATGAAACAAAATTAGTTACATTTACTTATATTTAAGTTTAACATACAATATTATTGTTTTCTTATATATGAGTGTAGAGAGAATACTATCTATAAAAAGAGGGAAAAGAAAAAGAAATATAAGTATAATAAATAATATAATATTATAGGGAAAAAATAGATATTAATTGAGTGTTTGATATATTAAACTGTCTATATATCATCACTCAACAAATGAGTAAAATGTTAAAAAAAAAAAAGCATTATTAGAATATGTGTTACTAGAATTTCTCTCCAGCAATATAAATTCGTACGCCTTAAAAGTCGTATCGATATTTGTGCTTAGCTAATGATTAAAAAATACTTGTGAATAGCTCGAAAGACAAGTACACGATGCAATTATAATTGAGATCAATAACTAACCTTGCTTGAACAAAGGCAAAACGATTGAGCCAACCTAATGACATAAAATGATTGCTTGTTCCATTCTCTTAGCTTTTCCATATTTTGTAAGTAGCTTTTGTTTCAAGCAACATTAACTGAATTCCTCACATTGGCAGTCAAAATCAATCGATCATTTTGGTCCAAATAAAAGCCTGAAATCCAAGCTAACCCCCAACCTTCATTAGAAATCACCTTAATAAGTAAATCTCCACCAATTGGTGGCACATCCAAGATGGGGTCCAAACACACCACACACACAAAAAAATTGTAAGGCCAAGAATATAGCCGCAGAGGCTGAACCAAAAACATGTTGTTTCTTAATTAAAATTCCAAGCCCTTTTATCTTAATATGTGCCACTTTGATCATGCTATATATAATAAGCCACTAAGTCCCCATGTTACTGCGAATCACAAGCCAACTATTCCCCACTCAATGCTTGGTTGTCTCACCATCAATCCTTAGATTCACTGCAAATTTGTGTTGTCTTATCTTACCAAAGGGCTCATAGACTAGACAGGAATCTTTGGCATCCAGACAGCACAGATAGATCTGCAAACCTGTTCATTTGACTGATACAGTCATCACACAGACCCACAAACACAGACAAAATTAATTTTATATATATATTCTATAAAAGTGGGAACAAAGTATCCACTATATAGGCATGCAGGTATGATTGTTATGTGATGATAATATATATAGTGGAATCTGCAGCATGCATTATTCATATCAAAAGAGTAATACCTCTTCTCTTTTTTTTTTTGGTGTGTAATAGCAGATTCTTCAATGGCTCTTTAGAAGGGCACATGAACAAGAAAGAAAGAGTAGCAACAACTTCAATCTCCCTCCCAAAAGGGAAGATATCAGTGGTAAGATTAAGATGGAGTGATCTCGCAATTATTATTTGTTTCTTGTTAGTCAAGTTCTAGAAATGAAGAACATAATAAACTTGTTATTATCTGATTTTGGTTTACTTAATGAAGAATTTTAATGCAAATATATTGTCTTCATTTTCAGAACAAAATGAAGGTAAAGAGGTAAATCTGCTAAAGCGAGATAGATCATACAAAAGAACAAGAAAAAAATGGAGCAGTCCTGGTTGCAAGAACTTTAAGATATTCACTTTTCTATATAGAAAAGACATTCCAAAAGCCTTCTTTTACAGCACCCTCAACTTGAAGAGATTAGGGAGCTTTAATAGAAAACAATTTTTGTACTTCATGAAGATGAAGAAAGAAGAATCATCATCCAGAGATGTTGGAAATGTTAACAAGGCAGATTCAGGTGGCCAACATGTTGGAAACAAGGTTTTGCCCATAACTGAGGCACCATTGTCATCCTCAGCTGAAAGAAGTGGCCAATGTGATGCCACAGAAACTAAAGATCAAACCAAAGGGGACAAGAAAAAGCCAATGTCGAGAATGAAAGAGCTACTTAGATGGGCTGCTTCTACCAAGACAGAGAAAGGAGGGAAATTCAATGGAAGAAAGGTAAATTAATTTTAAATCTCTGTTATTTTCAACCCTGTGCTTATGAAACATGGCATAGAAGACCATGTGGAATGAGATAATCCATTTATGATAATGTCATGTGACACTATACTGTAACCATAAGTTCATAACAGATTGCCATAATGATCAAACAGCTGCCATATTGGTGTGTTTGGAATAGATTCACAGTGATAAAAAAAATTCATGGTAAAGGTGAATTAACAAATATTTATTTCAACTTTTTCATAGTTTCATCTGATTTGTAGGGTAAAATCAATTTTGTGTTATCCAAGCACATTGTAAGACTTTTGCTAATACTTCGAGCATGCTTGATTTTCTTTTCACCTTTCGATTTTAAAATTATGTCATCTATTCAGTCATCAATTTCGCATTCAAAATATATGAAGTTTTGAAAATTATTTTTAAAAAAGTGTTAAAAAAAAAACTAGAGGATGTTTTCTCATTTTTTTCTATGTTCATCTGATTTAACCACTATGTACAAGTTGTCTGAACAACCTTATTTAGTCGCATTTTTAAAAATAAAAATAGTTTTTAAAAAAAGAAATCAAACACACCCTTCATCTTAATTAATTTCTTATTTTCTTAATTGAGTTTATCTTCAAATTCTTTCCAGGTCTTAATGTTCAGAAGGCGTGGAACCCTGAAAGCAGTTCCAGATGATGACCAAGGTTGCACTGACTCACCCAAGATCAGTTTCAGATGGGATGTGGAAAGTTGCTCCACCACTTCCTCTATCTACTCTGCTATCTCAATAGCTTCCTCATCAAAAAATGGACAAAACCAAATTGCAACTTCCACTATATCCATCCCTCCTGAACACACTGGCCATAACAACACTAGTAGAAAAAAAGGAAACTGGATCACAACAGACTCTGAATGTATGCCACTTATTTTTTTTTTTTTTTTTTGTTCATTTTTATTATAAAATCATAAAATGTATCCAAATATTTGACTAATATTCTCTTCTTCGCCATCTTTTTTGTTTACTGAGCAGTTGTGGTGCTTGAACTATGAAAACAATGAGGCTAGAGTGGATATTCCATGTGTGGTGAAGTGTTAGTTGGCAATCTATATCATAAGTTAATGCTCTAAAAATGTGTCATGTTCATGGATGATTTGTGCCAGATATTTCTAGAGATTTTATGTAACTTAACTAAAGACAGAGAGATCAAGAGTCAAGGGAAAGAGATGTTATCAGTAATAAATTTTCTGAATGTGCTAGATGGTGATGATCAAACAGATCAAATGCCATGTGCATGAATGAGAATGTTTGGCATCTACATTATTAGGGTATACATTAATTACTTTATTGACTGACCTATTTAATGTAGATGGTTTTCCCAGTCAGTGGGACCAGTTATTCCTCTAAATCTCTAATAATCTGCATTGGTGTTTTTCAGAAATGAAAGTATAATTAATCATGTATATGCTATTCTTATAGATTCAAAAAAATCGAATAAAACACGAATAAATTTATTAATTTAAATATTTAATTAAATATTTTTATATTAATTATAAAATAAATTATTTGAAAACAGTTATGTATAGCTAACATGACTATATTTATTGTATGTATTGATATAACAAACATTAATATTATGAAAGTTAGTTTGTAGTTTAGACGTTTGGGATTGGAACTTAACTTGTTCAAGCAATTAGGCAAGGTCAAGGAGTGTGAATTTGATTAACAAGATGTTAATTACTTAACTAGATTTGATGCCTGAAGTACCAAATATTTATTGAATGGACCACATACCGAAAAATGTTTCTAGATAAACATAAACTCGCTTTACCACCCCCAACCCGCTCCAAAAAAAACAAAAAGAGATTAAAACGTGTATCGGTGTATGTCACAAAATTCTGTTCATTTTGTCACAACAACACACTTAGATTTTGGATTTTTTTGTACTATTGTTGTTAGAATTATTTCTAGAAGGTCTGGCATATTTAAAAAGTTTTACTAATTTCCAAAATAGTATTGATCATATGTAATATCTATCTTCTACCTCGTTAGTTGTTTATAAGGTACTGGATAATGATATTTATACACTTCTATTATGGGTGGTGACTGGTGACGTAGTGTCCAATTTCACATTTCTGGATAATTCAATTAAAAACATATTTCAAGAAATGATAAGAATTAAATTAAATGCATGCAGGGATATCAAAAGCTTCAACTAAAAGGTAGACTATTCTAGAAATATTTAGGTTTTACACGGATGAAATACTTAAAATAATCTAAAATATATAAGGATTATCTAGAGGAGGCAAATAAAATTAGAAAACGTTAGAAACTTTTAGAAGCTTTGGAACTTTGATAATGAAGTCTATAAATAAACACGTCGTACATATGCTAGTGGTAGAGTGTATCGGATCCACTAGAAATGAGTGAGATTTTAAGTAAGATTTTTTAGTTTAAGATATATTAGATTTTCTATTAAAAAAGGTAAATAGATCATTAATATATAGAATGAATTTTTTAGAAAAATTCTTAAAATAAACACAATGTTTAAAAACTATTTTTTTTCTATTTATTTCTAAAATCTCAAAATGAAATTTTTTTAATTTTACATAATATTATAAAATTTAAAAAAATAATAATTTAAAATCTACTATCCTCTGGGCAGTACGGATACACCTAATAGTTATTTGTTACCTGTCTCGCCACATAAATACTGGTTTTACAGTCGTCCTATTACCTAAGCGAGCTTTCATTAAGCAGATACCTTATTTTTAATATCTGTGGTCTGCGAATATCCACAGGTTTTCATGAACATTTAAAAAAAAATTAAAAACAATTTTTAAAAAACATTTTATTATGATTTTTATTAATTTTTTAATTTAGTAGTTTTAATAGTTACAATTAAAATAACTAGATAAATATTGGTTAATGCTTTTTTTGGTTTCATAGCTGCCGTTTGCACCAGCCTTTTTTTATTTATTTCAAAATTGCTTAACCAGGATGTACTTTATATATACAATCATCATTAGTGCCCAACTATATACAATTAGTATTAAGAATTAACATACAAGATTGATACGTATACTTTTGAATTTGCATACAATGATGCCTAATTAATAGTATATACCATTAATATTAAGAATTAACCATAGTTTGCATCAACTCATTTTTTATTATTCTTTATAAAAACATGACTTTTATAATTTAATTTATTTCTTGAAAGATTGAAACAAAATGTAAATTTTATTTAGAATATATTAACTTTATTTTTAAATAATATCATCTCATATTTTTTTAAATATTTAATATTAACAGTTACAAGTACCCACAGATACTGATATTATGAAAAATACCACACACATTAATAAATAGGCAGCAAAAATATCCGCAGATATCCGTTTAAGATATCCATTTACTCTGTCATGGATTTTATCCACAAATATATATTTTTTTTTATCATCCCTAATATTTTTGGGGGAGGGTGCATCCAACCTTAGGTCATACATACGAAATATACCATTACTCTAATGTGGAAGGATCGTAAAACTTTTTTTTATTGTTGTTGGTTAATCTTTGTTAAAAAATATAAAATAAAAAAAAACATTAAACAAGAAGTGAGATTCACATAAATATCCCATTTTTTTAAGTTTCGGTAACTAATAAAAGTGTGTTAAAAGAATATATTGAAAAACATGTTTCTAATATTTCTATAGTATTAATTATTATTCTATCAAAATTGAAAATTGTATCCCGTTAATCACCTCATCTCTTCCTAAATTCCAACAATTGGCATATGAGTTGTTTGATCATCTACTCGACATAATTAATTAAAAAGTCTTTCTATCCATCTTTTGCAACCATAACATCAAAGTACCCGTCACAAAGCGGGCAATTACTTAATGCAACTCAATTTTTGCTTACAACAACCCATAAGCTAAAATAATAAATTACAAAGGACTATTATGCCCATTTTGGAATGCATGTTTAATTAGATTGGTGGGGTATCAATTCAGCAATCCACAACAATGCACAAGCAAATTTTCTATAATTTTTTGATTACTGGATTGTGATAGGAAAACACGAGAGTTTGCAGTGGTTGGGGTGAAGTATGACTCTCGACAAGTTGTCTATTAGACTAAACTAGCTTTTGGAAATGACAAAGTCAAATCTAAAAAGTAACCTATGATAAACACTCAGAGTCTTTGACCTTAAATTTACTTATTTAACCAAAGCAAAACTCGATGAAAGACAATACTACTTTGGCACTATGATTTTTTGGGTGATAGTTATAGGTTACGGTGGTTTAAGGATGACACCATGGATTAGTTATGCAATAAAAAATTGGAGAAACAAAAAAAAAATGGTTTCACCATCATAGAGCCTTTAAACTAGTCAAATCAAACCTTCAAAATAACATATCCTTGTCATTGTAATTGTGACTCAAGAGTGTTGTTATGTAAAATGTGTTTTGGTGTCCATTTATGTAAAACCTTTTAGAATAGATCAAACAATCAAATAAGATAAATCAGGCTTTCAAAATTAGCCCATAATAACAACAAAAAATAGATCAAGATAAACTTTTGTAATTTTGAAATAGAACTGACTTAAAGTCTATATGAGCCTAGCATGCTTCCAACCTAAATGTTTATTTCATATTAAAGTTTTTGGTAATATGACACGTATTCATATCATCATCTATTTATGTAATTCCTTGTTGACATTAGCAACCATTAGTCATGTCAATAATTATTACCAATCTTTAACAATAAGGATTAAAAATCCAGATGTTTTTTTAAGTAATGTGTGTTGTCATTGTATTACAAACACCGATAAGTATTACCTAATTTTTGTAAAGGTAAAAACAAAATTTCAATTTTTGGAGAGATGAAAATCAAAGATTATTTTATAAGGACTAAAATCAAAACTCACGAATTTTAAAGGGATTAAAAATATATTTTAAAAATTATTGAGATTAAAATAAAATATAAAATCTTAATTGCACATTTTATCACTTGACTATCATCATTTCGCGAATTTTACCCTTCAAGATTTTTTTTAAGCATTTTTTCATGTTCTTAACTTCTATGCAAATTAACATCAAAGTTTTTCACATATTTTACTGTCAATTTTCATACATTTTATCATTATTAACAAAACGATATCATTTTTTATGTTTAGTTTTTATAAAATTTAAAACATTTATGTGCCCGTGTTACTTTAACTTTATAAAAAAATGAACTTTATTTTAAATAAAATTATAAAAAGTTAAAACAAAATCTATCAATGTTTAGATAAATTAAAAATATATTTAAACATGTAATAAAATATAACACCAAATAATTATGAAACATGTGAATCAATTAACTTCGAATTATTGTTCTAACTTAGTGTTTGTTTGCTAGAACGGATTAAGGGAGAGAGGGCACAAACATAATCATCCTGTGAGGTTTGGGTGGAGCTGATTTTGGAGGAAAATAATCTGAAAAGCAATGGATCCCACAAATGCTCAGTTTCTATAGTTGATTAGTGAATTACTGTTATGTCCTTGTGTTTTATTAAGCATTTATGTTACCCACAAATACATTTATGTGAATTATTGTTGTGCCCTTGGTTTTTAAAGCAATCTTATGCTTTTATAATTTTATTTTCACTCTGTTTCTTGTCTATTTTTCTTAAATCAAACAACTCAACATTCAACTTAATCTCCACTCAATTTCTCTTTTTCTCCTAATTACCTTGTATTTCCATCGGCTTTATTTTCTCATCACAGTCGAACAAAGCATTAGAAACACTACAAGAAAAAATGTTATTACTGACAGAATATTTCCCACAAAAAATAATCCATCAGAAATATTGAAATTACTGACAGAATTTACTAAAGGATTATATTCCATCAGTAATATGTAAAATATCGACAGAATTTACCAACGAACATTTTTTTCCCGCCATAAAGTATAAATTACCGACAGATTTTTACATACTTATTTAATTATGTTGGAAATTTAAATAATAATGATGGATTTTTTCAACAAAATACCTATCCGTCGGAAATTAAAATTTCCACCAAAAAAAATGACCCTAACCCTAGTCAGACTCTTAGTCACCTTGCATTCTATGTTTGCCAAGACCCCACACCACCATCGCACTTAGTCCACCACGCACACTGGCATCGCATGAGGTCCTGTCTCAACGCCGCAGTTGAGCGCACTGGTTCATAATTTTCTTACACCAATTTTGTTTGATCTTTCACACCACCGTGCTCACTCTATCTGTGTTTTGTGCAGATCAAAGGAGAGAAAACAAAGTCATTTTTGGCTTCACCTTCATCCAATTGTTGTTCACCTTCGTCCTGCTTCTAATTTTCCTTTGCTTTCAAATCATAAGATAGTCGCTTTTCACCATCGTTTTCATTTTCATTACCCTTGCCCACTCCCCCATTCAATGCGTAATAAATTTACTAAAGATAATGTTTTATTTTCTTATTTTTCGTTCTTTTTTACTTTATTTTAGTGTTAATTTTTGTGTTTGGTGATGAATAATCTGAATATTTGGATGAAGCACCGTGAATGCCATTCGTAGTATGTTTTAGAAGTTGTGCAGAATAATGTGAATATTTGGATGAGTTAACTTCCTTTTCAAATGATTTAGGCATTGCTTCTCTCTCTGGCTCGAACTCCTTTTTCTCTATCTTGCAGCTCTCCCACATTTTATATTCAACGTCTACTGAATCATCCTTTTCTTTGGTCTCATCTTCCTTCAGTTTTCCATTCACTTCCTCATGTTTGGGAGATTCAATTTTTTCAGCCTTGTCGTTGAACAAAATGCTATCTTTCTGCATGTTGTTTTATTTGTGTTCTTCCAGATTCACTGAAAGCCCTACCTTTGAAATGTCCTCTCCTACAAGTCCATTCTCTTCAAAAATTCAACTACTTTAGGAAGCAAATCATAGTCCTTCTCACTATCAGTAAGATCCCCATTTTCCTCAATGGGGTTTTTGGTTGTAGCTTCTTCCAGCAACTTAGATAACTCCTCCAACTTCTTAATAGATTTAGCTTCCCTACTTCGGAGTTCATCGTTTTCTTGAAACATACTATGCAACTCATTTTCTTTATCCAATACATTCTCCTTCAATTTCATGTTCTTGACTGTGGTTTCCTTAAGAGCTTTCTGCAGTTGGATTGCCTCAGCCTCAACTTTCTTCAAATTTTCCTTCAACTGATCTTCTTCCTCCCTATTGGCATTAGCTTCTTCCTCAGTTTCTTTAAGCAAACAAAGCAATCTTTTTATTTCTTTTTCCAATGACACCTTCTCTTCTTCATTTTTCTTTATGCAGCTGACTAGTTGAAGCTCTCTATGCTCTTACTCAGCCTTGGAGTTCTCAAGGGCACTCTTAGAATTTTCAATACTACATACAAGAACATCAATCTCATGTCGAGCCTCATCAAGCATGGACTCATATTTTTTCATTAGTAGCTTTTAAGACTAACTTTAAGTCTTCAATCCGGGCATCATAGCTTTCACGTTCAGCTTGGATGTTTAGCATATTTTCTTTGGCTTCTCTAGCTTCTACAAACACTTCATGTAATGCAGAAGCTAAGCTTTCCATTGCATCTTTACTCTTTTCTTCATCACGAGAATTCTCCAATTTATTTGACATCTATATGATAAGATATAAAGACATTAAACATTTATTTAGAATGGTAGTTTGTATGACTAGTCATGGATATTAATTTATGCACCAGGATTTTTACTCGAAGTATAGCACCAGCTGGGTGCATAATTTTGAATTAATAATTTTTACTTCAGTATGTTACTGTATAAGGTAAGTCTATACTGTATGATATATAAGTATGGATCTCCTATCAAATAGGAACAATTTCATTACATCATAAATTTTCCCAGCCATAAACATACATGTGTTGTTATTGTATATGATAAAAAATTAAATTTAAATAAATTATTTTATTATATATATATATATATATATATATATATATATAGGAACATAACCAATCATGGGAAATTAATGTGGTATAATTAAGTTATTTAGGGGAGTATTGAAAATAAAACCCTACATAGTATGTCTAAGTAACATATGAACTATCTAAAATTATAGAGCTTGCTATTTGTGTGTTCACAATACACACATCCATAAACACTAAATTTTATATATGTGTTGCATATGTAGCTAGTTTTTTTTTTTATGTTAATCATTTAAAGTATATTCTTATAATAGTAATCATTAAAAGATTTATAATATTAAATAAGTTTTTTAAATATTAAAAAAGATCATTTTTTATATATTTATAGGATTTAAGAATTTATTTGATATTCATACAAAAATATTTGATATCAAAAAATTCGAAATAACAAATTAATGTCAAATAAATCTTTAAAAAATATTTTTGGTACATAAAGAATTAAGTTAATAAATTGTTCTATTAAAAAGTTAAAGACTTATAGTTTATTCCTTCAATTCATAACATATGGCTAACAAAGTTTGTTAAAGTGTGATTAATTTATTTGTTATTTATTGAGATTAAATCTTCTTGATTATAGTAAAATTTTAAATTTATTAAATACTCAAATTACATGAATTTTCAAATAACATTAGAGCAATACAAAATGTACTAAAAAAACAAAATATAATTTGATATAATAAGGAGAAATGCAGAAAAACTATTACAATGCATTGTTATAAATTTTTTAAACCAAATAATGATTATCACATGCCAATAATATGAAATAAAATTAATTTATTGTCTAATTTATAGAAAACCAAATGGTAAAAAAAGAAGTTTAGAAAACACTAAATTTTAAATTTTGTAAGCTTGATTTAATTTTTTCTTTTAATTATATATAGTTCATTTTTTCAAAATTTATTTTTATTTATTAAACTGAACAAAATTAAGTGTTAACAATTTTTTTAAAAGTATATTTTTTAACAGATATATATTAGTAATACTATCATTTATTTTAAATTATACATTATAAAGTGCATAGTAAAAGACTTTTCTAGACCATTAATGAATACGAGCAAGGAAGTATTTGCCAAAACCATGGATCAATCCTTTGGACAACCTTTGTACCCACCTTTTGATCCCTAGGTCAATTCCTTGAACTACCGACTTGCGATTTACATAATTACTTTAGTTGCTCCCAATACATATGTTGGAATCATTCCAAAGCTACAAAATGACGTGTCCAAAGAAGTAAGGATTTAAGCTTAACTCAAATTTTGAAGTATTTAATGGAACATACGGTACATGATAAAATTAACAAAATTCTATAGTTGCATCCAATAGACGAATCCAAGCCATAAAAAGCAACTCTTACGCCAAATTAAGCATCCGGAATCATTACCAACCCAAACTCATACGAAAATCTCAAAGAAGAAGAAACGAAAGACAATTTGCTTAGATATTTTTCTGATCATTTTAAAACATTAAATTAATTAATAAAATATAAAAAAAAACTATTCAGGATGTTGTTCAAGAGATAGAGTAGTTATACATGCAGTAATTTAATTGATAGGTATTTAACTTAATTAAGTAATATTTCTTAATTGGTGTGTATTTTGTTTTACATGTTATATCACTTTTATTATACCAATTAATTTTTAAATTGTTTACATACTTGTTGTCTTAATCATGTTTAATTAATTGATTTTATTTACCTATATGAAAAATTATTTTTTAATTAAATTTATTATTTGATATTACCTATATGAAAATTTTCTAACCATTTTTAAACTTTTTTATATGTTTCTTACTCTCAGGTTCATGGGTATCATTTTGTTAAGTGACTGCTCTATTACTTAGACATAAGTTCTATTGTTTAGGTTAGTTGTGTTTTTGAATTCTATTTGCTTTAAATTTTGTACGGTAAATGTGTTAATTATATTTCTAGTTGTGGTTATGTGATTAATATTTCATGCTTTATTCATTAAGAAACTCAAACATTAAGTATTTGATTTTTGTGTTCACCTAAAAAATCACCAGAATTCTTGCTACTAATAATAGATTATCACTCTAAGATTATGTATTTGATTCATGAATGTCCGTATTTTTTTGCTTAAATATACAAAATATGAACTATATTCCTTTGAATCGTTGTTGGATGTATGATAGATGTTATAGTGGTAGAAGCGGTTTGAAAGAGTCTTTTGTCGAGGGGGTTGAAGAGTTTGTAAGCAAAGTTAGTCAGCAAGATTGTTATCACAATGATGGGGGGATCAAATTTCCTTGTGTTAAATGCGATTGTACTAGGATTTTGGAGGATAGAGTTGTGAAGGTTCACCTTTACAAAAATGGTTTCAAGCTTAATTATTGGATTTGGATTGGTCATGGTTAAGAGATGTCACATGTTGATTTAAATGATGACAATAATTCCATGGATGCATCAACTAGTGCAGCAGACGTGGCTCAAGTTGAACAATTTATCTTAATGCAAGAGATGGTGTGTGATGCTCTCAGGAAACCTGAGACATTTGAAGATCCACACTCAAATAATATGGAAGAACCTTCAAATGAAGATAGTAAAAGATTTTACAATTTATTGGTGGAGGCAAATAAGCCATTGTACAAAAAGGCATCCGACTCAAAATTATCAATATCCACGAGGCTTTTAGCCTGCAAGTACAATTGGAATGTTCCTGATCAGTGCTTAGAGTTTATTTCAACAATGTTTTTGGATGTAACACCTATAAAAGAACATTTGCTAAATAACTATGCCAAGAGGTAAGTATTGAAGTTGGGATTAGAGGCTAAGAGGATTGAATGTTGTGGGGATGGCTACATGTTGTATTATAACAATGATGGAGCATTAAATGAACGCAAATTTTGTAACAAGCCCAAGTATCGTGCCAAAATTGTTGGAACAAGTAATAAAAAAATCAGTTCCAGATAAGGTGATGTTCTATTTGCCTATAATACCAAGGTTGCAGAAAATGTTTGCATCAATGCAAACTATAGGCCAAATGACATGGCACTTTGAGAATAGAAGATGTTCAGGCATGTTATGACATCCCTTTGATGGTGAAGACTGGAAATACTTTGATCGAGTACATCCAGATTTTGCTATTGATCCACATAAAGTGCAACTTGGTTTATGCACAGATGGATTTAACCCATATATTTAAGCATCATCTTTACCTTATTCTTGTTGGCCAATCATTGTTACCCCGTACAATCTTCCTCCAGAAATGTGTATGACTAAACCTTATATGTTTTTGAGTTGTGTCATACCAAACCCATTTAATTCAACGGTTGGTATTGATGTTTATTTATGACCTTTGATTAATGATCTGAAGAAGATGTGGAATGATTTTTTGACTTTTGATGTTTCAAGAAATCAAAATTTCATGATGAGGGACACTTTGATATGGATTATTATTGATGATTTTCCTACTTATGGCATGTTGTCTAGTTGGAAGATACATGGTAGATTGGCATGTCTGTATTACATGCAGGACATAAAGGCCTTCCAGTTGGCAAATGGGGGAAAAACTTCTTGGTTTGACTATCATCGTAGGTTTTTACCAAGTAATCATGCAATTAGGATGAACAAAAATGCCTTCAAAAAGGAGAAGTAGAAAGGAATGAGCCACCACATATGTTGACACCTACACAAGTTTGGCGTAGGATTAAGGATTTGCAAAAACTCATAGAAATTGGTCTGCCACCACCAACAGTACACGAATATGGGGAGTGACATCATTGGACAAAAAGAATTATCTTTTGGGATCTTTCGTATCGGAAAGATAATTTGTTGCGACACAATCTTGATGTTATGCACATAGAGAAACACTTCTTTGACAACATATTTAACACTATAATGAATGTTAGTGGTAAGACAAAAGACAATGAGAAGGCTAGGATGGACTTAGTTTTGTATTATAGGCGGAAAGACTTGGAACTGAAGTCGGGGGCTAATGGAAAGTTGTTAAAGCCAAAAGCAAATTACACTCTAACTGCAGACCAAACAAGTTAGTCTGTCAATGGATAAAAGAACTAAAAATGCCAGATGGTTGTTATTCTTCCAACTTGGCGAGATGTGCCAATGTTGATAAGGGAACCATGCATGGGATGACAAGTCATGATTGTCATGTATTCATGGAGTGCTTACTTCCTATTGCTTTTATGTAGATTCATGGGTGATTCTAAACGAGCAGTGAAAAATAAGGCTAGGGTTGAAGGATCCATTTGCGTGTCTTACTTACATTGTGAGACAACTCATTTTTGTTCTCATTATTTCAACAACTTTATGTTGTCGTCGCATAACATTAGGAATCAAATTTCAATTGAAAATGAAAGGTGTCCACCAATGCTATCTGTGTTTGACCAGCAAGGTCATCTTTCTGGGAAGGATTTCATTCACTGGTTAATGGATCAAGAGAAAGACTCAGTCCATGTTCATGTGTTGATTAACTGTGTCGAAGTTAAGTCATACCTTGAGAAAGTTTAAGAGATTATGGCCTTTGAGTTTTAATAATTGTTGTTGTCAATTGCATTATACTCAAAATATTGACCCATCATACATTATATTTGAACGGTTTATTCTTGCAATCCCAACAAATAAGTGAATCAAATGGCTCTACTTGTAATCTACATGAAAATTTTCCTACTTGGTTCCAGGAACAAGTATGTAGGTTATAGTTTATTTTATTTTTCTATTTTATGTTAAATAAAACATAACTTTTCATGCTCTTTACATTTGTAGGTTATAAATGAGCCTATAAATGTGACAAACCAACACTTAAAAGATTTGTCGTACGGTCCTATGAGTTATGTTAAAGAATGTCACACATAATTTTTCAATGGGTACAAATTCCATACTCAAGCATGGAATGAGGGTAAGAAAATGATAAATAGTGGGGTTCATGTAAAACGCCTTACAGAAGGAGGCACATATGATTTCTATGGGATCATTCAACATACATATGAACTAAAGTATAATACTACAAGTTATCCTAAGTTAGTAGTTTTATTTTATTGTGACTGGTTTGATCCAATGAGTAGAGGAACAATAGTTGATCCAAAATATGGCATTGTGGAAATTTGAATGGATAAAAATAAAATGTGTTTGGCCCATTCATCAGTGCACATAATGTAAGGAAAATGTATTATGTGTTGTATCCATCAATAAGAATGGACAAGTATGGTTGGTGTGCTACAATTAAAACGAAGCCAAAGGATTACATAGAATCCATAATGTACAAGATGATGTGCCTTACCAAGTAGAGGAAATCTCACATATCATCAAAGTCATTGAAGTTGAAAGTATTTATGGATTGCAAGATTTAAGAGGTGGTGTTGAAGAAGTAGACCCTGTTAATCTGTTATCAAATGAAAGACAATCAAATAATTTTAATGGAGAATCAAATAATTTTAAAGAAGACAATGAAGGGGAATTAGAAGATGACTTTGAAGTTTACAATTTTTAAGAGGATTAGACATGCATGTTTGTTAGTTAATCTTAATGTTTGCTATTAGTATAATGTTTGTTTTGTTGTAATAGTTGAACACTTTATCATTGTATTTTATTTTTGGTGTGAAATGGAATTACGTTAGTTATCTAATTTTAATTCATCCCATTTTATTTGATTCAGTATTTTTAAAATTATTTTTCTATATATAGATATGTCATCAGGTGGTGTTGACCTTCCTCAAGCCCCGTCACATGCCAATAGTGGGAAAGAGACAAGTGGGAAGAAAAAACAACATGTGGTTAAACTAATACCACCTAGAGATAGTCAACCATCATCTACCCCATCCCCGTCTACTGTATTTATGCCAATCAGATATTTGGATGTTGTACCTACACCGTCTCCACCTCCGACTGAATGTAGACCATCTCTATCTTTGATTGATGCACGTGGACTATGATTGAGCATTTTTAGTATAGTCTTTTTCTAATCTTATTAGATTATTTTACTTCTCTTGGATTCTTATTTTCTCATTTTAACTCAATCTTGGTCTTAGGCAAATAATTGGGCTTAATTGATAATTGTTGCTTATTTTCAGATTTTGTGCTTACTTGAGCTATCTTCCTTATGCAGGACCTATAGGATTCTACAAAACTCCAAATGGAGCATATGACTATCCCTTGGAAATATAAGGAAAAGAGATACAATTTTGTCAAAGATAAGCGTGGACAGACCAATTCTACCATTTTGAGGGTTAAATTAGGCTTGGAAGTCAAAACCTCTTCACTTGAGTTTTGGGCTGTGAGTTTAGATTTTGATTGATGTAATTAGCATAATTAGTTAGTTTAGATGGGCCTAATCAGAGCTCATCCTTAATCATGTTCAATAACTATATATTAGTGTAGCTAGGAGTTATTTGTCGAGACATAGATACAAAAACAAAATTTCTAACTTCTTGTGCAAGTTTTCAAAATTAAAATCTTTTCTCTCTTTTTCTCTCAACTTTTATTCATTGTTCTTTATATTTTTTGTTCCTTTCATCTCTGTTCTTCTATTTTTGTCACACAAATTTCATGGCTCTTCCATTGATGATGATCATGGAAGGCTAAACAATCAATCAATCCAATGATCCAGTCTAAGCAAGGAGAATTTGAGTTTTGGTTTGGTATTCTAATTTCTGTGTGAATGTTCATCTTTTTCTTCAATCCTCTTTTCGATTTTCATAATTATGAATATGTTTAGGATTGAAAACGAATTAGGTTATAGATTTATTTCCTAAGTCGGATATGAATATGAATATCCGTAGATTTGGTACCTGGTGCCGGACCCATATCTATAGCCCCTTATAGGATGTCTCCTATAGAGTTGTTGGATAAGCAGTTTGTGAGACCCAGTGTGTCTTCATGGGGAGCACCAGTGTTGTTAGTAAAGAAGAAAGATGGGACCATGAGATTGTGTGTAGACTACCGTAGTTGAATAAGGTAACGATTAAGAACAAGTATCATTTGCCTAGAATAGATGACCTTATGGATCAGCTGGTAGGATCTTGTGTGTTTAGCAAGATATACCTTAGGTCAGGTTATCATCAAATCTGAGTGAAGTCTGAGGATATTCTGAAGATTGCCTTTAGGACCCGTTATGGTCATTATGAGTATTTAGTCATGCCCTTCGGTGTGACTAACGCTCCTGGTGTGTTTATGGATTACATGAATAGGATCTTTCACCCCTATCTCGATAGTTTTGTGGTAGTATTTATAGATGATATTTTGGTTAGAGAAAGTTAGTTTCCTAGGACATGTGATATCCCAAGGCAGAATAGTTGTAGATCCTTCTAAGGTAGAAGTTGTTCTTAAGTGGGAGAGTCCTAAGTCAATGTTTGAGATTAGAAGTTTTTTGGGTTTAGCAGGATACTACCGAAGATTCATAGAAGGTTTCTCCAAGTTAGCCTTGCCTTTGACCAAGCTGACTCGTAAGGGTCAAGTTTTTGTGTGGGATCCCAGTGTGAGCATAGTTTCCAAACTCTTAAGGAAAAGCTGACGACAACGCCTGTGTTAGTTTTGCCTAACCCAAGAGAACCCTTTAAGGTGTATTGTGATGCATCAAAGATGGGTTTAGGAGGAATGTTAATGCAAAATGACCAAGTAGTGGCCTATGCTACTAGACAAGTCAAGATGCATTAAAGGAATTATCCTACCCATAATTTGGAGTTAGCCACTATAGAGTTTGCTCTTACGATATGGAGGCACTACCTGTTTGGCTCTAAATAGTGATCATAAAATCCTTACGTATCTGTTTAGTTAGAAAGATTTGAACATGCATCAGAGGAGATGGTTAGAGTTTCTTAAGGACTATGATTTCGAGCTTAGCTATCATCCTGGTAAAGCCAATGTAGTGGCTGATGCTTCGAGTAGGAAGTCCCTACATGTATCTGCTTTGATGGTTAGAGAGTTGGATCTCTTAGAACAGTTTAGGGACCTTAGCCTTGCGTGTGAGGTTTCCCCTAATAGTGTGAGACCTAGGAGCTTTGAGGATTACTAGTAACTTTCTAGGAGAGATCAGCGAGGGTCAGAAGTCTGATCCTTTTCTGAGAACTCAGTTAAAAGCCATAACGGTAGAGAGAGATAATAGTTTCAATGTGGGATCCGATCGAGTTCTGAGACTTCGAGATAGAAGATGTGTCCCCAATGTACCTGAGCTTAGGAAGATGATCTTAGAGGAAGGACATAGGAGTAACTTGAGTATCCACCCTGGTGCTACCAAGATGTATCAGGATCTCAAGACAATGTTTTGGTGGCCAAACATGAAGAGAAAGGTTGGTGAGTTTGTGTATGCATGTTTAGTATGTCAAAAGGCATAGAACATCAGAGACCCTCAAGTAAGTTACAACTCTTAGAGATACCCTAGTGGAAGTGGAACAATATCTCCATGGATTTTGTTATAGGACTACCTAAAACCCAGAAAGGTTTAGATTCTATCTAGGTTATTGTTGACAAATTGACCAAATCTACTCACTTTATCCCCATCAATATCAGGTTTTCCTTAGAGAAGTTGACCTCCATGTATATTAGTGAGATTGTCATATTACATGATGTGCCGTCTAGCATAGTATTTGATAGAGATTCTAGATTGTCATATTGATGGTCAGATTGAATGAACCATTCAGTCTCTAGAGGACCTTTTGAGGACGTGTGTATTAGAACAAAAGGGCAGTTGGGAGAGTTTTCTGTCGTTGATGGAGTTTACCTATAACAATAGTTTTCATTCTACCACTGACATGGCTTCCTACGAAGCTCTGTATAGTAGAAGGTGTAGGACACCCTTGTGTTGGCTAGAACCCGAAGAGAACTTCACATTAGGACCTGAAGTGGTACAACAAACCACTAAGAAGATCAAGTTGATCCAAGAGAGAATGAGAATTACTTAAAGTAGGCAGAAGAGTTACCAGGACAAAAGGAGGAAAGACCTGAAATTCGAGGTTGGTGATCATGTATTCTTGAGAGTCACTCCATGGACTGGGGTTGGTCGAGCCTTGAAATTCCGAAAACCCATACCTCGTTTTATTGATCCCTTTCAAATTCTCAAAAGAGTCGGCCATGTAGCATATCAAATTGCATTATCCCCGTTCCTTTCCAACCTCCACAATGTCTTTCATGTGTCTCAACTTTGTATACATATATCCATGATTCTTCACATGTAGTCGAGTTAGATGACATTCAAGTAAAGAAAAACTTGACATATGAAACATTGCCTTTAAGGATCGAGGATCGATGAACAAAGCACTTAAGAGGGAAAGAGATTCCCTTGTTCAAGGTGATCCGGGGAGGTACATCAGAAGAGAATGCAACATGGGAACTAGAGAGTTAGATGTAAGAAGCCTATCCAGCCTTGTTTGAATCAGGTAAATTTCGGGGACGAAATTTCTAAAAGGGTGGGAGAGTTGTAACGCCTTGAAATTTCAATAACTGAAAATAGATGTTTGATGCATTTCTTGTGTTATTTGATTATTTTATTAGTTTAAATTAGTTGAATTTTTGTGTAAATTATCCTCGTTCAATTGCTTAGTGTGGATGTTAAGTTATGTGAAGTTTGTTTGAGCTGTGCTAAAATTGAGTGATTTCGAGTTTGACCCAAAACCTATTTTGGTAAAATAACAATTATGAATTTATTAACCGTTGGATTGCCTTGAAATTTTAAAGGTGGGTTCCTAACCCAAATATGCAAAGTTTGACCGTTGGGATTTTTGAAATAACTTTTTAAGCATGAGATATTGATTTTTCACAGAAGTAGTGAAATTCCAAAATGCCTACCAAAATTTGCCTGGGCGAGTCAAGTTGGTTATAAGTTTGCACAGTAGCATGAAAATCACAAAAATTGAGCCTCCTTCTTCCTCAAACAGCACCCAAGTCCCCCACATCCTCCTATTTCCATGAGTATGGTACCACATTGCATGGTGAGAGTGAAATCAGGTGCATGCATCATTCTGAGCATAATTGTTTTGATTTGTGAAATGAAGTGGATGAATGGTTTATTGAGTGTGTATTGAAGTGATGGATAAATGAGAATTTTTATGGTTGTTATTGTTGTTACCTTTATAATTATTGTTATCTAATGCTTGTTAGTTGTGCATCATAAACTAACCTTGCAATTTTTGTATTGTGGTTGGTACCTGTGATGATTGCGAACCTTTGTTCGTGGGAGCAGATGAGCAGTAGGAGACTTTGGAGGGAGATTCTTTTGTTGGAGCCACCAAGTCGACATGATGACATTGAAATTCTTTTAGGAAAAGAATTGTGTTTTATTAATCAACTCTTTCTTAGTTGATTAGTTGATTCCTTTTGTTGGACATGTAAATTCTAGGTGTAAATACATGTAAAAATTAAACTAAGTTCTGACATGTAAATGATATATGTTGATTTAAAATATACATACATATGTATTCAATTATGTGGTTGTTCATTGTATGATAAGTGCATTATCGCGAAAAAAAATTACTATCATATTCATAATCAAATTAAGGGAGTTTTCATTAAAATTTGAAATTACACGATTAGAGTTAGTGATGTTGTAGCGACGAGGCGGGTCATTGCAAAAAAGGGCATCATCCTCCATGTCAAAATCTGATTAAGACAAATGTGACTTTTGTGGTAAGTCTAGATACTTCAAGTTCAGACTCATCCATAAGAAGAAATAGATGTCTAAGGGTACTAATGCTCATGGACCCAAAAAGATTTAGGTACCAAAATCTCATATTGTTCATGTTACAGATATCCTTAGTAGGAAAATGTTAGGGTTTAAGCTATTACCTGGACAGTGGATGTTCATGACACATGATGGATAAAAGGTCTATGTTCCTCAACCTAAAGCCAGTTGAAGGAGGAACATTTTCCTTTGGAGGCATAGGTAATGGGGAGATTACTGATATAGGTAAAATTGGTATTCTCTCTTTAGCCTCCATAGACAACATCTTATATGTTGAAGGTATGAAGTATAACTTACTGAGCATAAGTCAATTTTGTGACAGTGATTATATTGTGTCCTTCAACAAAGACCAGTGTATAATTAAGACAAAAGATGACAAGTTCTTTTCTACTGTCAGATGACACAACAATTTACATGAGAATGACCTGATAGGTCTAAGTAACTAAAATGTAATGTGACTACTGTCTAGAGAGGATGAAAAATGGATTTAGCACAAAAAAACATGGGAAAGGCATGCCTAAGATTTGTTGGAAAACCCATCTTTTCTGTGAAACAAGTCAACAAGGGAAATAGATCAAAACTTCTTTTAAATCTAAAAATGTTGTTTCCACTACCAAACCATTACAACTGTTGCACATGGCTCTGTTCGGACTAACTCGAACATTGAGTTAGAGAGGTAAGAAATATGGTTGTCATAGTTGATGACTATTCAAGATATACATGGGTTTACTTCCTTACACATAAACATAAGTCTTTTAAGGTCTTTGAGATTTTCTATAAGAGGGTTTTTCATAACTTCTCTTCACCAAGAACACCTTAATAGAATGAAGTAGCTGAAAGAAAAAATAAAACTTTGCAAGAAATGGCTAAGACCATGTGATGGGGGTTTTGCAAGCGTACCAAGTTTTTGTAATAGATAGCGGTAAGTGGGTTGTCGTATCCACAAGGATTGATAGATATTACAATAATTTCTACTATTCTAATGAAAACTCCTAAACAAACTAATTACAAATGTACATAAGTTCATTTTGCAAATTTTCATAACAGAAATGATTGATAGTAACATTCAAGAACAAATAAATCAAGTGAACAAGTTGCCCAAGTGACAAATTTAGTGGAAGGAAGCTTTGGGATCGAATTTCACCTATATAACAATTCTGTAATCTTTAGATTACACATACATGATTCCTATATATTCATTGTTGTTGGATTCATTGGTTAATTTCATGTTAATTCCTTAACTATGAAAATTCTAATGATTTCAAGATCAATAACCAATTCTTCGATCATCAACTCAAAACCCCTACATTTTAATCAAGAATCTTAATAGTCAATAGTTCTAACTCTATTCCTAGAAATTATAACCATTGGGTGACTTGATTTAGATTTGCATTTGGATAATACTTCTCAGTTAGAATACAAACCTTGAATCATGAAATGAGCAATCAATTCATTTCAAACATTAAGTTCAAAATCAAATCACTATCACTGAATAATATGAAATCTCACACACACACACACATAAAAGATTATAGAAGAGTTTGACAGATTACATCCAATCCCAATAGCAAGAGGGTTAACTACTTATTGTTTACATAGTTTTTACCTTGGAAATTTAGAAGACAAACAATAGAAGCTTCAAAAAAGTATAACTCATAAGGAATGCCAAGAAAAGGAAAATAGGAAAAAAAATTGGCTAAGTATAAACCACTGCAATTATGCAAAAACAGAGTACTAGAAAGCAACAACAAGCACACACTAAGAGAGAGAGCTATTAAATTTTAACTGTAACTTTTTTTTCATTTTTTTTCAAACTTGGGTCCTCATATTTTTATATTTTCATTTTGACACCAAAATATTTTTGAATATTTGCTATTTGGTCCTTCTTATTTTCTCTTTTAGGACCAGAAAATTTTGATATTTACACAAACACCAAAATACTCTCTAGATAGAATTTTAAAAATCAAGCTCAGAAAATTTTCAGTAGTGCTATAAGTTTCATGAAGAACACGAAGAACATAAAGAACAACCCATATTCAAAACAACTCTGAATTCAACAAAAACGATAAGGTGATTAAAGGCAAATGTAAGATAATCTTATGTAAATACCATAGAATAAGGTTTAGTCCTATTCATGGGGATTCCGTAAATATGTCATTCCAAAAAAGGAAGAAAAAAAATAAAACAAATAGGATTTCAGAAAAACACATAGGAAACACAAAATTAAACACAAACAAGCAAGAATCAAAGGAATTTAATTTTCTATTTTTTCCCATTTTTTTGGAAAAAAAATAAATTTTAAAAAATGAAAACTGCACCTAAATTGATAGAAATCTTTTTGAATTGCTCTCCAGATTCAAGCTCTGATTACCACATGATGACAACCATGGGATGAACGCTTGGATTAGATCATTTTCGGATGCAAATTTCAAGACCCCAGGGATAGTTACTATAACTTAAAGATAAAAGGTGGCGAAGATTAAGAAGATGGTAATTAATAACGCCACGATCCGTATTAGAGCAATAAGTTAGAGGATAATATGCTACAAAGGAAAGCTTCCTTGATAAGAATCGATTTTTGTTCAACCAAGAACTAAGAAGAGGCTAAGCTCTCAATTCAAGCAAATGCTTAATTTCATTAATCAAAGTTATTTCAAAAATAGCAATATCTGAGTGCTTATAGAGCTAAGCCTCTAATAAAACCTAAAAATGCATAGTTTGGGTCTATTTCAGTTCACATTGAGACTCATTACACAAATAAATAAGAAAATAAAACTTAAAAATGCATAGTTTGGGCCTATTTCAGTCCACATTGAAGTCCATTACACAAACAAACTTATCTTCTTGTAGAAGCTTGGCTTTGGACCTTGTTAATGGATCCTTCAATTCATGGAGTGATTCTAGATCTTGATGCTCTTTGGATAGTCCTCTATCATACCATGGTGGAGATAGATGGTGAGTCAGTGCCTAAAGTTGGTATTGTTGAATCCAAACAGGCACAGTCTGAACAAGAGATGAATAAAGCTTAGATGGAGGAACTAGAGAAAGTTCAATTTGCAGTAGAACATGTAGCTCAAATTTTGTCTTTGGATGTTGCTCAACGACAAGTGGAGATGAAAGCCACCACCGCTATTAAAGACATGGATCTTTTAGAAAGGGAAACTCTTGAGGAGGCCATGCTTCAATCAGTTATTGAAGCATCTTGTGTAGAAGCCGAGGATGATGTTGTTGAGACAAAACCTGGAAGTGTTCCTATTCGTCCAAGGCTAGTATCTAATGCTAATGAACAAATCATTGCTACTTAGTCTAATACAGTAGATAAAGACATGCTCAGACGTTGAGAAGAGATATATGGAGCACTAGAATCTATTTCAATTGAAGTCATGAAGGAATGTCTGGAGGCACAGAAGATCATGATGTTAACTAAAAAGCCTATCATAGTAACAAAACTCTTCAATAGGCTTGACAAAAGGCTAATGAAGCTAGCTAAACACCAAGCAAGAGCATGGATATTACCTTTAAGACCATCTATTCAGAAGTAGCCAGACATCCATGTGCATCCCAATCTTCACACCAAACTATATCATGAGTTCAAAGGATATAGAGTTCTAGAATAGCAAACTTGCAACCAAGTTTGGAAGGAGAAATGTGATATTGGGTCCCACATTCTTCATCCAAAGATGCAATAAGTAGAGCTTGACAAGCTTAATCTTACAAAGCTCTAGAAGGAAGGTTTTCAAGGTATTGATTATTCCAACAATTCATCTTGGAATACTTTTCCTGAAAAGGAAAAATATGCTCTTGGGGTATATGGAGACAGGGAACCGATGCTCAAAGACTTTCCCATTAGACGCACTGCTCCTCCAAATCCAAATAGCTTGATCTTTGAGCATAGGCCAACTGCAAGGAAGGTTTATCCCCCTAGTGCCACCATCTGGACAAGCATGAAGGAATAACCTTTTGAAATGCCCTTCTCCACTCCATTAGACCTCTAACAGCTTCTCGGTCTGATGTACGTGATGAATATAGTTCTTCCTTAGAACAAGAACAATGTTGAAGAAACCTTTCAACCAAAATACATCACTTTGGAGGATCTTGAATTTAGTCCAAAGTTTTCAGAATGGGAGATAACTGACTATGGACCAGAATTGAGGATGAAGCTATCAGCTCACAAAGAAGAGATTCGTGGAAGATAGACTTCTTTAAAAAGATCAAGGAGGTTTTCTACACACTTACAATTTATGCTTACAACTCAATTTTCTTATGTAACCACATCAAAAATTGAATTTCAAAAGCAAGGGAAACACTTGCTTAAGAATTGATGGATCGTGCTAATGCTAAAAAATAGGCTCGTAAGTGGTTTATGATTGGGGATTTATTTTATAAGAAGACCACTGGATGGAAACTCCTCAACCTCCTATGCCTCTAGCCAATCTTATTAATCTATCATCTAATTCTGTTGATTTTGGCGATGAATTTTTGTGAAATTTTGATGAAGAAGTTGTCAAACAAAAGGGGGATAAAAAGTAAAAGTTGATGCCAAATGCATCATCTAAGGATAAGCCTAAAGTCCGAAGAAAACATCAGAACTTTTATGTTTCAAGTTTTAAATTTCTTCCCTTTAACCTTTTATTATGTACTCAAAACACATCTTCTTAATGTGAAAAGTCTTATATGAATAAAATGAGATGTTTTTTTTGTTATTTATTCAGACTTTATCTCAAAGTCTTATAGTGCATTATGATCTACTCATGATATATATTCTCTGCATCTGATAAAACTGACTAACTCTTTAATGTATTATCTTATAAGTCAGTCTTCAACTTTTAAATTTGTGTTTGTTTGAAATCATAAAAAAAAGGAAAGATTGTTAAGTCAAAAGACAATTCTCTCTTAAGATGAATCACGATCCTTAATTATTTTGATTAGATGTAAAAAATACGAAGGTTAAAAGTTGAGTCTTATATGCCTCTAGAACATGTTTCACGAGTCTATGTCTGATTTTTCAAAATGATAGCAAGCTAAGATCATGATCTGATAAGGCCATTAAAGATGCAATTTAAAGAGTTCATTTAAAATTGTGTCTAATATTTGTTTTGCAGAAACATTCTCCTAGGATATGTCAAATCCTATGAAGAATAAATGAAGCTCAAGCTCTGAAATTCGTCAATCACCATCAAAAGAAGCACTTTGTTACACAATCCTTCTCTGACACAAAAGAAAGTGGTTTCTTGCTTAAGTGTTCAACACATTAGTGAAGGAAAGTTATTTTCCAACATGAAGAAGTATGTGCATTAAATGCCCCAACGACCACATTCTTCAAATGCAACTTTCGAGAAGAAATCTATTTGTTTAGAGACAACATACACTTGTTGAAGAAGACCTATAAATACCAAAAGCTTTGAAGACATGAAGAAGAAATTGAGTGCTCATATTCAAATTCTTTTTGTAAAAAGTTCTTTGTATAAATTCTTGTTAAATTTAGAATAGCTCTCAAAAACACATTGATTATCTCGAGAGAAAAGACTACGTGCTAAGATTGTTTATTTGTCTATAAGATGATTGAGTGTTAGTCATTGTGCAATCAAACAAACAAAACTTCTGATTTGTGTTAGAGCCAACAGTGACTTGGTAGGACAAAAAACACTAGTTGTAACAAGCTTAATGTAGAGCTTGAGTTAAAGAGTTGAGAGATGACAATGATAAATACTTATAACTTGTTGAAATTAGTGAAACTTGGTGATTTATCAAGAATTGGACCTAATCTTGGTAATTGAGACAAACTAGTATACTTTCTTGTGTCCTATCTTGTTTATGTTCTCTTATGTGCTTTAAATTGACTAAGGGTTCGAATTTGATTTTTTTACATTTGGAAATCTATGTTTGTTTTAAAAGATCTAAAACCATCGTCTAAATCATTTTGCGAAAATTTGATATATGCTACCTTTCATATTAACCATTAGATGATAACATTGTTGTTTTAGAAAAATATTTTAAAATTTTTACAAATCACAATTCAATCCTTTTATTGTGATATTTGCCTTTACAATACATATACCTTTTTACCCATTATGTCCCTCTTTAATAAGAAGGTATACATGAGTATTTTTTTTTTATAATTCCTAGTTTCACTGATTTTGTTCTCAAATTTAAGAAAACAAATTAATATACATTAGTTTAAAGTATAGGTAAATCTTAATTAAATCCATTTTATTTAAAAAAAAATACTTTCATTTAATTAAAACTTTATTTTTCATGATTCTTTTTTATTTTTAATATCAAATTTTAGTAAGAAATTAATTTAAAAATGAAAATAAATTTTTTATATTAAATTAATAAAATTGAACAATATTATCTCATTTTCTTAATTAATATGCATTATTATTTTTGAGATTGAAAGAATGGAAAAAATATGATTGAGAAAGGAGAATTCTATTAAAGGGGCATTTGATAGGGATAATTTTTTTTACTTTTCCAGCAATCCTAACTTGAAGAACTTAGTTTTCCTTGTTTGGTAAGCATTTTTAAGAAACATATTATTGGAAATTATGATTCCTAGAAATCATTTTTAATTCACATTCCTACAAAAACATTCCCATGAAGGGGGATGAGAAACTGAGAATCATACTTTTTCAAGTTTAATTTTTGTTTTACTAAAAAACATCATGCTAATCTAATTTAATTATTTAATATGGTAAATAACGGTTATAAATATCACGTAATTCTTTGATTCCTAAAAAACATGTTTAAAGATTTCTAATGTCAACCAAACAAAAAAATTTCATTCTCAAGAATCATGATTGTCAGGATTCACCATTAGGAATCTTGATTTTCGAACGTGAAAAAAATTATCCCCTTATCAAATGCTTCTTAAATGTGATTTGTTATATTTTTTGACAAAAAATAATGATCAATAAAACCGATTAAATTTTCATATCAATAACATAATAGAAAAAAAATATTTGATGACAGATCGCCCATATTACCATAATAATTTAAGAAAATTGTTTAAAGACACATCATAACCATATACCTCACATATATTCTCTGTCCCAACAAAGAAAAATATATCATATTTGTTTAAACCATCATAAATATTATGTTTAAATATCTTGTTAGTTCTTGCAATTTAGTATTTTTTCATTAGTTCTAACAAAATTAATTTTTTGTTTTTAGTCTTTATATTTGTTTTATTTTTCGTCTTCATAACACTTTAAATAACATTTTTTCACAATTTAAAGTGCTAGCTAAATTATTTTAAAGATTAAAAATAAAACAAACATAATTTATATAATAACTAAAAAATAAATTTATAAAAATGAAAAATAAAAATATTAAATTATAAGAATTAAAAATATATTTAAATTAAATATTATGTTTGATGATAAGATATGTCACTACAATTCAACGCACGGCACCGATCAACTCTTCAACTCTCCAACTACTCACTCCATTAGTCCCTCATTCTCTCTTTCTCTTCTTCCCTCTTTTTCAGTTGCAACATGAGATGATGACAGAGATCACAAACCTAAGCACTGACCTCATAGAGCTTATCCTGTCCCTACTCCCAATCCCCACCCTAATCAGAGCCTCCACAGTGTGCAAGCTATGGCACTCCATAATCTCCTCCTCTTCCTTCTCCACCCTCTCCAATCACCTCAACCAACCATGGTTCTTCCTCCATGGCATCCACAACATCTCCTCAAAGAACAACCAATCCTTTGCCTTTGACCCTTCCTCCAACACCTGGTTTTTGCTCCCAAGCCCCCAACACCAGCACCAGCACCAATACCAATCCAACACCTCCTTCATTGGCACCAACTCCTTCTTCTTCATCACTGCCCCCAACTTCCTCTACACCCCAATTCTTCATCCCTCGTGGCACCCCACCTCTCCCCTCCACTTCCCAAGAATCAACCCTCTTCTGGGTGTCTTCCATGATGCTAAAGATCACACCTTTAGCCACCCCAAGTTCATTGTTGTTGGTGGGGTCAAGTTCATTGGGAACCTTGTTGACATAGAGGACCGTTTGGATGTTGAAATCTATGACCCTCTTCTGGGATCTTGGGACCTTGGCCCTCCTCTCCCTCCTGATTTCAGATCAGGAAACTCCTCCTCTTCCCTCTCCTCTGCACTCTTCGGAGAGAAATTCTATGTCTTTGGGATATACTCTTGCTTTGTTTCGTCCTTTGACTTGCATAAACGGGTTTGGAGTGAGGTCCACACCCTTAGGCCTCATAATGGGATTGTGTTCTCCTTCTTGGTGGCTTGTAAGGAGATGCTTGTGCTTGCTGGGTTGTGTAATTTCCCTCATGGATCTTACTCCTTTGTGCTGTGGAAAGTTGATGAGAGGACCATGGGGTTTAGCCAGATTGCTGTGATGCCACATGATTTGCTCTGTAGCCTTTTTGATGGGGATGAGGATGATAAATTTGCTAGCTTGAAGTGTGTTGGATTGGGGGATTTGATATATGTTTTCAATGAGGACTACCACAGGATGTACCCTGCTTGTGTGTGTGAGATTGATGGGGAGAGTGGGAGGTGTGTGTGGAGGAGAGTGCCCCAGTTGCCGTCACTGATGAACAGGTTTCACAAAGTTGTTAGCTTCTGTTCAACTGTTTCACTGCATAGTATTCTCGGTGAACGTCAACCCCATAGTCTTCAGTACTAGGTATTCATTGTTTCCTGACATTAAGCATTTAATTTAACCTGTTAATTTGGTTTTGTTTTCTGTTCTGTTTTATGAATGATCTGAAAGTAAGTTAAATGCTTGTTCTTTTGGTCTTGTTTGTTATGTGTTCTGTTTTTGGAACCGCATTTTGATAAAGAAATTGTTTATAGTCCCAATTGTCTTATCATCTCTTTGGTTGTTTGGCACTTGGGTTGGGTCAATTATAGATAATTTTCATATTGGGTGACCCAAGTATTGAATTGCACACCAAATATGTCGTAACTGTTTGAGCTTTCTGCCCTTGTCGCAATTAGTGCCAGTGTCATGATTGCTTGATGTAATTAGAATTAAATGTACTGACTGTGTATATAGTTAATTCGCCCCTATAAAATTAGTTGCACTTGCTGATGGGCTAACTGTTGTTGTTGTTAGCATAACATTTATAAGCTTATAGGTTAGAATTGTTGATGAACATTTTATGCAATGCTTTTTGGTTTATTGTCCTTTACATTTTCGTGCATGGTTTCTACTATAGTGCTTGATTTTTAGTAAAAGCACTCCATTTTGAAAGTATATTGTTTTAGCTTCTCCATTTTAGATAAGCTATTTGATTGGTTTATTTTAAACTTGAGTTCTAATATTATTTCTTTCCCTTTTTGTGATGATTGCTACGAATGGATATTTATGTATTTCTTCTTTGTTTTGCATTTCTGGTAATGATGCAACTCAAAGTTAGGTAAAGAAAAACTTTGTAGATCTTTTTTTTTCATCTGTAAAGATTCTGACCAGCATGCTAGCTTAAATGAGATGAAATTTTTTTAGCAGTTTATTTTCATAAATGGACCAATTAGCTGATAGAATGTTTAACATCATAATTAGATCAATTAGCAGTGTAAAATGATGGGTTGTATAAATTTTTGAAAATGATAAATTTGTCCATCACTGTATAATATCACATATTTATGCGTTAAAAGCATTACAGCCCTCTGTTTAACTCAGTTAATCATTTGAAAATATTCACATCTTTTCTCATTTCTTGCTTCTTTATGGGTGGCTTTGCATAAAAAAATCAGTAATGTTTTCTCTATGCTGCTGCAACATCTGTTCTTGGTGTCATTGTTGTACTGCAGTTTAGTGAAATCATCTGAGAGAACCATTTGCTACATGCACTAAGCTTCCTAGTTGTACCTTGACACAACCAAGTTGGAGAACTGTAGATTTTTAGTTTTACATGAGCTTTGATGATTTGTAAGCAAGGAGTGCCCACTACTCATGGTCTTCATAAATTCTATTTATTTAATTCCAAGATATATGTCAAGTTGAAGATTCAGATTGTCAAGTTAGTTCTGGGTGTGGACTTATGCAAATTAATTAACTAATAATCATTATGAATAAAGATTAATCAGGGCATGGATCCTTTCTTTTACAGAATATGGTCATGCTGGAGGGAGAAAGATATAAGGTGTTTTAAATATAACTAGTGGATCCTACGTCCAAATTGGCAGATCCTTGACTGATAAAAAACAATTCTCTCTCCAACAGAACCATACCTTGTTATTCAAGAATAGGAGTATCCAAATCCTAATATCTGCATAATGAATACTGCATAGATAAATGTAAAACTTAGCACATGTTTGAAGACATTGGAGGTAATTGTTAAAAGGGATCTCATTATGAATATATTTGAGAATTTGGTCTTTTAAGTATGCCTAATGACATGATGCCATCCATATAGTTAATAGGATTAGACTTTTGTTGTTGTTTAAGGAAACAAGCATTCTGTACATTCAAAAAACAGAATCACTTCAATTTTCCAAGTTGTTGTTGATGCACGAGTTCGTATTTTTATAAACATCTTTTTATTCATGTTATAGAACTTTCAGTTAAATAAACATCTTTAAAACTGTATTTATGCAGAAAGTTATGGTTGATGTATGTTACTCTATCTCGGTACTATCTCTAGCCAATGTGCGACTTCAACATGCCTCTCTTTTTGCCCATGGCTACCCGCCATAATGTGGGACTTCGACACATCCCTCTTTGCCTGGGGTGACCAAAATTAAGGTGGCTTTCCAACTCCCCTCGCTTTTTCATGCTCAAGGCTACCCTTGCCTAGAATGTGATAAACACAGGGGGTCCACCAATGGATCTAGGATAGGCTGGCTAGAGATAGTGCTGAGAATGTAATTAAGTGTACTAACTACTAACTGTATATATAGTTAATTGGTCCCTTATAAAATTAGTTGCTCTTATTAGCATAACACTTATAAGGTTAGAGGTTAGAAACTTAGAATTAGTTGCTTGTTCATTTCAGATAAACTATTTGGTTAGTTTATTTTAAACTTGATTTCAATATTGTTTTCCCCCTTTTTGTGATGCTATTGCTATGAATGGATATTTATGTATTTATGCATTATTTACATTTTCTGGTAATGATGCAAGTCAAAGTTAGGAAAGGAAAAACTTTGTAGATCTTCTTTATGTGCCCAAGTTGTTACGATTCTAACAAACATGCTAGCTCAAATGAAATGTAACAGTTTAGCTGCATAATTATATCAATTATGATAAACACCTAACCACTTGGGGAACCCTCCCTTAAAATATAGCTGTCAAAGGGGGAACCAAGGCACTTAAGTACTCTGCCATCCCCTACTACATGATGCGGAACTTAGGCATCCTATAATACCCAAGTTCCTATCATAGGCATTGCCCCTAAGAACCAATGTTCCAACGGTTGCACTCTACAATGTTTCACTCAGTCTTTCTGGTCAATCGCTTCCCTTCATAGGTAGAGCCTTCTGGGACATTGATAATCAGAGCTCTGATATGCCTAATTGTAAGCACTCAGGCACGTAAGTACTTCACCGGGCATTCTGTACTACAAGATGTGGGACTTAGGCACTTCATAATACCCAATTCCCTATCAAATTAGTAGTATGGAATGTTTTGCTTCATAATTAGATAAATTAAGAGTGCCAAATGATACACTGTAGAATTTTTTATAATGATAATTTAGTCCATCATGGTATAATATCAGTGTATTTATGCGTTAAAATCATTAACTTGGGTAACCGTTTCTGAATATTCCCATCTTTGATTTTTGTTCTTTCTAATTTCTTGCTTCTTTATAGAAGGCTCTAGATATATAAATGTACAAAATAGTGCATGTTTGAGGAAATGAGCATGCTATACATGCAAAAAACATTACTTGAATTTTCCAAAGTTGTTGTTGATGTATGAATTCGTTTTTATAAACATCCTGTTATTCATGTTATTGAACTTCCAGTTAAATGAACGTCTTCAAAATTTTATTTATGCAGAAAGTTATGAGGGATTGCTCTTATTGTGTGTAAGCTTTGTTATTAAGACAAGTATCAAGCCTTAGTATTGGTATCTTTTGAGTGAGTAAACTGCCAAGGTCCAAATGGATCCCCAGACCATAGTTAGATAAAAACACACAATTGCACATAACGTGAGCATATCAAGTGAGAATTGTTCTCGTTATCATCAGAACTGTTTGATTTATATATGTAGTTTCATATATTAGTGAATACCTTTAAAATATTGTTTTTGTATTCTTCTCTCTGCTGTAGCCACCTGACACAGAGAGACAGCCTATATATACTTTATATTTTGTCCTTTGTTCTTCAACTTTGTATTACCCTTTCATATATTTATACAAATTTTCAGCTGAGTGTGTTCTAGAGAGAACACTCATGCTTTTCTCCTCATACAAAATATCTTAACTAACAATTAATTTTGACATGTAATTTCATATGGATCATCCAGATTAAAATTGACTAAACCAATCTTTTCAATTCTACAGTTAAGATTTATTATTAAATGGATGACATACAATCAAGATAAATGGTCAAGATTATGTTTAAGTAAAACAATCTTGATGGGACTAATCTTTCCCTAGGTGAATTAGTCCCACACTTTGTGAAGTCTGCCCAGATAGAAACTCGGTTGCTTTGTGGTTTATTTTCTATATATATTGAACTGTTGAATTTAAAGTAAGTTTTTATTTATTCAAAGTTTATTTTAATTGAAGTTTTCTTGATTGATTGCGGGTGTCAGCAACTTATTTTTGTCTATAAGTTGATTGCCATTATTGAGCTTTTCCATTACCTTCCATTTTCTACTTCACTATCTCGCTTATAATGACTTGGCAAATCTACTTTCAATTGTTCAACATTCAACAATATGGACTGTTTTTTTATCTCTATCCAAGTAACCCTGTGATTTTACAATGCAACAGAAAACAAAGGGAATACTCAATCACTAAAAGAAGAAAGTTCAGTTAGAAAAATCATTTGCTGCAGACAGTAGTATCTAGGTGCTGCTGTACCAAAAGTTTGTGCATCATTCACATCAGGCAAAAGCAGAAGCTGGCATAAAGTATGTAATAGATAATAATCCTATGTGTTGTATGTCTAGTTTAGTCTAGTTTAGCTGTCATAAAGCTTGGAAATTGACAATTTTTCCTAGTGACATTGGCAAACTGTATGTGGTATTAGTTTTTTTTTCTTTTCTGTAAATTTAAGTCATAATTATGTGAATGATTTAGTTTCATGTTGCATTTCTAAGTACTGATATCCTCAACTGTATGGTATTAATCATTTAATATGTTACTAAAAGTAGTGAAAGTGGTATAAAAGGATTAGATGTTTGTTTACTGGCTTCATATAATTTAGAAAACACTAGTTTTCTCGAAGCTTCTTATTTAAAGTTATAAGAGTGATCCTTTTTCTTATATCACTAGGCATGCAAGTTCTCTTTCTGTCATTTGGATTCATTTCATCAAGATATGAATTCTTACCACTTTATAACTTGTTCTTCTCTCATTTCTCTTATGCTGCCTCACTTGGTTAATGACTTAACGAGTTAATGTTGTTTTTCAAGACAAAATGATTGCTCAATCGCCTGCTTGTCCTCTTGTTCGCATAGATGGAACTCCATGACAGTCCATGATCAATCTTACATGTTCATATTTTCATCAAGACTGGTTCTGGTTCCTCTTGATTATACTGTCAACAATAATGTTCCTCTTAATTTGAAGATATTGAAATTTGCTATCATTTTCTCTCTTTTTTTCCCCTTGTTTTTTTATCTGTTCTTTATTTTTCCTATCTAACCCAATTCATGCTTATTGCACCCTCCCTCAAATCACATAGCATAGGCTATGGTTCCCTGTTTATTTAAGGCTTATGGTCCAATGTATTGAAATTAGGTGATTTCTATAGTACCCAGAATTTCCGAGGGCATCAGTGGCTCAAATAAAAATGATACCCATTAAAATGTATTCTTAAGTTTTTCAATTGGTCTTAGTATCTATATTTTGAAAGCGATGGCTTTGGTAATTTTATTTTTATAATGGGTTAATTTTGACCCTCTTTATGGAACTTAGCATATTAGGGTGAGAGATCAAATTCACCAGTTAAAAATGAGGACTAGAATCACTGTTTTTAAATTAACACGTTACCTCATTGTCCGGAGGCTCCACGCTATGCGCAAGTAAGGGGGAGGGATATTGTACACAGTCTTACCCTTGCATATGTAAAGAGGCTATTTCCAGATTCGAACTCATGACCAACAGGTCACCAAGACACAATTTTACCACTGTGTTAGGACTCGTCCTCATTGTTTTTAAAATTATAGGGACTAATATAATTTTTAATGAAAAAATAAGAAACCTAATGTATACTTTTACCCTTTATATTTAGGTTAAATGTCACTTTTGTTTCTTTATGGTTTAGTGTTTTTTCATTTTGATATATTAAATTTTATAAATTTTATTTTGATTTTTTTATGTTTTTGAATGGTCTTATTTTGGTCATTTTACTGTTAACACTGTTAGATATTTAAATTTTAAATTGATTGATGGTTAAAAGCTTTCAAATTTTTTTTAAACACGATCTAGTATAAATCAAAACAAAAACAGTTCCTGCAGGAGGAATTTTCAAGGCTAATTTTGATGCAGCCATAAAGGAAAACATAAGCACTAGACTGAGTCTTGTTATAAGGGACCATGAAGGTAATATCAAGTTCTTCCAAAAGATTGTCCCTCCCACAAATAAAAAAGCCTTGATCATATTCCTCATTGTTAACACCTTTAACAAAATCAGCCAACTATCTAGTGCCTCTGATTTATGAATTGCATTTGTTGAATGCTAATAAAGATGACATGTTACACCTGCACAACTAATTAATTTCACCCCGAAACTTATAACGCCCAACTGCTACTTGATGAAAAGACCAATATGAAGGACCAAATCATTCTCTTGATGTAATTGCTCCCACTTTGGTGATGCAGCAATGATCCACAGTAACACACGATATGATGCAGCAATAAAAAAAATCCTAAATCACAATCCTAGATCCAAATTTCATATAAACTGGAAGTCAAGAAGAAGAAAATATAACCTGGAAGTCAAGAAAAAGAAAATCACGACGCCGTTTTTGTTCCCACCATTACCCTCTATCTCTTGCACGTGAGTGTTAGAGGAATGCACGTTGTCGTAGCCGGAAATCTAAACTAAAGAAGATTTTAAAATAATTGAAAAATAATATAAAAAAAAAAGTAAAATGCAATTACAATAAAGAAATAAAATTCTGTCCACATATTGCAATTATAATTATTATGACCATTATTAATATTCATGTTATTATTAATTCATTAAATAATCTTAAGGTTATAATGTTAATTATTGTAGATGAGCTTAGGTTGTCTCGTGTCATGTTTATTAAAATTATGTTCGATAAGGTATTTCAATTAGTTTTTAATTTTTTTATTAATTATATAATTTTTTTAGTAGTTTCTAGCATCTTTTAAAATGTTACTTAGACTATATTTGACAAAATTATTTGAAAAACTAGTTGGAAGTTAAAATAAGATTGGGGGTTGATGTTGTTTCCTCGTGCAATAATTTTTTTTTCTTCTAAAAAACAAAAGTGACCCAAACCAAGTCATCAGATTGCTGGTTCAACTAAAAACTCAGTTGGGTCAATTGCACAATTGGTTTGAAGATTGATTCAACCCGGATAGAACTTTGATTCACCATTCATCCATGTGACTATCCAAGATTGGTCCAAATTTTAAAACACTAGAAAATTAACTTGAGCCCTTCCTTAACCAACCCTTTGACAATAGTTTGACTATTTTTCAAGGTTTTTAAAACCTAAATGGTGAAAGCACTCATTCAGGATACTAATTTAACCGTAGTTAATATGTACTTGAAATGATTTTATATTTTTTTAATATTATATAAGATTTTAAGTAATAATATAATATAATTAAAAATTAGAATCTAAAATTATAAATTAGTAGAAATGATTAAATCATATGTTTTATAAGATAAAAACAATAATAATAGTTGAGAAAATAATTGATATTTATGTAAAATATTTAAAGATGTATTTATTTATCTTTAAAATGTTTTAGATTAAATAAATTTATTTTTTTAAATAAAAATAAAAAATAAAAAACCGATTCGATCTAGTTTTGATTAGTTTTATACCGATTTGACTGATTCTCGACTAGTTCTTACCGGTTCTGAAATCCTCCAAATTTTTAGTAGAAACAGTTACCTAATTAGTTTTCGACTGAACCCGTTAAATCGATTGGTTTGATCTGATTTTCAATTTTTGTTTTTTTCATTCTGAAAGGGTCCAGAGGGCCGACTACTTAAGAATAGTAGCTTTTGGATGCTAATATAGACTTCTATCCTTTTTCTCCAAGTGTGTTTGGTCCTCAAATAGACAAATACTGTACTAGTCAAGTAGTCATTACTATGCTCATTTACTATCTTGTGTCTTCTGCATATGGATGCTACCCCATAAACGACCTTGATAAAGTGACTAAATTTCCCATTCTTCTCCTCCGAGCTATGCCATGTGGAAGTTAGAGCATAGCACTAATTGATATAACTATTTCATAGCTATAAAAAGATAATACAATGGAAAAATATAAAAAGACAAAAAAATAATGACAAAAACAATTATGAAAACCAAAATTTAAAATTAAATAATTTTTCAAAAAGTAGTAAATTATATTATAATTTTATGCAATGATAAATACTAAAAAAATACAATCAAAATTGAAAAATGAGAAAAAATATTTGAATATAACGATCAAGTATTATTAAAATCATCATTAAAAATAGCCATATCTCAGCTCAAGAATTATCTACCATATACAACACTTGTGGCCTAAAAAGGATTTTTTTTGTATAATTGAATTTTCATTATAATAGATTAGAAATAAATATAAAACAATATTATAAAACTATTAAGCAATAATAAATTATTAATTTTTTATAAGTTAACAAAATAACTATAAAAAATAATGTATATAATTTTTAAACATGTTATTATAAATATACATTTTTATTAAAAATAATTTTTCAATATTTTCTGTATATATAATATTATTACAATAATTTTATAGTTATTTTTAGTGATTTATGGTAATATTTATTACTATAGCATAATAAACGATTTTATTCCTTATTCTAATTCTCATATTATTTATTATTTTGAATATTTTATTGAATTTATTTTTATATAGAAAATTTATTTCACGTTAAGAATTTAAGTTCTCAAATCTCAATTTTAATTACGTTTTATATTTTATATTTAATTCCTTTTTAATTTCAATATTATTTTGTATCTTTTTTACGAGGAGCTTTAGCAACAACACATTTTTATAATACATTTCTTCTAATATATCATCTATATTAATATTTGAAATTTATTAAAATTTATAAAATTATGAGTGAGACTCATTAAATAATAAGTAAGACCAGCATTATTATTATGTGATTTTCAATAAAATTCTATCAATAATAGATAATGTATGGAAAAGACATGTTAAAAAGTGTATTATTATCGCATTTTACTATTTTTTATTACTTCAATCTCTCTAATTCTATTACTTAAATTAATCTTAGAGAAGTTCTAGTAGTACACCTTTTTTATACAATTATCTTCCGTGGTTATTTAAATTTTGTTGAAAGTTGAAACTACAGTATAATTCATTAAATAAAGTGAAATTAACACAAGTGTATGATTTTCAATAAAGTTGAAGAGAATGTATTATAAAGTTTGTTGGAATTAGGGGTATTTAAATTGAATCCAAACTGTTTTGAAACGTTCAAATAAAAAAAATTATAGTTGCGCATTTTGTGTTTTGCTCAAATTTTATCCGATGTTTTTTCTTTTTTGCACCCTATAAAAAAAACTCTTAATTGTTTAGTTTACATTATATCTAGACTCATTCCTTCCTAAATACCGTTTAATAATCTAACAGAAATTAGGCACATATTTGTTACATGACTTTTAATGAATTTTTATATTTAAAATACCATCATTCTTAGTTTATTTGACTTCTCTTTGACTTTTATTTTCTCATTCCAATTCAGTTTTTATCTTAGGCAAGTTAGTGGGCTTAATTGCTAATTGTTGCGTATTTTCGGATTTTATGCTCACTTGACGTATCTTTCTTGTAAAGGACCTACAGAGCTCTACGGAACTCCGAATTAAGCGTTCTTGTAGTCCTTGGAAAGATAACAAAAAGATCTACACGTTTACCAGAAATAAGTCAAGGCCAATTCTGCCATTTGGATGGTCATTTTAGACTTTGAAGTCAGAACCACTACACTTATATTTTGGGCTGCGAGTTGGACTTTTATTGGTGTAAATAGCATAAATAATTAGAATTGATGGGTTGTTCATGGCCCACTCTTTTCTTCAGACTTAGTCACTATATATTGGTCACATTAGGAGAAATTATTACATTACATTTTCATTTTGCAAAAACAGTTTTACATTTCTCTTTTTAAGTTTTTAGAATCAAAATCATTTCTCTTATTTTCTCTCAATTGTTCTTCATTGTTCTTCATTTTCATTTTTCCTTCTTCCATTTTCGTACACTTATTTCATGGGGCTTTCATTGATGATGATCATGGAAGGCTAAATAATCAATCAATCCAAGGATCCAACCCAAGCAAGAGAAGAATTTGAGTTCTGGTTTAGTATTTGAAATTCTGTGTGAATGTTCACTTTCTTCTTCAATTATTATTCTATTTTCATGATTATGAATGCGTTTAGGATTGAAAGCGAGTTAGGTTATGGATTCATTTCCTAATTTTGAATATAAATCACAGATTAATTTGATGATATTTCAATTAGGGTTGTGCTTTCAATTAATTTAGGGGTTAATTCGATTGAACTGCTTCTAATGAAATTGAATGAACTTTCACAATAGGATAGATTTATGAGAACGATGATGATTCGAATAGCTTGGTATGGTGAATTGGATTGATACTCTTTAATCTGTTTACATTACTTGTTATCTATTCTGTTAGTTTCTGCATTGATATTTAATTGTAGTTTGTATTTTTGCAATTTTCATTTAGCGCATGCAAACTGTTCGACAAAAATCCCCCTTTTATTTATTAGTGAATTAAAGTTGGAACTATATTGATTGTGTCTCTGAGTCGACCTAGGTTAATCCTGTGCTACAGAATTAGCTTAGTTTAATTGTTTTGAGGCCACACGACAAACGCTTATCAAAACTGGCGTCGTTGCTGGGGACACGGTTCATTGTGTGCTAGCTTTAATTCACTATAATTAGTTCATAGTAGCAGTAATATATATAGAAAAAAAAGAGTTACATTCACTGCATATTTACATTTTGCTGCACAACCACACTTTGTTAAATAATTGCATGATTGTTCTTATTCATTATGAAGTGTGGATGATGTAGTTGCATGTGTGCTGTCAAAAAATAGAGCAAAAACAGGGAAAAACAAAGCAAAAAATAGAGTAGTAGGATGAGAATTTGTGTACTGTAGTTGTGTTTGTAGTGTTATTTTGCTGTCCAGAATTTTCAGACCTGTGCAGTTTTGCTTTGCGATTTGTTTTCCAAAGTTTATCCCCCATTTTAAACAAAAGCAACCCCATATAGGGGTTGGATCTAGGTTAAAATTGGCAAATTCAGCCTCTAAGTAGGAGTTTTAACACCGTTTTAACAATTGTCGCAGGGGCATTCTGGTCATTTCACAGTAAATTATCTCGGGATGGGCTGAAATTTTCCTAGAATGTGGAGAAAATTAATGCATCAAGGTAACCCTTTAAAGAATGAACACGGTCAGGAGGGGTCCAAATCGCGAAATTCCTCCATTTAGGCCACTTTTGAGGCTATTTTCATCATTTTGAAAAATCACCAAAAAAATCACAAAAATCAATTATGATTTTTAGACATTCACTGTTATTTTTCTAGATTTTTTAGAAAATTTTTAGGGCAGTTTTCCAATTTCTATTTCATTTCAGCATATATAGTGAGTAGTATCCTGGTAGAGTAGTTGTCTGACATTTATGTGATTTCTGTGTTTTGTTCCTTATGAGTTGCATTATGTATAACTAGGTCCACATCAAGTGAATTACATGCATATAATCCTGAGATAGATAGGACATTTCACAGATTAAACAGACATAATATTAGTTTAAATGACTTTGATAGTGTAGTTTTAGACAATAGCATATTGTCTTTTGACTTTGATTTTGAATTTACTTCTAATCCTTCTACTTCTGCACATCTTGATACAATGACTGATAACAACCTAACTCTTAAGGAATTTGCTACACCTGATGTTGTTTACCAACCTTGGTGTATTCAATATCATGAGACTGAGGTCTGTTATGAGCTAAAATCTGGACTGATCCATTTGCTTCCAAAGTTTCATGGTCTTGCAGGTGAAGATCCACACAAGCATCTTAAGGAGTTTCATGTAGTGTGTTCCACCATGCGACCACATGACATTCATGAAGATTATGTCAAGATGAAGGCATTTCCTTTTTCACTAGATGGTGTGGCCAAGGACTGGTTTTACCTTCAACCAGATCCTATCAACACTTGGACAGATATGAAGAGAAGATTTCTGGAGAAATTCTTTCCAGCATCCAGAATAGCACCCATCCGGAAGAAGATTTGTGGTATAAGACAACTAGCTGGGGAGACATTGTATGAGTACTAGGAGAGATTCAACAAGCTGTGTGCTACATGCCCTCACCATCAAATCAGTGAGTAATTATTAATTCAGTATTTTTATGAAGGTTTGATGTTGATGGACAGGAGTATGATAGATGCAGCTAGTGGAGGCGCTTTGATGGATAAGACCCCTCTTGCTACAAGGCAGTTGATTTCTAACATGGCAGCAAATTATCAACAATTTGGTACTATAGGTGTTGCTACATCCAAGGCTGCAAATGAAGTTTCTATTTCTGTGGTTGCTGATAACCAAAGGTTGGAGAACAAATTGACAGAGTTTACATCCCTTGTGAGGCAGCTTGCTATTGGTCAACAACAGAATGTGATGGCAGTCAACCAACCAAGACCTTGTGGTATCTATTGTGCGCCTGATCATCCAACAGATGCATGTCCCACTCTCCAAGAGAC
>CM023958.1:23925626-23961530 GCA_013407115.1 Glycine latifolia | reverse complement strand
GCTATTTAAACCCTGATCAGGTTGAAATGTAGGACCATTTAATGATAAAGTGAATGTCTACATGTAGCATGTTAATCGTTGTCAGGATTAAGTCCGGGAGCACAACCCGGAACATGTTACAGAAAATAATAATTTGTACTATAAAATACTTGGTCGTTGAAACCAAATGAACATTTATTCAGCATGCGAAATATATTGTTACATTTGGCCAAATAATTTGATAAGAATTTGGATTAGTACGAATTCATGCGTATTTGGATTATAAAAAAGGGTGAATACGTGAATAAAAATAAATTGTATCGATTACAAATAAAACCGGGATCAACCCGGTAATGTTTAAAAAGCATGGACATAAAAGTAAAATTAAAGGTTAAACCGGCCTCCCGATCCTTCAAGCACCTATGTTGCCGGGGATTGAACGTGAATGTTAACTTGTTGGGTAGAAGTCACTTCTTCTCCTTGAGTTGGATCCTCATCCATTTGGACTACGGAATCTTCATGAGGAGAAGGAGGGACTAATTTATCATTATCCACATAGGCTCTGAAATGCATGCCCGTGGTATTTAGTTCAATCCCCGGGTTCAAACAATGTATTTGGTCTATGGTATTTTTGAAGGATCCCTCCACCGCCGTAGCCAATGCCTCCCTTACCATAAGAGCATCTGTCTCGGCAACCTGCAACTTGGATTCAACCCTTGAATACTCCAATTCGGCCTTATGCAACCTGGACTTAGCCTCTTTGCATTCCAACTTTGATTTGTCCAAAAGAGTTTTCAGTTCATTGAAGTGTTGAGTCAGGAGCGGGTTCTTTTTTTGGGCTGTTTCCAAAGCCAACTGAGCATTTTCGGCAGTATCCAAGGCAGTTCGGAGCTCTTGGCGTAAGGAGGCAATAGTATCCTGTGTCTCAAGGAGCTCCTCGTGGGTTTTTTGAGTCTCCTCTCGCGATGCCTGAAGCTCGTCCAATAGTTTGTCATGCCTAGTTTTCAAAGTTGCCAAACTTTGTACTAAGGCAGCACATTTGAAGGCATTTTCTTCAATGCGGCCAAGCTCTTCAAGGTCACTGTGTGAAAGGAGACTCGAATCTGAGAAGCGATTAGAAGCCTTGACAACACATATTACATCTTCATTAACTCCTTTCTCCCAAAGACATCCCGATGATGACTTGGAAGCATCAGTGGAGGAAGGAGGATCAGAACAACCAAGGAGTGGAAGGGACAAATCGGGGGCAGCAATTCCCGGTGGAGAAGAAGGTACCGGGTTATTTTTTAGAGCCACTTCCAACTGGGTCGGTTAGGCAACTTTGCATTTTTGTCCTTTCCTTGCCCCTAAGATGGCAAGAAAAGGCAGTGGTTGTGATCGCTTTGGGGGGTTAAGATGCCCAGTCGCTGAGGTGGAAAGGGTTGTCTTTCCTAGCCCAGCAACGAGGGTGGTTGAAGCGACCTTTGCCAAAGTAGGAGAGCCCGTAGCCGGGGTTGTAGTAGAATCGACTTGCATTTGTTTAGCGGAGGATGGCGGCTTTGGTTCCATATTGTCAGCTACAAAACAGAAATAAACAATTAGAGCAGATTAGAGCAGAGTAAGTTACACATCACAAATCAAAGTTAGACATGTTCGTACTTAATTCAGTAGAGAACCCGGGCTGATAATGGCAAATATAAGAAGCAACACTTGGTTGGCCGTAAGCTTCTGTATATGTCGCGATCCGGGTCACTGAGGAAGCCTCGGAATTTGACAAATCTATCTCTTTGAAACGATAAGAAGAGGGTGGAAAGTCATGATGGGTGCGGGTCCAATAGAGCGGAAACTTCCACTCCACGTCCATCGACTCTGGAGAAGAAAGAAAGAAAGGTTGTTTGTCGGGTTCGGCAATAACCTTGAAGTGTTTATTTTTAAAGTTTTTAAAGGATTCAGTATAGACCGTGAAAAGTCTACGGTTTGAACGACCCCGAATGGAAATCCATCCTTTTCTGTTAGGGGGTTCTCTACCCGTCCTACCACTATGTACGATGAAATAATAAAAGAATAGATGAATAGTACAAGGAATTTCTAAATGTTGACAAAGAAGTTCAAAAGATTTGATAAAGCCCCAACTGTTTGGATGAAGTTGTGAGGGAGCTACATAAAGGTGATTTAGAATTTGCATCTGAAAGTTCAAAAGGGGGAAACAAATTCCTAGACGGGTAGCTACATCTTTGTAGAAAAAGAAAAAATCACGTTTATTCCCTTCCCGGATAAAACAAATAGGTTCGTCTGGGTCAGGGGCGCAGACACAAAAACCATCCTAATTTCCAACTAGGAGCATAGCAATACTTCCCGGCTGTAAATCAGAAAGGGTATGTAGCACTTCATGGGTGACCCACGGAATTTTAGCAACTAGAATGGAAGAGGAACAGTCCGAATGTGACCCGGCAGATTGAAATTCAGCTATTGGTTCTGATGACGATGGATCCATAAATACCTACGTAAAAGAGATAAGAATCAGTAAAACATACCTGAAGGGGAAATATTGGTCATATGAGTAGAAGAGTTTATTAAAGTGTCATCCGGGGTAGGGACGATGTCTGTAGGACCATTTGCATTAGAAGAAAGAGGCATTCTTTGTACAGGCGCCTCACTTTGTTGTGCAAGTTTCGGTTTGGGGATGAGAACTAGGTTGTGCCGGCATGATTCAAGTATTGAATCAGCTCTCGAATCGAACCCAGATTTAAAAAGATAGGAACTTTCAATAACACAGTCTACACACGGATCGAACCGGGTTTCAAAGGAGCAATCTAAGGAATTATTTTGTTCTAAAAGCCAGAGCGGAGTTTGTGAAAGGGAAGGATTTTCGGAGGAATTCCTAGATTTAGATCTCGGTTTGTTGTGTTGTGGCACCAAGGGAATATTGGGTTTAGAAACTTTAGTTTTCTTTGTGGCATTAGAACCGCCAGAAGGGGCACGTAAGAAGTCTTTTTTCTTTTCTTCCTTTGAAAGCGGAAGACCAAAGAGCCAGTATCCAATCTTGCGGGGAACTGTTTTGCGTAGATGTGCTTCTTCTTCGGGAGTGAGTTTCATTTTAAATAGATGAAATAGAATTTCACGCAGGTGGATAAAAAGAAATTGCGAGAGTGATGAATAAAGAAAATGATTCAAGGACAGAAGCCCGGGAACAAGAAGAAATAACATGAAAATGACAAAAATGATGTACGATGATAAGAAGAAAGAACAAAATTATAATGTATGATGGAACTGTAAATGGAAAAAGGAAATTTATGGTAACGAAGATACCTGGTGTGAAATAAGTCTTGAAGAATTTGGTGGAAAAAGGTGATGAACAATAGAGGAAAGAACACACAAATGCAGAGAATGCAGAAGAAACTTGAAAGAAATGGAGAGAAAAATGTAACCCTTTAGAGATATAAAGAAGAAAGTGTAATCGTCAAAGACACGAAACGGTGTAGTGGCGTAACTGGCAGGCATGAAACGTCACGGAGGGGCAAATGAGTCAAATCCATTCAATAGTTGGGGGCAAAATAGATAAATATGTTCAAAAGTCATGATTAAGGCGTGTAATGAAGCGATGGTGCATTAAATGTGCAGACTGCGTGCTACAATTAAGGACAAGACATGATGACGTTATTTCACAGAGACGTTCCCTATTCTAGATGTCAGAAGCATAAAAATGAATTGACCATTAAACTCGGAAGGATATTATGCGATGGCACTCCGGTAATGGCAAGGAAGTGATTTGGTACGAAGCAGAACTTGGATAATGATGGTCGGGATGAAATAAAGAATACCTCGGTATACGACAATTAATAGTCGGTCATAGAAGCTTTTCCAAATTGTCGGAAAGGGTGGCACCACTTAGCACATCCCGGCTATCTAGAAACCTTGACAACCGGGCTGGGGAGCAACTGTTACAAATTCAATATATGGGCTCAATGTTAAGGCCCATCAAGAATTCGAAACCTTGAACTGCTGAATATAACGACAGAGAAGATTGTGGACCCTTAACATAATAACTGCCAAGAAGACGTTGATATTAGGCGGTTAGAGATATTGACCTACCATATCGGAGAGAATCCTCAACTGACCTAGAGGTAAGTTTAGTATAAATAAGGGCTGCCTTCAGAGGAAAAAGGTACACACCACTCGTTCTCTCTTCTCTTTTCCATTAATACTGTGCACACACCTCACCCCACTGGTTGAGTATTGCTTTGTGCATAGTGATCATATTTCTGGAGGTATTTCTCTTCCATAAATACCTTAAGAGAGAGCTTAATCTAATACCAAAATCACTAGCATCCTAGCTGGACATACCTGTTCGTAAAAGGCAGAACAATACTCTTGTTTCTTTTTTGTTTTTTTTTGTAATTGGATGTAAACACAATTTTTTGTTGGATGTGAACCCACTTTGTTGGTAGGTAGTATTAACACATTTCCTCATTTTCAGCACATCATGATCAATCTTAAGGGGTTTGTTCACACAGTCATGTATTCCAATTCATCCATTGTGTTCATGTGATCTCAACCATCAACATTATTTTAATCAACAATAATAAAAAAATAATTTTAAAAACATAAGCGGTCCCAAACTGGTCCCCATTAAAACCCCATTCAGAAATAGACAACAATAAACAATCAAAATTAAAAAGAAATCTTAAAAAGTAATCTATATACAAGGTCCAATGGTTACTTACAAGCATAGCCTTAGCGTGAACAAAAATCGTGGAACAGGAGGAGAAACAGAGTGCTCATGAACATCGAGGAGGAAGACAAACTGATGCACTCATGAACGTCGCGAACTGGAATATGAACAGTGAAAAACTTGTGAACGAGAAGAGGAACAATGGATAATTCGCAAACTTGAACAGGAACAGTGAAAAATTCACAAACGGTGAAGAGGAATGAAACGTGAACTTCATGAGAGAAAGATGAACTTGCCCCCCCTGGACGCTGAAGAAGAACTCGTCAACAAGAGGAGGATGAACAGTACTAGCGAATGATAAAGAGAAATGAAACGTGAATCTTAAATTCTAAAATTAATTAGGAGAATATAATTTGGATTTTACAATTAAAATGTAAGGACAATTTTATTTGCTCACATATTCCAAATGACGTTAGTTAACAATATTAATAGAGGGTTTAAAAGTAATGTGTAAAAAAAGAGAGATATCAGGTGAAATTTGAGCAAAACACATGGAGTACGAGTATAATTTACTCTAAAAAAAATCAAGAAACCCAATCAAATTAAAAATTGACAAAAGAAACCCACATTTTTAAAAAAATGATAGTGAATCACTAATTAAATATGAATTATTTGTAATTTTCAAAAGAAAAAATATAAATGATTTGTAAGTGTACCTTTTTCAAGAGGTTTGTAGGTAAATTGTTATCGTATATTTTTGTTGTTTCATTTTTTTTATGATTATGTAAATATCATTTTGAAGGTGTTGATCTTGAATTAATTAGTTATTAGTTTCTACAATGTTTTATTTTTCATTAAATGTTAAATTACAAATAATTTGGTTAAATTAATTTGTAAGCTCTTGAATTATTCACATTTTTTAATTGGATCCTTAATTTTTTTAATTATGTCTTTAAACTTGCATTTATTTTTTTAATCAGATCCCCTATGTAGATACTTAACTAAAAAACAAATACAAGTTTAAAGATTTAATTTAAAAAATATCCTGTGTAGAGACTTAACTAAAAAATAAATACAAGTTTAAAGATTTAATTTAAAAAATAAATATAAATTTAAGGATCCAATTGAAACAATAAAAAAAATTAATGATCAAATTAAAAAATTGTAAAAATTCAAAGGTTCGCAAAATAATTAAAACAATAATTTTCACAATTATGCAAAAGGAAATTAAAAAATTAACAAACTATCAAACCGAACTACGAAAGATCAAGTTACATTTGATTTAGTTTAGATTTGGTAATACATGTAAATTAGTCAAATCGAACTATATAATGTTTAATGTTGATTTTCATTTAAAATTAGAGTTTTATCTCAAAAATTTACGTTGAACTTTAATGGAAATTATTATATGTAAATTGTGGAAATAAAACTAATTTTAATCGCAAAAGAATTCTAAGATCAGTTAAGTTGACTTCTATGATGCACATTACAGGAGTAATTAAATAATCTTGAAAAAGTTAACATATTTATGTGCTTAATCTTATCAAGAAAAGCACATGTGCCATGCTTGCGAAACAACCTATCCCGTTACCCGTTTTCACAGAAAGGAAACGAAAGCGGAAAGCCCCTTTATCCAAAAACCGTAAAAACCGGCAACCGGAGGAGTCAATCAGAGCCGTACGTGTATCACACGTGCGATGATGCGTAGGAGCACAACAAAACACGAAGAGCGGCACCCGCACAATAGCCGAAGCATAATACGGAGCCTGAGGTTTAAGAAAACAAACACTTTACTCTTTTTATTCTATTCTAATCCCCGTTCTCTTCTTCTCTTCTTTCTCTAGGGTTTTAACCTTAGGGTTTCAGTGTTGTTTCACTCTCTGTCTCTCTCTCTTCCGGCATAGCTTTGCCATGGATAGGTACCAGAAAGTGGAGAAGCCTAAGCCCGAGTCTCCCATTAATGAGAACGAGATCCGAATCACGACGCAGGGCGCTATTCGCAACTACATCACCTACGCCTCTTCGCTTCTTCAGGTCCCCTTTTTGTTCCGATACCGATGGTTCTGGAAAAATGACAAACTCTTGTTTTTTTTTTTTGCGGATTAGGGGTTATTGTTATTAGTTTTGAGGTGGCATTTTCGGTTTTTGTTTTATTTGTTTGTTTGCTGAATGCTGCTTTAAGGGACTTTCGATTGACGGAGTTTTGTGTGTGATTGTTGACGTTCTGTGTTTATGTTTGTCATTTGGGTGGGAAAAGAAACCCTTTATTTGCGATGAAAATGCATTTTCTGTGTTTTCTTGGTGGGTTGACTATTTGAGATTGTCTCCTCAGTTTCTGGATTACTCAATTTGTTTGGATGGGTCTTTGTGATTGATTATTTGGGGATTATGTTTTGTTCAATGTGTTGGTTTATTATGATGATAATAAAGATGGTGCCTACTTTTGTAATTATGGAATGGGTGTAGTGCATGGTGTCTGCATTCTGTGTGATTGTTACAGGAATAATTTAATGTGCATTTTCTGATTTGGTAGTTATTCAGTTCAATTGGAAAAGTCGGAAGTTTTAAGTAGTCGTTGTTTGGCAATTACCAAATTTGTGGGAAAATATGCATATTATGCTATCACAATTTTTGTCACGATGCAATCCGGAGGCCTTTAAAATCGTAATATTGCAGCTGCATTTTGAAACTTTTGGGAAGGTGCACTAAAAAGTTTGTTGTGGATATGCACTAGAGTTTTGTAGATTACAATTAAGTCTTGTTAGGTTTTGAACCAATTGAAGCACATGAAAACATTGTTATCAATCACATGCAATAGCACCATTGAAGCGCTTTGTGGCACGAGTTTTGAGGCCTTGCCCAACGTGCAAATCACATCCTTTCATTGCTTTTTTTACTGCTTTTGTTTATGGAGGGTAAAGCCCTATTTTCCACCCTCATTCACATTTGAAGCAAGCTTCTGGTCATCTCATCCATCCTCAAGAGCTCAAGCCCACCACCAATCAGTGATCACTGGTGCTATTTCTGGACATTCCCTGCATTTTCTGGGTTTTGCAACCCTACTGATTACTAATAGCTCCTGCTACTGCTACTCAAAGTCAACCAATAACTGTTAACACATTCCACTGATTACCCTCTGTTCAGACGTCTGTTGCTGCTTGCAAATCTTATTCTTTTTATTTTGCCCTGTCCAGCTACTCAATGTCTCGTGTGTGTTGGGAATTTATATGAGTATATTATAAACTAATAATGTTGGATTAAAGTTTATGTTGATAGCTTGGGTTAAAGGTGCTGTTGATGTTGATGTTGATAGTATAAACTAATAATGTTGGATTCATATAATAGGAAGTTGAAGTGATATGATTTAGAAAGTAATTTTATGGACGTAGTTGGACTTGAAAGAATTAGGAAATCATTATGCTAAACGTTACCCCGCTTGATGGGGTTGGCTACATAGATCAGACATTACCCCACTTGAACTTTATCAGAGACCAAATTCTCAAAAGATCAAATTTGTAAGGTCTTCTTCCAATGCTTTCTCCTAAGGTTTTTTTGGTCTTTCTAAACAATTTCAATTGCATTATATTCCATTTGTTCTACTTTTTTTTGCTGTGGCCTATATGTGCGTTTTCTCACATTACCAAACTGTTTTTTATGAGTTGGTATAATCTTCTCATCAATTGGAGCTACTTCAACATTCTTCTGATTGAATTCTTTCCCAAATTTTTGTTATCCTTATTTTACTCACCCACTCAACATTTTCATCTTTGTTACAGTTGTAATATGAACCATTATAATAGAAATTTTACAATTTGTGATTCAAATTGTTCGATTCAGTTCAATAAGCAAGTGCAGAAATTTCAATCCAAAGTTTGAATGAAAAACCTATTACAATCATGATGGTGCTGTGCATATTGTGTTGGCTAAATTTTACCATTTGATCCAATACACCAAACTGGAAAAAACATGATTTTGGTTTGTTAATGCCCTTTCCCCATTGGACACTTCCAGTCATTTGAAATTGTGCTATGCTATTTCTCCATTCTTCAAATTGAGACCATTTCTTGACTGTCCAACTCTGTTATATAATTTTTGGATTGTTTAATTTAGGTGCATAATTAACATTATGCAAAACTTGCTTAAGATGAATGAATATTGATTTATTTTATGATTTATGAATATTTGAATTTGACTTGAGCCAAATTTGTCTTTTTATATATGTGGTCCAGTGTAATGTGTGTTGTTTGCTATTGTGAATCGTTTCATGTTGATACTAATACATACAATTTTAAGTAAGTTATCACTTTGTTAACATGTCATATGAGACAATTCACAAATTTCCATTCATGAGACAACATTTTTAGTCAGTTAATATCATGCACATTTTTTTTGTTTGTGCATATTAGGGATGTAACCAGGTTGAGTCACGCTGAGCACTTTAAGCTTAAGTTTGGTTTGTGAAAATAAGTTGATATTCAAGCTTCACTCAGTTATTTAAATGACCAAATGTAAAGTTTGTGATTGACTTGCTAAAAATACGAAGCTTCAGATTAGCTTGGTTAGATCAAAATTGAGTATGGTTCCTTCAATAAATCTGTTCCTGGAGTTCTTTTAACTTTATTATGATCCATGAATAGCTCAACTTATTTACACCCACATATGTGCCTGTCTGTGCATGTTTTAATGATATTCATGATTGTCACATCATCAAGAAATTAGTCATGTTATGTTTGCTTATGTTGTCTTATTGTTTTTTGTTGTAATTTATCCAGGAAAAGCATGCTAGAGAGATTGTTTTGAAGGCAATGGGACAAGCAATCAGCAAGACAGTTGCCATTGCAGAGATTTTAAAGGTTAGATTTCTTTGCAAGATTCTCCTCTCATGCCTCCTGTATCTTCTTTAAAATTTATGCAAATGGATGTCTAGCATATGTTTCCATCAAGAGTTGAACATACAAAGAAATTGCAAATAACCCTAAAATAATTGGCTGTAGAAATTGGGAAGTTTCCAGGCCAATTAATCTAGAATAAAATGGTTGCTGACAAGTTAAAAAAATATATGAAATCTAGAAAATTCAGATTGATTTTTTGTTAATTGGCTTTCTATCTCCTTAAACAGAAGAGAATTCCCAAGCTGCACCAAGATACTGGCATCAGCTCAGTTAGCATTGTAGATACGTGGGAACCCATTGAAGAGGGTCTTGTACCGTAAGTCTTATATGAAGTTTTAACCTGCATGCATGCATCTTTGAATATTTTGGTGGCCAAGTTGTTGAACATCAACATTTAATGCAGTGTGGAAATGACTCGACATGTCTCTATGATCTCAATCACCTTATCAACTAGAGAATTAAACAAAAATTCTCCTGGGTAAGTTTTGAACAAAATTATAATTTTATATCGTATCTTTTTACTCAGTTGAAGTATTGCCTGTTATAATGACCTGCTGATATAATTTTCTTAGCCTATATTTGGAATCCTTTTCTGGACTGTTTGATTTACCGAATCCGGGATGCTGTCTATATGACTTTGTTTATAGGTATCAAGCTCCAAGTAATGTGGAACAACCAAAACCACACTCCAATTATCAGCAGCAATCTATAAAACCCGCACAGGTTCCATATAATGCTGTAAATGAAGGTGACCCTGCATATATCTACTACAATGTCATCAGAATGTTTTTGTTGTTGAAATAATCATCAGAATGTTAAATACAATAATTTTTAACTTTCATCACATCTAATATCTTATTTCAGACTCGTATGGAAGAGGTCGAGGTCGGGGTCGGGGGAGAGGTAGAGGAAGGAATTGGGGAAGGGGTGGTTATGGCTATCAAGGTGGTTATGGAAATTATCAAGGATACGGGTATTACCAGGGGGGGTATGGAAATTATCAAGGTATGCATTCTGATCACTTGTAGTACTTTAGGGTTCATCTTATTTTTGGTTAGTCTTTTTAATTGTGCTTGGTTCCTTGCAGATAATGGTGGGTATTCAAATCGTGGACGGGTTGGTGGGCGAGGTAGAGGTTGGGGGTATCGTGGTAAGTTTACTCAACTGCTTATTCTCCCCATCTTTTTGTGATAATGTATATGAAGAGATTTTCTGTCTATGGTAGAAAAAACTAATGTCTTGAGTTTATTCTCTTTTGTGGTTTTTGGAAATTGTTAAATAACAGCCATGGTGCTGCTATGGCATGGTGGATTTTTTGCTTAACCACTATAGGCAATTTTGAAGGGAAGCCTGCCATGGTGGCACCATAAGGCAAAATGAGGTGTTATATGATGTAATTTCGGTCTTCTGCCATCTGCCATTGATAACACTGATGGAAATAAAGACTTGATATATTTATGAAGGATATATGTCTAGAAGATGCTTGTCCAGTTGTCTTTGTTCAATCTGATTTTAGCTGTCATATTTTGCAACAGGTACTGGTTATGATGGTGGAAGGGGTGGTGGTTACGAAGGTGGAAGGGGTGGTGGTTACGAAGGTGGCAGGGGTGGTGGATACGAAGGTGGCAGGGGTGGTGGATACGAAGGTGGAAGGGGTGGTGGATATGAAGGTGGCAGGGGTGGTGGATACGAAGGTGGAAGAGGTGGTGGTTATGAAAGAGGCAGGGGTGGAGGAAGGGGTTATGGGCGTGGTAGGGGCCGAATGGGTGGACGTACAAGGGGTGGCGGCGGCAGCAACCAGGCATGATTGCAAAGGGTGCTATTGTCATTCTTGCTAAATGCTTGCCTTGACAGTGGGGTTAATGTTTTTAGAATACTGTGTTGATAGTGTGATGTGGCTCATGATCCAGCATTATTAAGCAGTATTTTATGTTTGTCATGAAATTAAAATGGGCAAGGTTTTGTTCATCTTTAGATTTAGTTGCAAAGCATCTTGGTTTTCTGATTGCTGTAATTCATTTCAACTTTTTATGGTTGCCAACACCATATTTTTATCTGTATCTGGTTTATATGTTTTTTCTTTTAATCAAAAGTTGCTTTTCCTTTGATAAACTTGCGGGGTTTAAATCAATAGCAGACACGTATTTTTTACATGGATAGCTTCATGTATACTGGAAATTGTAAATTGTGAACCCCATCTTTATGATGGGCTTAAGATTCAGGGCTGGCTAGCGTCAAGGTAGTTTGTTATTAATGCAAATCATCAATGTATTGGAATGTGGAATAATCATAAGGCAAATATTAATTGGTGTCTTAAAGGACATTTGTTAAATGTTTTTTTATGTTTTATATAAGTATTTTTTTCTTTTTAGTTCGTTAATCAGTGTTCCAAGACCATTAGTAAGATTTTATTATTTTTTATACTAAATTGATAAGATTAAAAATAACTTCAGGAAATTTCACAAATTAAAAAAAATTATAAATAAGCTAAATATGTTAAACTTAAATTTTAGATTTTAGATTTTCTAAACATGTCGAGTTTGAACTTTTAATGCTCATTTAAATAAGTGAGACAAGCTCAATTCATCCGGTTCTGCTCATTTATATTCCTATTTATATCTTTTTCGTTTATGCAAATGTCACTTTAATTTAATTCTTGTAAATTATTTTTTGATTTGTTTTTAGTCTTTGTAACATTTTTTACAGTTTTTTAATACTTGTTTTTCATCTAAGAAAATAATTAATAAATATAATAATGACATGACATTTTTTATGTCTGAATTTTTTTAAGACTTGATACTTGATGATATTAAGTGTGTTTTGGAACATTAAAATCATGTTGAATGGAAAATAATATGCATTTCAATGCAAAAATAACAAAACATCAGTTACTTTTGCGTTGCGTTCTCTTTAAGACAAATACAAATACAAATACACTCATTTTCGTTTGATGACATTGTACATGATAATGTATCATTCATTAGTCATTTCAACACTTAATAGCAATTTTCTAGAGAGTTTTTTAAATAAAAAACTAAACTAATTTTCCGTAAACTAAAAGAACTAAACAAAAAAGAATTAAATAAATTCTAAAATCTAAAAATACATTTAACTCTAAGATGTTTTTATTTGAAATTAAAATAAAATACGCTAAAGTAAATTTTAAAAATATTTCCAAGCAAAAAAGTAACAATTTTACGATCAAAATTCTAAACACAATGTATCTTGCATTCTACGTCAAAATCAACTCGCGAAAATGACAACAATTGGAACGCAATAATATGGGATTCGATTTTTGAACTCCGAGTATGAAAATATATGCTATTCAATTATCAATTATTAGGCATTGATACAGTCCTAGGCACACGCGAGATAACTTGCTTACTCATAACATAAGTGTCATCATGAATTTTGGACGCTCAATCGTGCTAGCATGGGCAAAAGAACAGAGCTGCTTTCAGATCAATCATGGAATGCATGTTTTCTTGCAAAAGAGATGGCAAAATGGGTCTACCATTTAACCCACCAAAAAAGATGGGCTGGGTTGAAAGTGTGAATCCGCTGAAAGAAACAGGTCGGGCCGCAGAATTGCAGGCCAAAGATGGGCAAATCTGGGGAAAAACTTTATACACCAGACAAAAGACTAATACACCTAGAAAGCACAGTGAATTTCCATAAATGCCCCTGCTTATATAATTAATTACAGGCACTATTCATTTGCCTTCCGCATACACCTTCATCTACTGGGATTTTCTTCCCCTTGCCGCCGCACGTCATAGCTTTGGGTCAGTTTCGACACGTTTCAGGCTACATTGGTGGTTGTTCGTTGACTGTGGAAAGTGGTAATCTGTGCCGGTCGCCGTGTGAGGTATGCATCATTATCGCCTTCTGTTATGGATGTCATGGATTGGGTAATCTGTATACTCCATACGGATTGAGTAATCCGTAGGAGGCATACGGATTGGTCTTACAGATTAACCAAACTGTATGACTCATATGGATTAGCCAATCTGTATGGAGTATACGGATTATCCAATCCATGAACTTCATACGAATTGAGTAATCCGTAGGAGGCATACGGATTACCTAATCCGTATGCATCCTTCGGATTACCCAATCCATATGCTTTTTTAATTGGTTTTATTTATAATTTATGATTAAATGAATTGTGTTTTATTGGTTATTATACATATTTGAGCCCCTAGGAAAGTTAATTAAATTAGATTATATAATTAGATGTTGTATTAATGATGATAATAGAGATTTTTGGATCGATGGAAATTTGATTTGTTTCCTATACATTATATTAAATAGAAAAACTTGAACTATAAAAAACCACATTGTTATTGTATACGGATCATATAAAAAGCCAAGATGTTTTAAAATCATGAAGGGAGAAAGATATTGAAAGTTTAGGCCTTATGATTTAACTTGTGAGCTTGTGATTTAAGTTGTATAGTGGATGATTTTAGTTGTGACCCACATTGTTTATTTTAATTATAAGCACATGATCAACATGAACATCATATATGGTCACTTCCTCGAAGTGTAATGCTAGCATAGATGAAAAAAAACAGCTTATTGGAACAATACATTAGGTGTATGTGTTAGTTAGATGGGTATAGTGCAACAATCAACTTAAAGGGTTTTTTAGTTATGGCTTGTTGCTCTTATGCTATTATATCACTTATGCTTGCCTTTGGTAGTGGTCATCATGCTTCTATGAAATAAGGGAGTTAGATGGGAGAGTATATGCTGCATGATTAATGATATTTTGGGTAGTGCTCATCATGGTTGCCTTTGGTAGTGCTCATCATGGTTGCCTTTTTTGATTGTTTGTTGATTATCTTTGAACTGATTTTGTGTGATAATATTGTTATTTTTGATTTGGTTGCTTGGTTTTATATTGATTGTTGGTTGGTTTTGTAGTTACCTTATTAAGCACTTGGTACCCTATATTATGGCTGAAACACGAGGGATGCGTCAGGCATTAGGTCGAGATGTAGACAGAGGAAGTGGTAGAGACGATACTGGGAATGAAGAGCCAGTCCCTCAACGTCGTAGGCCTACGACATCTGCTAGAAGACAACGGCCAGGGGGAGCTGTTGTTGAGGATCCTCCGGCTTCGGACCTACATGTGGACCTGATATCCCTGGCATGGATGGTGAAGGTGATGAAGTACAGTCTTATCCAGGTGGGTCGGAGGACTGTTCAGTGTTGACAGAGTACGCTGAACATGTTGCTCTTCGAGTGTGGGAAGGACAGGTAGTTCTATGTTTCTTTTGAGCACAAAGTGGTTTTATTTTTCAACCATATGACTGTCATTTTTAAAATCTGTTTGCAGGAACGCCCTAAGTTAAAGTTAGCGTCGCATGGAAGAAAAGTTCAGAAATTTGGGCGGCCTGCACTCGAGATTGAAGGACTAGTTGCTGGTACCGGCTTAGCCCCTTTGATTTCATGCTCAGTCAAGACGGGAGACAGGGGGTTGCCCTCAGCTTTTGTTGAAAGGTGGCACTCTGAGACCAGCAGCTTTCATTTGCCTGTAGGGGAGTTGACTATCACTTTGGATGATGTGGCTTCCCTGTTGCATATCCCCATCGCAGGAGCTTTGTTATCGTATGAGATGCTTGATGTTGGAGTGGCAGTACATTTGATTATTGAATTGCTTGAGGTATCCCCTGAAGAAGCTGGAGCGGAGATGGAGCAATGCCATGGGGCATATGTGCGCTTGTCTTGGCTGCGAGACATATATGCTATGAAATGTCAGTCGATGAGGTGGATTGTAGCAGCGAGAGCGTACTTGCTCCATTTGGTCGAGTGCACACTGTTTGCCAACAAGAGTGCCACACATATCAGTGTGGTCTTCTTGGAGGCATTTCGCGATCTAGACCACTTAGGAGGATATGCATAGGGTGCGGTAGCTCTGGTACACATGTATGTTAATCTGAACTATGCATGTCAGCACCACGATGAACATCTTGCTGGTTATATCATGTTGTTGCAGGTAATGGTTTAGACTCTTCTGATACTAGTCCATGGGAATAAATTTGTTAAAACTTTCACCATATGAAATTGATGTTGTTCATTCATTTGTAGTGTTGGATCTATGAACATTTCCCAACCATTGGAAATGTCACTGCTGATCAGAAGTACCAAGAGAGGCAACCACGTGCGTGTCGCTAGAAGGGTGCCCAGACATTACCTGTCACCACCTATCGTAGATGATTAGATATGTTGGTTATGGATGATGTTTGTTGGACTCCATATGGCGATCACCGTGCACATTGAGAGTTCAACATGATTTCGCTATTCTCTGGGCATATTCGGTGCGGACCGCTTGTTGTAAGACTCTTATCGGAGAGGGTGCTAAGGCAGTTCGGGTTTGTTCAACCAATTCCAGAAATCCACTTAACTGAAGCACCATGCACGGAGGATGTCGATGAAAGATGGATGCAATTTTCAGATCACTTAGCATCGACAACAGAACAGGTTACTCATCCCAATCAGTCGGTTATTGGGTGTCTGGACTGGTTTTTCCGTGTGTCTCATCCATATATGACCCCCCCCTCAGATTGGTGATCTTGTTAGACACCCTCTGAGTGAGATTCGTGTTGCACCAAATCCTCGACATGCTCATCACGATGACCCAGCACCAGTTCCACCTTCACCTCAGGAGCCTCGACATGTTGTGGTATGTAGCAATTGTAGAACTAGTTGTTTTCAAATATATATAACAAAATTTATTAACCAATAGTGTTTACCCAATGTGTGTTTACATTATCTCATGCTTCGTGCCAAAGGATAGTAGAAGGCTTACAAGAGATGATAGACCTGCGTATGGTGACTGCTGGGATCGATGCCTATGCTGCAACAAAGCGCCTACTGCGTATAGCTCATTCCGTAAAAAAAGAAGGATGTGTGTATTTGTGGCTAAGACGCACGAGGCAGAGGCATGAGTAGTGATGTTGGTGGACAAGGCCTAATTTGAATGTATTAATTTTTAATCTAATATATTATGTTTCACCAATATGATTGTCGGCAAACAAATTTTAAATACACCGGAACATGGTATTCATGGTTAAACAAGTCATCCAACAACATATGTGAATACAAAATGCTAATCGTTAACAATATGATGAGAAATAACACAATGTTCACTAATCTCCTAAGTCAACATGTTCAGAACGCAACATCTTTATATGACTATATGCTTGCATTCTATGTTGGTAAGGAAGTATCCATTGCTTTGCAACATTGTAACAGTGTGTTGACCATAACAACGCATGTAACACCCTGTATGCATCCGGTGTATTAACAATTACTTAATCAGATTAACGCGGTAAATAATTTAATTAAAACCAAGGATTTTAAACAACGGAAGCGTTTTCCTTTCAAAACCATATTTCTTGCTTCATTATGTATGGTAAGTAACCTCAATAAAATGTATGAATTCCAATACACCCTAGCCAGCCTCATGGATCCTATTAACATAACAGATGACAGATACAACAATAATATCTACAATATATATATATATATATATATATATATATATATATCAGGAGAATAAACCTCATGTATTTACATATACATCATCAATGACACTCACTGTGTCTATACAAAAGAATAAGCACCAAGTGTCATGATCTCACAGATCACTTCCTCACACGAGGGCATACAAAACATGTAGTGTTTATACAACATAAACATAAACAGAGTCCATCATATGTGTACACACACATCTTCCCTCACATGGGTGCAAAATACATCAAAACAGTAGTAAGGAGCCACGAAGCTCTCATTAGAACTGCCAAGCAGCTACAAAGAATCTCTCTCTACTGAGGCCTCCCGCCCTGAGACCTAACATCTCTGCCAGATGAATCACTTGCAAAATATAATTCCCACAGGGGGTGAGATACAATCTCAGTAAGCTCAGGGCTCTTGGAGGCTTCTCCTCCCCCTAACTCACTTCCATGATACACAACATCAAAGGCATCACAAACACTTGGCCACCTGACCCTCACAACAATACATAGCCATCATCTAGCTCTAATGTATATCCGTGGTACTATGCCCGCCACAAGATGCATCATCATCAGCATCTGGGACTCTCAGTCCCTAGTGTGAGACTGGAACTCACACCCGTGCCATCCCATCGGGAGCTATCCCTTTACACATGGATGAACGTATATGACACCTCCGAGAATAGGCTTCAACCGCAACGGGACCACCTATCTCTTGGTCTTAAGGGATCATCATCACCCTTTACGTGAGCAAACCAAACTAGGAGTTGCGCTCTACTCCTAGGGAGGTCCATATCTATCTAACTGGCTAGAAGATCTATTCAACAGATAACTATCCACACAAAACATAGAATCATGCATACATATTATCATGAGAAAACTGTAACAACCAATTCAATGCACATGCATCATGTATGCAACCATCACTCCCTCGGAGTATGGTGGAACGCAGGCAGTAGGAAACATTCCCCAAGAGCGAAGAACTTACCTGGCAAAGCAGCGCTCTGCAGTTCAATCCCGAAATGGTGGTCTCCGCCACTGACACCCTCGGTGTCACGCCCTATACAAAGGCACACAAGCAATCAACAACGGTTCTCAACCATTAGCAAAGCATGAAATGTTATATTATATCGTTAAAATCCCTTAGCCCCCTATCTTAAGGTTATCAGAACTAACCACCTTATAGTCAACTCACAGACCCTCAGTAGGATCTATCTCAGCCTAACCAAGGTACTAGAGTCTCCCAAAGACTCTGCATCAACCAATTCAAAGAGTTTAACATTACTCAGGCCCAAGACTCAAGGATTAACAATATGGCTAAAATGGTTACTTCAACACAATTTCACCATTTATATAGCCTCCCAAGCACATAAAGGACAATTATCAAGGCTCATACATGTTCTACATTTACCAAAATAACCAACATTCTTCCTACACATGCATTATTCAGAGCCAAAATCCAAAGTCCATAAAAATCATATTTCAAGGCTAATCCTTCATCACAACAACCTCCTGAGCATACTTTTCTAAAGGATCCAAGCCTAATTTCAGCCCTAACACAAATGGGTCACTATTCATCCCAAGAACAATTTCACAAATCAATCGGTAAAACTTGAGTTTCTTACCTCTAAACAGTCAAGGAATGCTAGAGGATCACTTCTCCGAGCTTTAGCGTCCTTGAATCGCTTTCTTTCTCCTCAAAACCCAAGCTTTGTAAAGTTCCCTAGAGAACGAGATCTCTCCGATTGATTGTTCTCTCGAAGAACTAAAGTTGGAATCTAGCTCTTGGAGAAGTTCCCTACAACTTTCTAGTTGAGTGGGAAGCATTTAGATGAAGATTGGAGAAGATATGAAGCTTCTTAGTGCTCTAATGGCGGAAATGGCTCAGAGGAAGAAGAAAGGAAGAGTTTTGGCCCAAAAATCGTGTGAAATGACCTTATATAGTGGTCCAAGTCGCGTTCTGGCACTGATCGTGCCACAATGGCGCTATTCGCGTCAAGTTCCAGTGAAAAATAGGCTTTCTGGAGCACTTATGGCGCTACTGGTGCCAACTTCCAGTATCTGTGGCGCTACTCGCGCCAAATTCCAATACCTGTGGCGCTACTCGCGCCAGAATTTTAGCTGTCGCTAATTACGTTGCAAACGCTTTTTGCGACAGAATTTTGAAAATTTAAACTTTTCTTTCTTTCTTTTTATTTTATTTATTTAGCCTTGGTTATTATAACGCAAGTGGCGGAATAGGACTTCCATGTGTCAATGCAACCTGAAACAATTAGCAAGAGTGAAGTGGCTTAACATTTGTTTCAAATTTAGCCAAAAAAATAGTCTTGAGAATGATATACCTGAACAAAATGGTTACCATATAGATGACCAACACATAAAATGCGATGAACACCAGCATCTCTAGGTGGTTGGCTTCTCAAAGGAAAAACGTCATACTTTGTTGGAGAGACAGAGAAACGAGAACGATGTTATACCTTGATGCAATGACGTGTCCCAAGTTGGTAATATCCATCCACTTATCAATGGTTACCTGCCCTTAACAAACAACACCTGGAAATATAAGTAAATTAAAAATGCATTCAAAGTACTGAAATAACAGGATTGTAATTACCTTTGACAAGCCATCAACAAGTAGGGACTGTTTCAATTGCTCAAATCTATCAAACCCACCAAACAACGCTATATATTCATTAGACCATTGTGCAAGTTCTTTGAGCAAATGATTGCGTACTAAAGACCAAGAATCTTCACCATATCCTAGCAAGGCAACAATAACACGAAACCCATAATTACCATCAGCTTTAACATCACTGATGTCTACAATGAAATTGATCCAGCATAGACAGCTTCCTCTTTGTATGTGTGTCATGCTTCGATGATGTCGCAAACTCCCAGTAAGATGGATCCCGCTTGGTTGATCTGGCATGTTGCGAAACTTGTTTCTTTTGAGCACCTTTTGTTTTAACCTTTTCAGGAGGAGGACACATCGAATTTTGGTCAGGAAATGCAATTTCTTTCAGTTTTGTCTTTAAAGTGACTTTGCCATAGAAGTCAAGCTTGTCAAACCGCCTAGATATGGCTTTCATCTCTTCAGTTATGTGGACCTCGCACTCATCTAAGCCTTGATCTTCAAAACTTAACCTCTGCCAAAAAACATCAACTGTATCAACAGGTATGCTCCCAACAACATACTTAGCTAGTTCATATGCACAAGGCAGTCCATGCGTAGTTCTCATAACACATCCACAACTGGTACTATTTTTGCCCACATAATGGACTCGCTCATACTCTGCAGCTATTTGGTTTAACGCATACCTTGAGACCATGCCAATTAGTATTTTGTACAATGTTACTTTAAACACATGACCGACCACATGTGTGCTTCTCTCTAAAGATGCCCTTATGTCAATATGTTGCAAGGTCAACATGTTGTGCATTGCATCCCATACACTACAAAGATCGCCAAGGCTATTATGTAATAGTCTCTTCAAGGTCCAATGGGCAGACTCTACCTTGCAGTAAAATTTAACAAGTCAAAAACTATCCCCCAGATCGAGGTTATGTCAACAACAACTTAACAAAAGTTCAAGATTTTCTAACCTGTTAGTTGTTGTGTTACCCAAATGCATGACTTGTTTTGTCCATGCTGTTACAAATTTTTCTTTGTGTGGATTCAACCATGTGTTTTTCACGTAATCAACAAACACTGGCCATGGCGAACACGCTACTTCAAACTTTGTAATACAATCGGCATATTGATTCTCAGAACCACAATCAACAACACTCCCCAAGCTTCCATGACATAGTCCCATGCGTTACTTTGTCGGATAAAAGTTTTACATTTTGCCTTCACATTCTTTTCAATATGGAACTGACACAGTAAATTGGTAGACATAGGGAACACAGCTTTCACTGCACTTATCAATGCTGAATCTCTATCAGTGATAATGACCTTTGGGAAAAATTTACTTTTAATAAAAATGCCTCTAAATCGTTCTAGGGCCCAAACAACATTGTTTATACGTTCAGCTTCTAAAAAAGCAAATGCAGCTGAGAACGTCATTCCAGTAGGAGTGACACCAACAATGTCAAGTAATGAAAGTCTGTACCTGTTTGTTTTGTATGTGCTATCTATCAGGAAGACAACACGATATGCATTGCTCAACTTCACTGCATTCGGAAGTGTCGAAAATAGGTCACATATGACATTTTCATCCTTCACTCTATGCCAGTGAATATACATTGCAATTCAGTATTACCTTCTCTGATAGCGTACGATATGTATATCTTGCATTCATTACTTGCTTCAAAGATGTACAATTATTGGGATTGTGCTCCTTCAAAGTTAGGAGAATATTCTTTGGTTTCACCATCGGCCTTGTCATATCAACAACAACAATCATCTCATCCTCTGTTAGTCGACCAGCATATGGGTGTCCACATAATGACTTTGCCAAAGCATGATTATGTGTGCCACATAATAATTCCACCATCCACCCTTAACCTCTCGGTACTGGTTTGCCTCACAACTTAAATGGACAACCACATTTTTTTAGTGCTAGTCATTGTAGGTACCATGTTTTTGTTGAATGCTCTATACTTTCCACTCCTTTCACAACTAATTAAAACAAATGATGTTCTTTCCTTCTTTCTAGTTGACATGTCTGACCTCATTATGACAGCTACAAAACTATTCTCATATGCAACATTTCTAGTCCATTTTACTACATCCTCACGGGAAGGAAACACCTACAAAAATCGATAAAAAATGTTTAACTTCCATAAATGAAGTATTTAAAAACTTTAACCAATTTACAAATAATATAAATACCTCAGAAGTATTGAAGGCAACAGAACAATCTACTTTTTCAAATGCACTAGGTTTATCTTCGATATCTTCATTCATATTAATTTCTTCAGACATAATACTATCATACATCCAGTCATCGTTGTTTATCTTAACAAATTATAATAAATTTAAATAAGTCACAAAACAAACACATTATAATAGTTAAAAACATTAAAATGATATTATCAAACAAATCCTATACATTTTTTTATCACCATCAATATTACAAAATAAAACAATATCAAATTAATTTTTCATTACAACTAATTTCAATTTTAACCTACTTATTTTTTAGTAATGAAAATCATTTTTTAATTAATATTTCTTGGGTTTAATTAAGTTTTTTTTAATGTAAATCAACAAATAAATGTATAGTAACACAAGCTATCCAATTAATGCATTCCCATAAATTAAAACTAATATCTATTTTCACCTACTTATTTTGTTAATAATTAAAATCATTTTTCCTTATTTTATATAATTTTTTTCAATGATATAAGGTATACGGATTTGGTGATCCGTATAACCCATACAGATTAACCAATCCGTATGAACCATACGGATTGAGTGATTTATATACATCATACAAATTGGTTAATCTGTATGAGTTATACGGATCACCGAATCCATATGTTTCATACGAATTATATGAAACATACGGATTATGTAATCCGTATAATCTATACGAATTATGTAATCTGTAAATTCAACAACCTCAACTTACCTTCACACAACCACCAAATCACCATCATCTGCCACTCCGACCAATCCAACAACGACAAAAGCTTCCACCACCAGCACCTAATACTCACAATACACTCAACCACTACCAAAAATCAAGCTTCAAACGAAATAAAAAACGTAACAAACTCCCTCATGTGCTCAGCCTGGGTTATAAATAAAGGAGGGTATTTTGGGCATTTAGATTTATGGAATGGTGTATAAAATTTTTCCCGCAAATCCGGCGGGCCAATATAAGCTGCTAGGTTTTCAATTTCATCATTTTCTTTCAGCCAATCAGCCCCGCGCTCACTCTCACTCAGCCGCTCCGCTCAATATCTTTTCAGTTTTCACCTAATCACCTCGCTCTCTCACTATCGCAGCACCGCTGTCGCCGAATCGCCGTCGAAGCTCCCTCCCTCGTGCCTTCTCTCTTTCTCACTCTCTGCTAAGGTACGAAAACTCGAACCTCTATGTGTCTTCTACCTGTGTGTTCCTCGAACCCCTTTTACTCAATCTCCTTTATTCTCACTTTTCAATCCAAAATCGTTAACTTCAACTGATTTTAGGGTTGCCCTTTTTCTCATTTTTCTTCATTTTTTATTTTTCCTTTGTTAATTTTGATATTAATATTTAGGGTTTCGTTTCCCTTTATCAGAGTCACTCCGTTGGTGATCGCCATAGAGTGCTGGAACTTTTACTTAGGCTGTTGCGGTGGAAGATTCGGTGTCTTCGAGTTTTTAGTTCTGGTAATTTGGAATGTTATGCTATTTCTGCTTTTACTTGAAATGAGTAAATTTGATTTTCATTTCGGTTATGAAGTTGTGTGTCATGTGATGAATTATGGATTAGTGGGGGAATTGGTTCTGTTGTGTTTTTGGATTTTGTCTCCTTGCTTAAGTTTCAATTGCTGTTATAGGGTTGCATTGATTGCGCAAGTCCATTGTAATTGCAAAGTGAGGACTCTTGGTTGTGTTCATCTCCATGAAACTTTCTACCATAATTAGTAGCACCATTCATTGCTGTAGTACTTCCCTCAATCACTGGCACACCATGTTAATGAGTCCAAATTTTAGACTCTCCAGGTTGACTACCCCAATTCACAATCTCATCAAGCTGGCTAAAATAATCCGAACACTCATCAAATAGATGATTAGTCAAATCTACAGTCATATCATGTTGATTTGGAAAATTTCCTAAAACATTAATTTGATTTGCACAATGCAGAGGCACATCAACTTGATTAGTAATATCCACCACCCCTTCATTCTTTGCAATTAATTGCATAAGATTTGGATCAAAGTTAAGCATTTGGGCCTTCAAAAAAAAAAGTTAAGCATTTGAGATTGAGAACTAGAACCTTTGTCAAGATTAAGTAGGTAAGATGCTACCTGGTTACCATAGTTAAGTGGCCTCATAGGAACAATAGAAAATTGATTTTGAGAAGTTTCCTGCATGAAATTGAGTTGGCCTGGGATTGGAGCAGCACTCTCTGATTGAACCATGCTTTGCATGAAATTGAAGTTTCTACAGTTGCAACTACTTCTTCAATTTAATTATTTTGCATTTTGGAAGTTGTAATGTTTCTAACTTGTTTTTAGCAAATTTTAAATTTAATGTATGGATGTTGCAACTTGCTACTTGCTTTGCTAACTTTAATTTAATGCATTAGTCTAGCATAAATTAATTACATTTGTATTTTTTTAATAATTTTTTTGGCTTTTTTTTAAAAAGAATGAATTTTTTTAATATATTTTTTAAGTGGGCTACCCTGCTGGCCCGTTGGCCCACCTTAAAGTGGGGCGGACTAACATTTTCAGCCCACTTTCCAAAAGTGTGTCAGCCTGGCCCACCTCGTTTTTTTGGTGGGTTGGGCCAGCCCGGCCCGTTTTGGGTGGGCTGGCCCACTTTGCCATCCCTTGACTCTACGAAATTCTCTCTAATAAAAAGTATTTGCAGTCTAAAAAAAATAAAAATACAGTCACCCAGATTACAATTGTTATCCACATTAAAAAAATTACAATGGTTATTCCACACAATTTGAACAATCTAACTTTTTATTATAATTAGATTAACAACACAACATAGTCAAACTTTCATCCAATTAGGGATGTCAACGGATTGGGGATGCATTCCACCCGATCAACCCACAATGATCCGGTCGGGTCTATGATCCAACCCGCCGACCCTCTATATTAAAAAACAAAAAACGCTGAACACAAGCTGAACGGTGTCATTTTCTTATTAGGTTTTCAAATCAAAAGTTCAAAACTCTCTCTGCGTCTCTGCTGTTCGAAAGTTCCACTTCCTTCTTCCTTCCAATTTGCGCCGCTTCCGCTTCGTCCGTGCCGCTTCCGACTTCCTCTGCGCTGCTTCCGGCTTCCCCGCACCGCTTCTGTCTTTAAGCAGTTGCGTCCGCGCCGCTGTTATCTTTGTCCGTGCCGCTTCCGCTTCGAGTAGTCGCCGTCACAGCTCCCTCTCTAAAGAGGTATATTCAGAACCTGAAACTTCATGGCCACCCGAAACTTCAAAGTTCAGACTGTTTCTTCGTCCTGTCGGCTTTCATGGCCACCCCTTTATTGTTATAATTTATGTACATTATTGATGCCCTTTATAGTTTATATTACACTGTGATGACAATTAACATTTTGAGTAACAAAGTTGCTAAAACTTGGTGAACCTCCGCTTCATATTGAGTTGATGACAGCATCCAAATATAAAATGAGTACTTTATCAATTCAATACTAGTTATGTTACACTTTAAATAAATCAATAAATGTAATTGGTTTAATAAATCTGGGTTATAGAGCATCCTTTTCAGATAGTATTTTTTTAATAAATTAACAATTATCGGCTATCTATATGTATAATTTTATATTGATGAAAATGACCTTGTACTGAATTTGGTGGTTATAGTCCTCTCACTGTATTGTGAATGTTATTTCAGAATAACATATTTCATCTGATATCTACATGTCCTTTCTTGGCAAAAAAACCACATCCAAAAAAACAGAATCTCATGTGATTTGGACTTGTTCTCTCTTGTGATAGGAAGAGAATATGGCTTCCCTTTGGCTTGCCACTCAACAGTACACTACTGGCATTGAAAACAATAAATTCCATATAATGTATGCAGATTGGTTTTTATTTCTGACATGAAAGGGCTGACACACCCCCTTTGAATTTTGCATGTTACTAAGCTTTTAGAAGTAGTTTCATGAAATTCATCTCTTTTTTCTTCCTTTTTTTGCTATTTAATTGTACATTATTCATACACGTGGTTGTTGAAGCTAGGAATAGAAATAATGGTCAGCATCCCTCATGATGAGTACACCCTACATATAACTGTAGGCTTCAACAGCATATTACAATGAAACTATGGGACATAATTTACAGAAGAAAAGTTAAACAATAATAAAGTTAAACAATGAAACTTGTTTAGGAATATATGTTGAACTTAAACTTATTTAGCTTATGTTTGTGATCTTTGTTATTTGTTTGTTTGAACTTGGACAATGATATTTTTTTTAACATTTTGGTATCTAATTATCTATGTTATGGAATTATATTAATTTGTGATGTTTTTTTAAATATTTTAAGATAGGTATAAAAATTTTATATTTTTTATTACAGACCGGGTCATGCGGGTCAATCAGTGACCCACCGGTTTGACCACTGATCCAGTGACCTAGTACCTTGACCAAGTCAGTCACCGGGTCGGTTTTTAAAACATTGATAAATATTGTTTGACTTAATTTTCTTTTTCAAGCATAAAAATTAGCTAAAATTAAGCCGGAACACACCCTAAATATATATATTTTTTTCATCTAAAGAAAAGTTACTTATTTCTTTTTGTGTCGTTTTGAATATTGTATTTGCGTTTTAGTTAAGCTTCAGGCCCCCACTTCAGTTTCCTACTTTTACTTTCATCCTTGAGACCTTGACACTTTCACTTTGTTGCATAACCCTTAAGGCACCGCACACACGGGCACGACCTCCCTCGCGAGTCTCACCGCTGTCGTGAGTCACGGTTGTCCTCAGAGCTCTCGCGGTTGCTCCCTACAGTCACAGGTTTGTTCCCTTTCTCTCTCTCTCTGTTGTGGTAAGCTTTGATTTGCTGCACCTCACAGTATTTTTTTTTCCAAAACAGATTTTTATTTCAGTTTTTTTAACCAAGGGACTAACATCTCTCGATACCCGCTATCTCTGGCTTTGGTTGTTACTTCTTCCTCACACCGTCTCTGCACATTTTTAAAAAAAAAATTAACTTCTGGTGTTTTGAATTTTTATCTCAGTTTTGACTATGTAACTGATCAGTGTTGTTTTAGATTGTTAAAAATTGTGGCAAATCATGGAAAATATTGGGAACCATAACGATGATAGCAATCAAAAGTAAGTTTGTTTAATTATTATCTCTCTTCGTACTTGAACGTGCATCCATTGCTGTTTACTTCAATTTTTCCAATACACAAACAATAAATAGGAGCCTTGTTAGGTCAGTTCATTCAACCTCTTTATCCGTTTATTGGGTTTGCAGAGAAGCGCCTCAGCTGGCAGCATTGTTGAAAGAAATGAAGGAAGGACTTGATACCTTAAGGCGTAAAATTCAATCTTTAACTGCCACAGTGAGTTGCACGTTTTTGCTTCAACTATTTTTTTATAAAAGAAAAAAAATTCCTAAATGCCTTCTGATATTGACTTTATCTTCAAATTCATATTATTGGTTACGTTGGCCTTCTTATTAAATTTTATCATTGATGAATGATGATATACGCTTACCCTAGTGACAATGAGTAATTTGATTTATATTGCGTCTCGACCTGTTGTTTATGCCAGGTGAAAGAAGGTCAATATCCTACAGCAGATGGATTTAGTTACCTTGAAGCTAAAAATTTGCTGCTTTTGAATTATTGTCAATCCCTTGTTTACTATTTATTGCGGAAGGCTAAGGGATTATCAATAGAAGATCATCCTGTTGTTCGAAGTGTTGTAGAGATACGATTGTTTTTGGAAAAGGTCTGGTTTCATCCTTCTCTGTGTCTATCCTCTAGGGTTACATGTGTATGTTTATATAGAATGTGAGTTAGACATTTGACATTGTGTTTCCATTGCAGATTCGGCCAATTGACAAGAAACAACAATACCAGATTCAGAAACTAATGCAAGCTAGTGAAAATGCAACCAGAAGTAATATTCTAAACAAGGAGCCAGTTGCATCCAATAAGAGCGAGGACGCGTCAAAGTATCGTCCCAATCCTGACATGCTTGTTAGCAAAGTAGACCTAACCTTGCAGGTGAGTGTATGTGATAATATAGTGAAAGTTTGGTATACTGTGGGGTGGTAAGATCTTGCAAAAGATATTTTCCTTTACCTGTCTCAAATAATACCTGTATGATGTAGGATGGCAATGAGTATTATCAACCTGTAAAATTTGCGCCTACTTCTATGGATCTAGAGAAATCTTCAAAGCATGAAAGAAATGCCTTGCGAAGAGAAAAAGAAATTCTGAAACAAGCTAAGCAGAGTGATTATATTAGGACATTGATGAATGATATGGAGGAAAGACCTGAAGAGGTAATGTTATTTTGAGTGTTGAGTCATAATGACTTAATGAATTTATGTAATGATTTTTTTGGCTGCTCACTACACTACTCAGATAAGAGATTTTGAGGGAGCTAGCATAGAAGTTGATAGATATATTGCCAAGATGGACGAACGTGCTCGGCAAGAGGAGGAGCTGTTCACACGTGTTCCTCTTACGAAACAGGAAAGGAAACGAGAAAAGTACTTGAAGAAATCAAGAAATGGGTATGGGAAGTGTTTGGAATGTTTGCCTGATATTTCTAGTCTTAAAATGTATTAAATATGTGATAACATTTTTATTTAAATTAATACTTTTCTTTTTCCACTTAGCATTTGTATTTATTCTATTTCAGGTTGCAAGGTCTAACAGAAAGTTTCTATGATGAAATCAAAACATTACCCTTTGAAGATAAAACTGGAGAGCAAGTAATGGGCTCTAGTAATGGTAGCAGAACAAACAATAGACTGAAGAAGCGAAAGGCATGCACTTTTTACACTTTGAAATTGTTATGTGGAAATTATAAATTACTTTTTTGGACTTCATATATGAAATTTTGTTTAAGTTGAACTATGTTGGATGTGATTTATGTAGTATTGCCTCTGCATTGCAAGTGCAAACCTAATTATTTGATGGTAGCCTTCCACATACTTTGTCTATCGTGTGAAACAAACAATTCATTTAAATAAACAGTATGTTTTGTATCATTTGTATTATGCAGATTCAATATTCTATAATTTAAAAGTTATGGAATATATTATTCTTGAGATGATTCCTTGCAGTCTAGCCTCATGGCAACTCATTTGAATCTTAGATTATCTCAGCTAACAAAGTTTTATTTGGATCCTTTTTTTTATTTATAAATTCATGTCCAGCTATTTTCTTGCCTCTATGGAGTAAGCCTGTTGAGTTGGTTATTTGTCTAATAATTTATGCCATGTTCAAAACCAATTTCTGGTCATGGGGAATATTCTAAATGTACAGTTGTTTGCAGATTGTTTTGAGCTATGTGTTGTAAAAAGTAATAAAAAAATGATACTATGATATCATAATAAAAATTACAATTAAAATGCCCTTTGAAATAATTTGTTCATCAACACAAATTTTTATCTATTTGAAAAATTGAATTCCTTCCTTCAACAGATATACACTTTTCCTTACCTTATGTTTGTCTGACAATTTTAATTTCAAAAGTAAGGAAGGAAAAGAAATATTGTCTCAAGCTGTGGCTTTTTCTCTTTTTAGTGTATGCATTACCCAATTAACTGGGTTGAATTGTAGAGTCCTGTTGTAAGGAACTAACAATTTTTTACTTCTTTGCAGAGGAAATTCTAAAGGAAGAAAATTTGGATTTTGAGCTAGAGGGCTGAAGTGCTGTCTGGAAAACAGACCACTGCATGCTGTTGTCGGAAGTAATACTAGTAGATTTAACGGAAAGGAATGTAAAAACCTTCGGAGTTGGTGTTGGTGCTTTCCTCCGTGTTTGCTTGTAGATTTTAGTTACATTACTGTCTTTTTATTTATTATTATTATTATAGGCTCGGGTGCTTAATTGGGAACGTGGGTTTGAGATTTTCGAAGAGATGCACCCAATTTTGCGATGCACGTGGATTTTTTTAATCCACTTTTATATATTTAGGTGGAGTACAAATAGTATTAAACTCCATATTTAGTAGGGTTACTGAATTAGGTTTGCATTTTTCGTTTTCTTACGGGTGAACATGTAGGTCACCGATTGGTTTTTCTGTACACGACCCAAGATATTCTCGAATTGGTGGTTCTCGATGATAATCAACCCTTCAAAATTTTGTAAGAATATTGCAAACCTTTTGTAAGATATTCTCGAATTGGTGGTTCTCGAATACTGTTTGACACATTTTTTTCATTGCTTAAAGTTTATTAAAATTTTTAAGGTTAAAATGTCTTTTGTCCTGAAAAAATTTCCAAAGTTTTGTTTTAGTTCATACAAAATATTTTGTCCGTTTTTTCTCAAAATTGTGTCATTTTTAGTCCTGGAATTAGGTTCAATTATGTCCAAATATACATGACTTTTCTATTTATTTTAAAATTTAAAATACAATTTTTGGAAATTAAAAATTTTCACAAAAGAGATGACTTAGAATCAATAGTTTATTAGAATCAAGGGTTGTCAATATTTTTCAAATTTATTATGTAAAAAAATCATCAGAAATTTTTTAACTTTCTTTCCTAACCTTTTTCATCTTTCAAAACAACAATAATTAAATGGAACAACACAATAAGCAAGTAGATCACAATCTCATTTATGAAAAACCACAGACCCAGATCTGAATCTGCAATGGCTGGTTGTGGCAATGCAGTTAGGTATTGGTCTGGTTCATGCCAGAGTGAGGTTAGGGATGGTGGTCAGGTTGGGTATTCAAGAGTTAGTGTATAGTATCATAGAATGTGTTGTTTTTGTGAATTTCAATAAATTTTAATCAACAGCAAATTGTATTCAAGAATGTTTGAGTGTGTTGTTAATATTTTCTTTGTGAGGAACAAAGTTAATGAAATATGTCCAAGTTAATAATAATAAAAAGTAAAAAAGAAAATTATAAAATGAAAGGCAATTTTTTCCATCATTTTGTAATGCTGCCTGCGAGGAAGAGTGAGACAATGTGACGATTTCGATCATGTACACTTCTCGTAAACTAATCAACTCCAAATATCTCATCTCCAAACTCTTGTATTCCATTTAGTCAAATGGTATGCCTCTCAAGTTAGAAAGTATAGGTAGAGACAGAAGTACGAAAAGAGCCTACAATATATATCAGATGCAAGACATAAGTATACCTTTCAATAACTTAAGTAATAATTTTCAAACAAACATTATCAAACTTGAAATGCCAACAAGAGAAAGTATCCAGGACTTGGGCCAATGCTGTGCTATCTATAGAAAAATTGCCTTGCAAACAAACTTGTAGCATATAGTTGTGTCTTAGTGAACCCTGACACAACGGTAAAGTTGTGTCTTTGTGACTTGTTGATCATAGGTTCGAATTAGAAAACAACCTCTTTGTATATGCAAGGATAAGACTGTGTACAATATCCCTCCCTTCTACTTACACATAGCGGGAGCCTTCGGATATTGGGGTATGTAGTTTTTTTTTTTTTTTTTAAACAAACTTGTAGCACCTATGCGCCCTCCCCCCACCCCGAACCCAGGTGCTTGACATACCTCAGTTAAAGGTCTGTTTGAGTAAACAACTTAATTAAGGACTTAATGAATAAGTATTTATTATTATGTAAACATTCATGCATAAGTTGTTTCTATAATCAAAGAAGAAATAGGATTAAACTGTTTCCATGATTTGTAACCTGTTTTCATGAGCTACTCTAGAAAGCTTATTGTCATAAGTTGAAAACAGCTTATGAGTAGTTTGTTTTCATAAATTTTCCCAAACACTTACGCAAATGCTTAGAAAAATGCACTGTCAACTAACAAAAGCTGTCAGGATCTAGTCTCTGTTTTGATCTAAGCTAGAGATGTTCATAAACCAATCCAATTGAATACAAACAGTAAACATTGAACAGGACGAAAGGAAAAACAACTTTCCATTGGATTCGATCAATAATTTGTTCCAATTTTAAAATCCATCTTATCCAAACCAAAAAACTGAATTTGTGAGTATATAGGTTTAATATTGTTTTGACTAACAATTATAATCTGAACTTACAATTTATATATTATGACAGATATGACGTCAATACATGTTCTGATTTATAAGATGAGATTTTAATACTTTGAATTAGTTTTTATCAAATTTATATGTATTCTGTGATTTATTTACTGCCTCCTAAAAAAACCAAAAGCTTGATCCAATCCAAACCGCTTTTAATTAAGTTGGACCAGTTCGGATTTGAGTTTTAAACTAAACTTATCTGATGGTAAAACAAGAAAAACTTTGGAGTGAATCAAATGACTTTTCTTTTGATCTAATACAATCCACAAACACCCTTGTAATCAAAATCATATGCCTAATGTACAGAAAATAGATGAAAAAAGCAGGAAGGCAGGCAGGCCAAGCAGAGCCCAGAACTTTAAAATAAATGAATAGGCGCACTTACTTATTTGTCCATGTCTATTTCATCATATATAGAAGCAAATACTAGCAACTAATATTCAATGTTTTGGTGGCATGATCTACAAGTCAGATAGTGAATTCAAATATCTAGAACTTGCAATATAATTCTTCTCTATGGAGACAAATTTTAGTCCTTCATGTTCTTTCACCATTGTAGGGTTTTGATGAAGAAAGAAAAAGAATATTTAATTAATAGGACTCTGAAAATCTGTGATGTTGAAATATAAATATTTACCGGATACTTTTATTTATACTAATATTTAAGGGCAAGTTCACATGTAGTACAACCAGTACAAGTATAGCCCCTATAGCCTATAAGAGAGAGTACACATTATTCGCTAGTGTTTCTTTTTTGTTTCTGTCAGTTAACTGATATTCTAAATACTGTAGTTAGTAGTTACTCTGTTGTTAGTTGATAGCTAAGAAGCACCGATATCGATATGGCGTTTTCGATATGTTCCCAATATGAGATTTCGATATGTTACTTCAAAAATATCAATATTTCTATACGTTTCCGATACATCTTAGTATTAAATAATATTTTTTTTATATAGGGTGTATTTCATATTAATAAAAGAAAAATCATAAGCACAAATAATAGATTATCCCTAGTTGGTATTAAAATACAAGTCCAGTTTTTAATATAAAAAAATAACCAGAAGGAGTAAAGTAAGCAATAACGGGAGTGCAAGAAGCAATATAGGGGCCCAAATAAAAAAACCACCCTTCATATAAATTAGAGTCTTCAAGCAATCGACCTCACTATACAGAAGTCCACAGTACTTGCCATATCTCCTAACCGACCTCACTCACTTCTTCTCGATTTCTCTCTCTCATCTGTCACCTTCGCCTACCATTTTCACATTTAAAAGGTGCAGTGAGTAAGAGTACCTGTGCGGCGAGCGGCAAGCGGCGTGCGAGCAGGGGGACGCGCGAGTGGCGAGCGGCGTCTAAGCAGGGGGGCGCAACGACGTACCAGTGCGACGGGAAGCGAGACGACAACGGTGGAGGAAGACTACCGCTGCGGCGCTGCCGTTGTCGAAGTCGAAGAGCAAGTGAGCGCAAATATGTCCCTTTGAAAATTTTTGACCACTGGATAGGTGAAAAGGGGTATTCGGAACGTACCCGTATCGGACGGGTGTCCGATACGTTGGAAATTTTTTTTCCACGTATCCGTACTTCATAGGTTGATAGTTTAGTCAGTTAGTGCCTAACAGCTTTGTAACAGCTGTCAACTAACTTTGTTTGTTAGGGACCTCTAGCAAGAACATGAACTTAACAAAAACAATAGAAAGTAATACTGGAGGAATGTGTTGTATTATGAAATGTGAAAAGGAAAATGCAGAGGAATAACAGTTCTTTCTGCCCAGAGCACAGCTCTAACAGAGGCACAAATGCTCTCTATCCATGGTAACTAACCACAATCTTCCCTCCCCCCTTTTCCAAACAGAATTCCCCTATATCCACTACTACTGTCGCTCACCCTGCCAGCTCAGCAAACTAATTCCCATTCCCTCTAGAATATATTCTCCAGATAGTGCAAACTAATTCCCATTCCCTTTCTTAGTCCTTCTAGAATATATCTCCAGATAGTGGGCCTAGCTATTGAGATGGATTCCATTCCGAATCCTAACATTGTCCCCTTCTTCAAGAACAGACTTGTCCTCAACTCTGAAAAGTGGAAATTGACTACGAAAATTGAACTCGTCCTCCCAGGTAGCTTCATCTATGGACTTTCCTTTCCAATGTACCAAAAAGCTGCTTGACTACCTCACCAGCCTGAGTGATGTGTCTAGTAGACAAGACATCAGCTGGCTCAGAAATCGGGGTGGTGTCACTAACCAAGTCAATGGGAAGCTCTTCTTCAATTGGGTACTTGCCCACAGCTTTCTTCAATAATGACACATGAAAAATGGGATGAAATCTAGCAGACTCAGGTAGCTAAACCTTATATGCTACCAGCCCTATGCGTTCACAATTTGGAAAGGTCCGTAGTAACGCCGTGCAAGTTTGGAATAAATGCGGGTTGTGACTGTTTGCTGCGCATGAGGTTGCAGCTTTAGAAAAACCCAATCTCCTACCTCAAAAGAGTGGTCTGTTCTTCTGCGCATGATGCTGCAACTGCCATAAAGCTTCATCACGATCAATCAACTCTCGTTGCACTACTTCCACTTTGGTCTCACCAATGAGGAAACGAGTGAGCACTGGAGGCTGGCGGCCATACACTTCCTTAAAGGGGGTGATCCCTGTAGAAACATGGAATGTGGTGTTGTACCAGTACTCTGCCCAAGGTAACCACAACACCCATAATTTGGGTTGATCAGCGATAAAACAACTTAGGAAAGTCTCAAGACATCGATTAATTCCTCCATCTGCCATCCATTTGAGGATGATAAGCAGTGCTCATCTTCACTTAGTTCATTCCAGAACCTGCTAACAAAGATGGGATCTCTGTCGCTCAAAATGAATGCTGGAACTCTGTGTAAGCCGATCACCTCCTTAGTGATGTTTATCAATCTGGATCAATCTGACAAATTCAACAATCCAAATCTAACCAATTAAATTGGTTTGGATTTTTTTCATATTAGGTCCAACACAAATTGAATCAATTGAAGTTCGATATTATTTGACCCAACTTATTTTTGACTTAAATGTTACTTTTAAGTAAAAGTAAAAAAAATTGGAGCTTAAAAAAATAAATAAGTTGTTTGTCAATTTTTTAAAAACTTAAAAGCTACTTTTAAGCTAAATTTGTTTGGTAATTTTTTAAAATAGTTTTATTTAAAATTAGTTATCGGGTCTAATAAAAAATATTGTAGAATTTAACTTATATAAATTTATTTTAATGATAACAGATTAAATAAAAATATTAAAGAACAAGTAATCAAAAATTTAATTTTAGACATGCCAATATCTACTATTTTAATTATGATTTTAAATAGTATATATTGACTACAAATGCTAAAATATCTAAGTTATTACATATATTTTGTTCAATCATGTGTTGAAAGAAATAAAAAAAAAATTAGACCTAATTCTATAAGATCAAATTACATTAAAAAATATTGAATAAATAATTTGCAACTAATGCATAAATATTGAGTAACAAATAAACATTGAGATTTTTAGGCTTTGTTTTAGAAAAAGGGTCAAAATTTAAAGCAAAAAAGGTTAAAATTAGTGAAAGTCTCTTATGTGTAGCACACATGGGGTTAAGATAAAACTCTCTCGGATAAAGAGCCAACTGCACTAATTGAGAGTTTTGTTTGGAAAATACAAATAGAAAACATGAGAAGTATGAGCTTGCACAGAATCGCACATAATCGAAGGGTGCTTGGGCGGAAAAAACTCCATATAAGCCAGAGAAAGTCTTTTCTAAAAGTTATTTTCTAAGGCCATATAATATTTATGCAAAAGTTTTTAAATTTTAAGTTGCTTCTTTTATAGTGTAAATTTATTAAAATAACTTTTAGAAAAGACCCTTAGAGCTACTTTTCACAAGCCACTTAGAATTTAAAACTTTTACATAAATATTGTTTGGCCGAACTTTTCTTTTTTAAGGATAAAAAAAAGCTAAGATGAAGCCGGCACACACCTTT
>CM023958.1:23810931-23924255 GCA_013407115.1 Glycine latifolia | reverse complement strand
TTATTATTATTATTATTATTATTATTATTATTATTATTATTATTATTATTGAATTGGAAATTGTGTTTGAAACTGTCGTGAGCATTGTCTTTGTTTCCAAGCATTCAGGAAGTGTGGTTTGAATGTAATTCTTGTGACGGTTTTGGAGTAGTTATGTTTGTGTTGATGGCTATAACTTTATTTGTGAAATCATTTGTGTGGGAAATAAGTGATGGGAGTCTTTGAAGTGATGGGAAATTAGTGATGGGAAATCATTGGAGTAGGCTGATTTCTACTTGTTAGATATGATGAAATTTTATTTCCTAGGTAGTTAGTTGTTTGTTGGAGTGGTTGATTTTGAGTAAACCACTACATCTTTGAAGTATTATTATCTCTTAAATGAAATCGAGCTAATTATTGATCTAGACCATTTATTCACTTACTCACTATTTCGACTGGGTCAATTAACGGATCAAGTTTCATAATATTGAATATAAGTGATTAAAATAGTTATTTTTTTTATAAATTTTAATTTTATTCCAAGACTACCTATGATATTAAATAATTTAAGAGGTGATTATTTTTCATAGATAATTTTTTAAATGAGTATACATTATTTTATTGATAGCTTAATAAATGCATGCACTTTTATGAAAAAAATGAGTGCATATCATTAATAAATCTCATAATTAATTAGGGATAAAAAGAAAATTTAGCAATATAGTAGTCTTATATTTCTTATAATTAAGAAAAAAATGTTACATTTTATTTTTTATATAAATGAGAGGAGGTAATATTAAAAATAAATAAATATAATAATGATTTGTCCAAACTTAAATCATAAATAAATCACATTAAAAATATAATCACCCACTATTACAAAAGTCATTAAATAGGTACAAATTTACATTATTAAGTTAAAACATTAAACAATACAAAATATATGTTCACAATTGAAAGTTAATCTTAAAAGAATTTATCAATAAAGTCATAAATTTATACACAGCAATAAATAATAGTTCAATATTCTTAAATAGAATGTGAAACAAATTTAATATAATGATGTTGAATCAAAGTTCATTATTCTCTAAATATTTATTATTAGTCATAAAATTTATATATTTTTATATAAATGAGAATATATTTAATATAAATTATTTATTTAAATAATATATTTTAGTTACATTAATATATAAAATATATAATATATATGTACAGGAGGAATATTATAATACTCGTATCCACATTTATCTCCACAAGAAAAATATAGGTAAATATCCATTACCATCACTAATCTTAATAAACGACTAATTATATTTCTCACTTCCAAATACCGGAGAATCCAGGTCGATTTTATCGTCCTTGCATCCAATGATTTGGATTTATGAAACGTGAATACTTTATTCGTACCAAACCTATTTCGGCACAACTCTTCTGCATAGTTGCAGCTGCTGACATTTCATCTAACTGAATCTAGCTTTATTCCTGTCTAGATTCGCTTGCATATACTTTACAAATATTGTGACGTCAAGAATATGCCAACTCACTCTTCCCTTGTCTGAATTTTGTTTAAGATTTTTAGCTTTTCAATTACAAATGTTTATGCAGAATGATATATATTTTGATTGATAGCTTCGGTTCGTAATGGCAACCCATAGCCACAACGTTCTAGTCTTCTAGACAAAGAACAAAGGACTATCGATGTTGTCACTAACTTTAAGAAAAATATCGTAGTTCTATGTTATGTTTTCTTTTTTTATATAAAAAAAAAACTTTACAATATTCCATTCATGTGTAGGAATCTATAATGAATAATCTACATTATTGTGTTTAAATTGAAATATTTTAATTTAAAAATGTTAAAATATTCATATGTATATATAACATTTCTTTTATAAGTATATATATATAAAATTTACTAACATATAACTGTTTGTTTTTTATAAAGAGTATTTTATCAAGTTATGACCTAGATATTCTTAAAATACACCAAAAAATTAGCTTACATTAGAAAATTTATAAGTTTAATTTGCCATTTGTGTGACATAATATTATTTTTAATTATTGATTTTTGTTTTAAAAAATATTGAATTCAATTTAAAAATAAGGATAAAAGAATGTATTGAAATAGATAAGAAGCTAAAAACGCTTGATAACATTTTCATTAAAAGAAAAACTTGTAACATTCATTTGATTATTAAACACTCAAGTTCAATCAACCAGATAGATTTTTGATCATAATCAATTTAAAATATAGATTAAATTATAATTTTGTTCTTCTAATTTTTTAAATGTATGATTTTAATTCTCTTGATTTTTGATTTTTAATTGTAACATTTGATTCCCATAGTTTTAAAAATTGGAAATTTTGATTCATTTGTTAAATTTTTAATTAATGATAATTGTGATTAGTAAAGTTAATAGGTTAATTATAAACTATTTTTTTTATCAAAGTTAATTATAAATGAATTAAAAATCACTAATTATTAAAAGCTTAATTATAATTAACTTAATAACTCCACTAATAAAAAATAAACGAAATGTTACAATTATAAATCAGGGGACCAAAATCATTTATTTGAAAAATTAGGAGGACCAAAATTTTAATTTAACCTAAAAATATATTGCAAGCAAAGCATTTATTCGATTTGGAATATCTTTATGAATTTAATGAATATGCAATGTTGTCTTTATATGTGTGAGTAAACAAGTTTGTTAAGTCATAAGATGCATCAAAACCTATAATGTTTTGATTTATGCAAACAAAATATTAAGTTTTACAACAACGCCTTTATGCTTTCAGACGAAAACATTTGTTTGTTTTCGTCTATCTTAACATATGATAACCTTGGACGTTGAGTATGTGTATTTGTAAATACTTAATACCCAATGTTTTGATCCTCTTTATAGATAATGAATGTTATATTTATCATAGAATCTGTCAAAAAGTATGAAAGAAAAAAAGTCAACAAAAAGGCTACCAATTCCATCAAAAGGCATGCCAAAAGCAAACAACAAATTAGAAAAATACTTAAGTACTTAAAAGCATATCTATTCAATGGCACAAGATATGTAGTGCTATTTTGGCAAGATAAGCAATTTTATTTATTTATTATATCAACATGACAAGTTGATGACTTGCATTAAATGTTGCATTTAATGCTTCAATGACCATTTTCAATAATATAGGTAGACAAAAGCTTCACAATTCACAACGATAATCTTTTGAAGCTACCTATAAATACCTAAAGATTTAAAATTTACAAGTTATAGAACTCACACATGCAAAATAGATGCTATTGTATTCAAATGTGTTTGTAATTTTCTTTAAGTTAGAAACCCAACTCTCAAATCATTTGTATATCCTAAGAGTGTAAGACTTGAGCTTTCGTATTTGCAATCCGTTTGTAAGATAATATAGTTAGCAAGCTCTTACCTTTATCAAATTTTTGAGATTTGTTGAAGCCTTAAAAGGCTTTGTTTCAAATCATATTTGGAGTTTGCATAAAGAGACAATTGTAAAACTACTTGGGATTTGAACCATAAGTGACTTGAAAAATAATATTTAAAACTTGTATAAGTTATAGTGAAACTTGGTAGATTAACCATGGACATAGTCTCAACAGTGGAGACAAATCAGTATAAAAATCCCCAGTGTCTTCTGCTTTAGTGTTTTATCTAATCATGAATTGTGTTTCTTTTTTATATGTTGTGTAAAGACAAATATTACACGAAGGGGGTTGAATAGTAATTTTAGAAAATTTTAAGCCTTTTTCTAAGAAATCAAAATTATCATCTAAAGAAAAACTTTGTAAGATACATTACAAATTTTCACCAAATCATCTCTATCACCGAGGCTATGCCCAGTTCTTGACAAAGCACTAAGTTTCACTAACTTCAACAAGTTACAAGTATTAGTCACTGCCACTTCTGGCTCTACAACACAAGCTCTACACCAAGCTTGTTACAACCTAGTATTCTTTGTCCTACCAAGCTGCTACTAGCTCTATAAATATCAAACATATATGTTGATAGCTATGATTAACTCTTAATCATCTTACAGACGGATATACAATCTCATAACTTTAGTCTTTTCTATCAAGGTATTTAAGGTGTTTTGAGAGCTTTTTAGAACTTTACAGAAATATATAGAAAGCTTTTTACAGAAATAATTTGAATGAGAGCATGTAAGTTCGTATCCATGTCTTCAAAGCTTCTAGTACATATAAAATTTCTTCAACAAGTTTTGTTGTCCTTAAATGGATAAATTTCTTCACTTGAGCTTGCGTCTGAAGATTGTAGCCATTGGAGCATTTAATGCTTGTATTAAATACACATACTCCTTCATGCTCGAAAACCACTCTTGTGAACTTTTGTGTTGATCACTTCAGTAGAAAATCACTTGCTTTAAGTCAGCGCAGGTATGTCACCAGCAATGCACGTCTTTTGATGATGTTTGACAACTTTCACATCTTGAACTTCATTTATTCTTCATAAGATTTGATAGATCCTAGGAGAATGTCTCTACAAAACGAATCTCAGACATAGAGGAGCAAATGAATTCTTAGATGCCATCGATTTAATGTTGTATCAGATCATGAAATAACTTCTCTATCGTCTGATAACACAGATCTAGATGTATGAGGCATGGTCTGATATCACATAAGACATAACCTTTAATCTTAGTATTTATTTGCATCTAATCAAAATCATAAAGGGTTATGATTCGTCTTGTGACATAAATAAATTTAGACTTAACAATCTCCATTTTTTTTATGATGCCAAACAAATACAAATTTAAAAATTGAAGGCCAACTTATAAGATATATCAATAAGAGTCAATCAATCTTATCAGATGTAGAGTAAAAAATATGACAAATATAACACATTACTCATAAGACTTTAAGATAAAGTCTTATCATAAATACTGAAAACATCTCATTTTATTCATAAATAATATTCACATCAAGAGGATGTGTTTTGTATACAAAATAAAATGTATCGGGACAAAAATAATGAAGACATATAAGCATAAAGTGATGAACCAGATTTTGATCACCTTTTTATATGTAGTTCTTGGCCTATTACATTCATTTATGATATATTTTGTTGATCTAACTCACAATTTATTGTTAGTTATGTAGGCAGGTGATCAGAGAGTGTTTTAAGGAAAAATGACTTAAAATAGGCAAAAGCTAAAGAATCACAACCATGATGAATTTTATATGTGTGATAATTATGTACGCATGTGGAATTTTTTTATGCACTTAAGCTTGAGAGTTATCTTTAGGGAATTAGTACAAGGAGAAGATCGCTTGTCAAAGATAATTGATAATGACTAATTAAGAAAAGATTACAGGGATAAGATCACCTGCCAGAATTAAACCTACTTAAAAATATTATAAATATGGACTGAGGGTCTCTCTTTCTTTAGTCCTTTATTCATTTTGCGTTTTGAGAGTTTTAAGAGCAACAATGAGTCCTTAGCCCGAATGAAGCGTGAAGATCACCATTGGGAAGGTTCCTCGCTTGGATTCCAACCCTTTTGGTATGTTTGCATTTCTTATAGGGTTTCTAATTTGTTCATGACTACGAGTGGCTAGTCTCCCTCCTTAGTCTGGGGATTATAGTGTAACCTACCTTGAATCCTTTTTCTGGTTTTAATAAGATTATTGTTTTGTCAAGTTAATTAATTATATTCTTTACTTTTAATTTTTATTTGGAAGAAAGTAATTTATATATCTAGGAAGAAAGTGTTTTATACCAAACTGCATGGGTAAAATGGTTGGATAATCTTCAATAGGCTGATTAGGAAACTGATTAATCACCCTTATCATCAATCTTCATCCTTTGGTTTAAATTAATATGTCAACTGTCAATTGAATATTATTTAAGGCAAAGGGCATTATTAGACCACCATCGATAACTAATAATTGGCTTTGGAAAATCAACAATTAACAATCATAAGAATCTTGTTAGAATTAGGATTGGGGGGGGGATCGATACTCGTGAAATCATAATCCCTTGATATTCAATTTATCTTATCTTTACACTTATCTTGCTTGTTTGATTTCTTTCTCACAATAGATAATTGATAATTCAATCACATCTGAATTTTAATGCTTTCCTTAATTAATTCGTTAACAAAAATATTCATTTGGGAACACAACTGGTCCTATAGGTTTGACATTTTGATTTTTAGTCCTTGATACTACTGCATAGGTACATTTATTTTCTTTTTAATTCCTCTTTTTTTTTTGCTTATTTACTTTTCTTTGCCAGATGCATTTTGATATTTTTCTTGCGCTTGATAGTAATGATAGGAGAAGAACCTGCAAGGAATGCTCTAGTGCAAACTCTCATGGATTATCTCACTCCTCAATTGGATAAAAATAACAGTTTTCAACTGCCAACTCTACCTCAAGAGGTAATATTTGACTTCAAACATAGGTTCCTCCAAATGATTTAAAGCAACTAGTTCAACAAAGCTTTCCATGAGGATCCCATGATGCACTTAAAGAGGTTCTTGAGGTTGTGTGACACTATCAAACAACCCCAAGTCAACAAGGAGTACATTAGGCTGGTTGTTTTTCCTTTTTCTCTAAATGGGAAAGCATGGGAGTGGCTTGGAGCATTTCCAAAGAACACTATCACCAAAGTAGACCTAATGTTCTAGTGCCTTCCTTTGAAGGTACTTCTCTGTGATGAAGACTGATAAGCTTCAAAGGGACATTGGAAACTTCATTCAAAATAAGCAAGAGAACTTGTAAGAAGCTTGGGAAAGATTACAAGAGTTGCCCACATCATGGACTCAACCAACAGAGGATAATGCATATATTCTATGGGGGACTATACTCTCACAATAGGACTAGCCTTGTGGAGTCAGTCGGATAGGAGAATCATGAAGAGGTCAATCAACCAAGTTGAGTGAGTCAAATATCATTTTGAACTAGGGAAACAAATTCAGCCACTCTCGAGGAAAATAGGGACATTCATGAAGGCAAAATCTCAGGCCCCTATTACCTCACCTCCATATCCTTCTTGTGAAAAATGTGGGTATGTACATGCTCCAGGTGATTCCACAATGAGTGATGAGTTGGCAAGAGCTATAGGAAGTTAATTTTGTTGGGGGTAGAAACAATGGCTATGAGCAGTTCTCTAAGAACAACAACTTCCATCAGGGACAAAATTACATGCAAGGGTATAATCAAAACTTGTATAAGCCTCCTACATGCAAAATCAGAGGCCTATACAAGAAGAGAGAGGACCCAGTGTGTAAGAAGCGTTGATGCAATACATCTCCCAAAATGATCAACACATGAAGCTCGTGTAGTCCCAAATCACTTCTATATATTCTCTCTTGTCACAAAGAGCTCATAACACACTTTCTTCCCAAATTGAAGCCAATCCCAAGAAAGAGGAGGTGAATGTTGTGAACACTAGGAGTGGAAGGCCTATGATAGAGTTGGAGAAGAAGGAGAAAGCACTGCACTAGTAGAAAAATAGACTCTTACGAAAGAGAGCCAAGAGGCAAACAAAGAGGGTGAGAATAAGGTATTAATACCTCTTTGGGTAAGTGTTCCCTTCCCTTCCCTCAAAGATTGAAAGACAAGAGTGATGATTGACAGTTTGTTATATTTATTGAGATGCTTAAAAAGGTGCACATTGTAACGCCTCTTTCCAATCTCTCGTGCTTGGTTGATTTTAGATAAAACATTGTGTTCGCTTTGTATTAGAATTAAATTAGTTATGAATTTTCATGAAAATTTCTTTTTCTTATTGCTTCAACTAAGCGAATTCTTTCTCACTACGCTTCATACAATTACAATTCATCAAAACAGTCCAGAATATCGCACAGTCCATCAATACAGTCCAAGTACAAGCCATCATGAAATACAAAGAATTTAACTTATTACAAATCATCAACATATCTTCATCATCTTTCCTTTATAATTCTTCTAGACTTTCCTGCTTTTCTGCTCGCCCAAATGAATTTGGGGTCATCACAGGTGTCAACCACAGACACAAAATAGGGTAAGTTTATGATAAATTTAGTTTGAATAAAATAAACATAAACAACTTATTCACACATTTATTTCCCAACACACTAATTAAATATTTAACATACCACATATTCATTAATAAATAATTATTCCACCTAATCAACATGGGATGTAAGTAATGCATGCTTATCTTCTTTATATGATGCATGTCTGAGATCTCAGGTTATTAAATTATCATCAGTGGCCACAGTTAGATAGCCCCATCCCAGTGGCACAAACTTATCCAACCAGTCGGGGTAGCCCAGGGGCGCGTAGGATAGTCACCTCCACCTATGTGATCATCATGGTGGTGTGGTCCTCCCTGTCTCAACTACCCCCAAGTTCATAACACCTTTGAACGCGTGGACTCAGTTTAGCTATCTGACAACAACAACAACATCAACATCACGGTCTTATGCCCCCGCCAGGCCTATGCATATGAGAATGCATGAATGATTCATTTCATTTCATCTTTTCTTCTTTTAATATTATTTTTCCTCTTACATCTGATATACTTCAAGATTCAACATCTTTAACAACTCATGGCATATGCTTAGTAAACAACATGGAAAGCTTCTTTCAACCAACACATGAAGCTTTATACAACACTTAAGCACATAGCCATGGTTCAACTTCATAAATCTTTTAAAGATAAATCATAAGATTCAATACTTATTCAACTCTTAATCTTCTTTATCACAACTTCAAAAGAACATCATAGAATCCATAATTAGTCACAACAAATATTCCAACACTTTACTTATCTTTGTCTCTTTGGAATTTCATCAAACACTTGGTAGGTAAGCTTTGATTCATAACTAGAAAATAAGTAAAATGATATTTAAACTTAGCATAAACAATATTCAAGAATCTTGTAAGACACTTTTTAAATCCAATATATAAGCTTTATTTCATACACTACAATACTTTTTAAAGAAAGTTATGTTAATCCTTATAAAGTTTACTTTGATACATATACTTCCAACATAACTCTAAAATAAAATAGACATATTTAAGAATTTAGGAAACACTTTTATCAAACACATAAACTTTAATCAAAGATAAAACACTTTAGCTTTAGTGACATATTTCATGATATATTTTTAGTTCTAATCACTTTTCCTAAAAGATAATCAATATAAATATAAATTTAAGTCACTTATCATTCATTTATTAAGCTTAGAATTAAGTTTATTTATTCAAACCATCATCCATTAATCAAAATCAATTCACTTAATCAACTATCCATTCATTTCATAATCTTTAGTTCTTTGAGGCAATTCATCAAACATCTAGTATACAAGGATTAATCTCTTATGAAACCAAATGGAATTCTTAACATAATTAATATTCAAAGAATCATAAACCACCTTCCTACAAAACATACAACCATTAGTAGTGATAAGGCATTACAACTCAAATCTTAATCCATTTTCCTTAAAGATAGATGTTAGTGTTTCTAGATTTAGGTCACTTTAATTCATCACTTGTAAGTTTAAATTATTTGTCTAAGACTTCTTCTTGTTACTATAATCAAGTTTCTTATCCAAGAACTATTCACCTAATAATTCTTAAATCTTTAAAACACTTCATCAATCACCTAAAGCACAAGGCATAATTTCTTATAGAAATTATCAAGAATCTTAATATTCAAACTTAATTCACCATAAGCCTCCCTTACCTTGGTTTCCTTAGACTTTTGGGTAGCTTTTCCTTCCTCCACTTGAATGTTCCTTTCTCTAGAATCCAAGCTTTTCACGTGGGAGTGCAAGGGTGTAGGTTTTGGGTTTTGTTTTGAATGAAAAAAGGCTTTGTAAAGGAAATGAAATGGAAGTGTTTTGGATGGATGTTTTGTACATTTTCTCCTTTTTAGGGCAGCCACAATTTCGGTTTCTATCCCCTTTTCTTTCTACAAAAATCTCTAAGGCAATAATGACTACTTTGCTACTTGCTTACACCTTATTGGCTAATGGTTTCTAACCATCCAAGTGTCCTATTTCATGATTCTTCTACACTTCTCTTTGCTTTTATCTTGTTTACCACGAAATTAGGCTTGTAGAGCAAGTCTTTAATTGCTTTCTTATGTGAAAGGCTAGCTTAGTTACCAAAATCTCCTCCCTAAACCCGTTTTATTAAAATATTCATTCTAAATTCATTAACCGTTGGATTTCTCTAAAATTTTAAAGGTGTATTCCTAACCCTCCTATATAACTTTGGACCGTTGGGATCTTTGAAATAATGTCTAGAATTTCATCCGTGTCTAAAGGAGTCAAGAGGAGGTTTACTTGAAAAAATCTTCTTAAGTCATCATTACTCACTTCCATTTGCTTAATTTTTATTGGCTAATGCTTTCTATCCTTACATGTGTCTTTGTTCTTGAAAATTCTTCATTCTTCTCCCTTTCTCTTCTTGGCACGTTGGGATTCAAATTTTGGAAGGCAATTGCTTTGCTTCCTTCATGTGGAATAGCCATATGTTAAGCTTAGTCATAAAAATCTTATCTTTAAGTCATAATAACTTACTTTCCAAATGGTCCAATAATAATCTTCCAAGTTTCTTAATCATCCATGTGTCTATTCTTTACTTTTCCTAAAGCTTTTCTCCATTGGTCTTGTATCATATGGTTAAGACTTATTCTTAGAAAACCAATTCAACCATTTTTCCTCTATTCTATGTAACTATTATATTCTAATTTCTTATTGGTCCATATTGCCTTGAATTACTAACTTATTTAGAACATCTATTCCTTCCATAATTAAGAGAAAATTCTATGGATTGTATCTCTCCTTTTTCTAGTGTTTTCCGGATGCCTGAGTTGGTTTCGATTATATTCTTTTCAAAATATTTATCAAAATTCCTAGAAATTCAATTTGATGATTTCTTGTCACCTTCTAGGTTAATATTTAGTTATCTAAAAGTATTTCATCTATTCTCCAAGTATCTACAGAATTTTTAAAGTCATCTGGTCATTTTTACCTAAAAGGGCATTTTGGTAATTTACCATCCTCGGGACGTGATGGTAATTATCCAATTTGTTTAAAGATATTTATGGAATTTCCTCCCTAAAATATCTCACCAAAATATCTAAGGGTATATTGGTCATTTCTAAAAATGTCCAGGGACAAAATTGTCATTTTTACCTTAGGGACATAATCGTCATTTCTGAAATTGTTCAGGGGCATAATCGTCATTTGCCCTATATCTTTTGTACTGCCCCTAATTAATATTTCACCCCAGCAATTGACTGTTCTTCAAAATTTTGGGGTGTTACACACATCAATATCCACTTCATTGAGGAAATTGCTCAAATACCAAAAGACGCCAAATATTTAAAAGAATTCTTTCAAATAAAGGAAAGTTAGCAGACTTTACTACAATTGGCCTCAATGAAGAATGTTCTGCTGTGGTTTTAAGTAAGTTGCCACCTAAGCTTAAAGATCCAATGAGTTTTTCAGTCCTTTGTACTATTGGCAACTTGCAAATAGATAGAGCTTTATGTGATCTGGGTGCAAGCATTAATTTGATGCCTTATTCAATTTATAAGTTAAGGTTACAAGAACCCCAACCCATTAATGTTTCTCTTGTGCTTACAAATAGAACTCTTACTTATCTGTGAGGAATAGTGGATAATTTTCTAGTTAAAGTTAGGAAATTCATTTTTCTAGTTGACTATATGATTCTAGACATGGAGGAGGATGGAGAAATTCCAATTATTTTGGGAAGACCCTTTCTCTATACAGGAGGGGATTTGTTTGATGTTTGACAAGGGAAACTAATTTTGAGGTTGGCTGATGAGTAGAAAGAGTTTAGAGTGTTTGGTTCTTCAAATAATTTCTCTTCTCCTACTTGTAATTTTATGTAAGCCATCAACAAGATGAAAACAATTATGGCTAAACCTCACCCAAGTGTGGGGAAGGAAGATCTTCTGAAAAGGAACATCATTTTAAAGGATTACCATGGAAGGGCCATAAGAGATGAGAATATGAGAGATGGTAGCACCATTCAAGTTCTTGGCTATGGAGTTGATAATCATACTAGAGGAGCATTTCACGAAGGAATCATTAACCCGTTGAGGTTGGTTGATTTACTTCCCTTTTCATACGCCAGACTTAAAATGTAAAACAAATGCTTTCTAAGAGGCAACCCAAAGTAGCATCCTTTTTTTTTCTTCTTCTTTTCCAATATTTTGTTTTACAATTTTCTATTTTAGTGCTATTGTCATTTTAATTTAAGTATTTCCTTTGTTTATGTTTTATTTTGAGTGCACTGAGTTATTGTGTTTTCAAAGATTCCTTGGTTGAGTTGTATTGAGGTAACATGAGTATTCTTAAGTCGAGAAACATTAGCAAAAAAGTTTTTAGATTTTCTCTTTGAGTTACCCTTATACATGTGAGTTTTGAGCTATTGATTCTCTTTGTGTATGTGATTAATCCTTTTAATGGCATCCCTTTTGTATTCTACTTTGACATGCATTTCCTTGAATCATGCTTGAAATTTTTTGAAATATTGAGGCATACATAGGCATTCTTATGAACCTATATTTTTTTTAGTCAATTGCCCAAGTTGAGCTTGATTGAATATTTTCTTTGATACCTGATTTGTGTTGAATTAAATTGTGACAATGTGAAAACAAACAGGGGAGTTGATACTGACAATGCAGGTTGTACCAGTTAAAGGCAAAAATATAATTCGAAACTCCTTCTCTCATGAATGAAATAAAAAGGGTAAAAAAGACCAAGAAAAAATATATACAAACAAAAAAAAAAGAAATTGATCCAATAATAAAAGTAAAGAGAGAGAGAGAGAAAGAGAGGAGGAAAATGAATGAAAAGCAATGTGAATAAGGTTGATAAGTGGAAGGTAACAGATGCCCTGAACTTTGAGTAACTGTTGTATATCTTTATTGGAGCCCATTATTGCCTATTCCTTTCAGCATCCACCTTACAAGCCTAATCCCATTACAACATGAACTGCCTCACTTATTTGGAAAATTTTGAGTGTCTACTAGAGTTGATTGATTAACATAATTGTGAACATATCTACCTATGTCATTTAATAGACCATCAAATCAAAAAGTTTGATCTAATTTTGGAATTTGGAGATTACAATATCACCATAGCATTCGTTTTGCTCCACATCTACATAGCCTATAGTTTTCAAAACCTGAAAAAATAGTAGGCAGAAAACAAGGTTAAAATTAGTTCATTATGTGGTCCATCTCATGGATAACAAGGTGCGTCTGTATGTATTGGGTGTAAGTAATTTCAAACAACTGAGTGTTTAGTGTAGAAGTAAAAAGAGAAGTAACAGAGGGAATTTGAAAAATCCTCAAGAGTTGTAAATGCAATTTACTCAAAATAAATTATTGTAGTCCTACTTTAATTTAAACTTAGAATGGACTGGTAGTTCTCCCAAAAGTTTTCCCTTTATGATTTAAGCAGTGTCATTCATCAACATGGTTAAAAAGCAAATATATATCCTTATAGCACCACACAAGCACATAGCCACAATACATTCAACCAATTTGTTGTGTGGGGGGGCAAAATGATTAAATTAAATAACTATAAAGTAAATTACTGAAAGGATCGACTTCTTTTGCCGCTATGAAATATGATTTCTATGAAACAACAAAGGGATTAACATAAGTTCCATGTTGCCTTGCATTGTAGATTTATATAATTATATTCCAATGAGAAAAAGAAGAGTAGTAAGACAAGAAAACATAATTTAGATTTCTACAAAGAAATCGAAGATAGAAGTTTTCCATAAGAAAAATAGTCACCAAACTTTTCAATTTTTTTTACATAAGTCACCAAACTTTTCATAATCATGAATAGAATCTTAAAAGACAAATTGAACATTGATAAGTGTCATATCTTAGTAAAATTAGGGTTACATTAAAGGCACTTATCTTTTATTTTTACTAAGAATATCTATAAAAACTTGCCATAAACTAGTTAGTTCGTATTTAGTGCTTAGGATAAATGTTGTGTTCATATTCTTGAAAATTTATCCAATCCTTTCTTGCTTTTTGGATTTTAAAGGATTTCTGAAGCTTCCGAACACATAAAGCAAGCAAAAATGGATCATAAAGAAAACATTGGAGGTGCAACAAGCAAAACATGCCCAAAATCCATCAAGGCCCAAAGCGTTGTTCAGGGTAACACATTTAACTCGCCCAGGCAAGTGAAACATGCTTCCAAGTGATCATAATTCTGACTTGACTATGCCCAAATGTCAGCTTGTTTTCAGTTGCATAGAACAACTCAATATTCATGTAGCACAGTTGATTTTAGACGCCATTCATCAGTTCGTCATCACAGAGCCTCCCCGCCATCCACTAAACCCAGAAAAAGCCAACCGAGCACTTGGATTTCCTGCTTTAATAACTGCTTTATGCCAATTTTATGGAGTGCAGGTCTACCTTCCAAGACGATCCGACCTCCCATCAACCGGGCATTTATTGAGAAATATTGCCAAGCCAGACAGGTGGAGCAGCATCAGCCACAAGAACCACCATCTATGGAGTCCATTTCAGCTCATCTTCAGAGGATGGAACTCTAGATGCAACATGTGGCTGATCAACATGCTGCTAATCACAGAGGGCAGATGCAACTTAATCAAAGCTTCTACAACTACACACAACATCAGCACAGACAGGATTCCACCCCATTCCAGTGGCCCACTCCAGAGCAGTTCAACACATATGTAGCATGGCCTAGGGACAGGCCAATCTTTCGGGAGGAGGCAGGAGGCCAGAGAGCTGATCAGGATCTTGTGGCTGGCCCTACAGATGATCAGGGGAGCTGCTGAGGGAGAGTAAAGTAGCAGATGAGGAGGACCTAGAGCAGAACTTGGCATCATATCTCACTGATCTTCATAATTTGTGATGCTGTGACACTGTTTTTAATTTCTTTACTGCTTTCCTGAATACTTTACATTATTTATTTTTGTTTTTATCGCTTTCTGAATACTCTATATTACTATTATTGCTTACTAACTAGTTCATATTTTTGGTATTATATGCTGTTAAAATCTTTTTGGTATTATATATTGTTAAAATCTTTTTGGTATTGTATATTGTTAACATAAGTTTTTTTTTTGAAAGTTACACCAATTTTTTGTCGCTTTTTACTTAAAATAGTTGTATGTAATATATAAAATGTTTTTGGGTCTTAAAAGAAAAATTTTCTTGAAAGATTACATGTTTTGAAAAGTATCAACAAATATTGTTTTGAAACTTGTTTTGGATCAGAATAACAAAATGATTTTTGAGAATCTTAAGAATGAAAAACAAATAAAATGATTTTCCAAAATACCAAATGAAGGCAAGACTTTTTCACATAAAATTAATAAAGAATATCTTTCGAAACATTGATCTGATTTGAACATGAAAACATACCTTAAGCCCAGTGAGTATATGCAACCACATAGATTATATTGAGAATCCTCACTGATATGATTTATAGTAATTTTGCATTAATTTCTAATTGTCAAAACATATGATGTAGGGATATGATTTAGGCCTTCTTTCTTTTTGAACATCTTATAAAGCCACTGGCCAAAAAGCTATCCCAACATAAAAATAATGAATTACCATTTGCAACCCCTTTTGAGCCAAACAGTTGATATTTGTTGAAACCCTAACCTAGGATAAGAATTCCTTACCTTACCTTAGGTTAGGAGAGCAAAAAGGGAAATATTTTGTGGATAAAATTTTTTTTGGGTAGCTCATGCGATGAAAAAGACTTTTTGTGGCTATATGCTATTCATATGATAAGTAAAAGAAAAGAAAGAAAGAAAAAGAAGGAAAGAAAAAAGGAAACAAATTCGTTTTGTATTAAATATACAAAGTGTTGGGTAAAAAGATTGATGGATATCTTGGAAGAAAAAGGAGGAAAAAGAAAGTAATGATATCACTGTTTTATCTGTATATGCTTTCCTATTCCAAAAGGTCTTTTTGAATATCCAGAAAAACCAAGATTTCTTTTCTAGCCAAAAGCCCAGCCATAAAAGCCCTAATGATCTGTGTTGATTATGCATTTTGATTTGATGGGAAATGAATTGCAAAATAAATCTATAAAGTATCAGTGCAGGAATTGAGATGAAACACTTACCTGTGAGAGAATTAAACACTTTGAGAGGTTTTTCTCTGCTTTAATCAGTCATATGTTCCCTCTGGTATTCTTTAGAAAGGAAATGTGAATTGATCTTAAATCTCATCTTGGTTATGTAAATTTCATCTTTTGTTTCAATTCTTAAGGTTAATTATTTGAAAATATGTTCTGATCATTTTTGGGAAGTTGATTCTTTACAAAGCATGTTTTCATTTAACAAATATATTTTTACTATTGCTTGAGGACAAACAAGATTCTAGGTTGGGGGGAGTTGATAAGTGCCATATCTTAGTAAAATTAGGGTTACATTAAAGGCACTTATCTTTTATTTTCACTAAGAGTATCTATAAAAACTTGCCCTAAACTAGTTAGTTTGTATTCAGTGCTTAGGATAAATGTTGTGTTCATATTCTTGAAAATTTATCCAATCCTTTCTTGCTTTTTGGATGTTAAAGGATTTCCGAAGCTTCCGAACACACAAAGCAAGCAAAAATGGATCATAAAGCAAACATGGGAGGTGCAGCAAGCAACACAGGCCCAAAATCCATCAAGGCCCGAAGCATTGTTCAGGGTAACACGTTTAACTCACCCAAGCGAGTGAAACATGCACAACTTGGTCGCCTGGGCGAGTGGGTTCTGCAAGTGGGCTTTAAGCTAGCCCAGGCGAGCAAACACAGGCAAAAACACTCGCCTGGGAGAGTGAACTCGAGTAGCCAGCCCCCTATAAATAGCCATGGACCCCCAAGGAAGAAGAATACTTCTTGCAATCCATTTCTTCTCCTCCATTGCTTCTTAGCTTGTTCTTAAGCCTCAGGCTCCTTAAATTTTGTTAGTAGGTAGCTTAGGATAGTGAGAGAGGTGAGGATTAGTGTGGAAACTCTGCCGAAAAGAAGCGGTAATTAGTCCTTTCATCTATTCTTCTGAGGAGGTTCTCTCCATGCTTGACTAGCTTCTCTTAAAGGATTGGATGTAATCTTCCTACCCTTAAGTATCTCTTTTAATATTTATTTATGCATAAGTCTTTTCTATTTATTATTGGTAAATTTATTCTGTACTTAATGCTTGATTCTACTTGATCAATAGTTTCACAAAATAAGGTTCTAAGTTCAACTGGAAAGTACTCTTAAAACTTGAACTGAATAATTTTACTCTTTACGTTACGTTGCTAGGAATAGAGCATAACATTGAGATTGCAAATAGCATGTGAATATGATCGTAATGCTGGGATATTTATTTCATATGCGAGGGATCGATATTTGCTAAATATTCTTAGGATTCTCAAATACGAGGGATCGATTTGGGGTAATTTTATGTGTGCATCAATAATAAAAGAAAATAACTTATGCATGGTAATATTAATTGAATACTAAGGGTATGAATGATGAAATCCAATCCTACGCTTTTCTTGAATTAATTAAATTCGTCTTATTAGTTTCCGTAATCTTCCCATAATTTTTCATAATCATTCGTAATCTTCCGCACTAAATTTATTATTTCCGCTTCTTCTTTAAATTTCATAATTTCTGTTAATCCACAACTACATGAAACTGCGTTCACACTCATTATACATAACTATTAAACTGTTAAGTTTTATTTGAATTAACTGAGTAAATCAAGTCCCTGTGGAGACGAACTTTTATAAATTTTGTAACTTACAACGATAATTGGTACGCTTGCCAAAAGTCTAACAAACATACCAGTACTTCATAAAACAACAGTGCAAATTCTTTTCGCGCCTAGCCTTCAAAACTTGTGAAAAGTTTACGGTGTCTTGCTCTCTCTGTTTTGTTCTCCAAAACAACTACTGGAAAGAAAACATCAAGAAATTATATAATGATGGTAGGAAACTGCTTCAAAATATTTGGATACTGCCTCAGTACATTGCTTAAAAAATAAATGCATGACAGATAATAAAATCAGTAACAGGGATGAAGAAGAGAAACTGTATTTTATAGTTTTACTATAACATGAAGGAAAACTCATTACAGTATTGCTGACTTGAATATGGACACCTAATTGCTTCCTCTACAAAGAAGCAAACCCACACCTTGGCAAAGCCTTTCCACCACTACCTGACCTCCCAATTGACCCCTACCTCTCCAATATAAGGAAATTATTCCCTATCTTACCTCCACTCTCCAATTTCCACCTATCCTTTCTGCTATTCACCCCTTTAACTATTCTCTAATAATTTTCTGTCATTGTTGTTACGCCTTTCTTTCCCTCTCACACATGTGGGCTCACTCTTTCTGGCCTACTGCTCTCTTCAGATTGGCCCGATACAACAAACTCATCCCTTTACTTATTTTCTCCTCTTGTTCCCCTTCTAGGCTTATATTACCTTTGTAATGATGGGTTTATCATACAATTATTTCCCAACTACTAACAGAAATCTTCCAAAGAAACAAGGGGAGCCAAATATATAAAGGCATTAATGCATGATTTCAAGACCTGTTTGATATATAGAACTTTCCTATAATATAATATTAGAACTCTTCAATTAGCAGACTTTTGCAGCATGATTAAACAAAAGTTTTCTACACTACAACATAGTAGCGAATCATAATAGCTTGAAGTTTGACTCTGGCATACTAAATTTGAACACACAGGAATGTAGAGATCCCGATTATACTTTACAAAGCAATTTTTCCACTATCCTATATAGTGGTGGACATGGATTGAATTTTTAAGAATTCAATCCATATCTAATCCATATCTATTTAAATGAATTGAATTTTAAATCTATATCCATATTTTATTAAAAAAAATTTAGATTCAAGATCCAATTCATTTAAATGGATATGGATTTGGTCATATCCAATTTATATGCACTTAACTTTTATAAGGATTTTTTTTACAGATTTTAGTTAATAAATACTAAAAAGTGAAAACTTAATACCTGTCCATTTAAGAACTATTTTCAACCGACCTTGGTCAAGACTATTTTCGATCGATCTTGGTTAGTGTATTTTTTGCCTACCTCAACCAGGGAAATTTTGACAGATATCGGTCCAGACATTTTTAGACCGACATCAACCAAGACTATTTTTTGGTTGACATCAATCAATGCATTTTCGGCTACATTGGTCAAGAATATTTTTGTCGATCTAAGGTAAGGTTACTTTTTGGTTGAGGTCGGCTAGGGTTTTTAGTCAATGTTGGTCGATGATATTTTTTGGCTGACATTAACCAGGGATTTTTCGATCAACATCGATCGTGACTAGTTTTTGGCCGATGTTGGTTAGGGTTTTTGTGGCTAACATCAATAAGGTTTTTTTGGTTGATGTCGGTCGTTGATATTTTTTGGCCAACATTTGCCAGGACTATTTTTTGGTCAATGTTAGCTATATTTTTGTGCTGACGCTGGTTGAAACTATATTTTTGTTGGCAACAACTAGGATTTGTTGGCCAACATTACCATGACTATTTCTTTTGGCTGACGTTAGCTAGACATATTTTTTGTTGACATCAACTAAGATTTTTTTGATCAGCATCAATTGGGGGAATATTTTAGCTGATGTCAGCTAGGGTTTTTGGGGATGTTTTTCAGCCGATGTCGGTCAATGATGTTTTTCAGTCGATGTCAGCCAAAAAATAGTTTCGTCTGGCGTCAACAAAAAAAACCCTAGCCTGCGTTGAGCGAAAAACCTACCTAACGTCGATAAAAAAATAATCTCGACAGACATCGACAAAAAAACCTGACTGACGTCCACCAAAAAATAGTCTCAACTGATGTCGCCCCAAAAGACTTTGGATGTCATTGACCAAAAAATAGTCACAATCGATGTTGGCTAAAAAAACTTACCAACATTAACCGAAAAATAGGCTCAACCGATGATGACTTAAAATCATCATTAGAAGACATCGACCAAAATAACTGTAGACAACATTAACCAAAAAATGGCTCCTAACAAAGTTGGCCAAAATAACTGTTGACGACATCAACCAAAAAATGACTCCTAACAAAGTTGGCAAAAAAAAAAATCTAGCCATCATTGTCCAAAAAATTGTATTGGATTTAAAAATGCAAACAAATATCCAATTCATATCCAATTAACTGGATTGGATTTAAAATAAAAAAACTTGATTTGGATATGAAACTAATCCATTTAAATGGATTTAAAGTGGATTAAATTGGATTGGATTGGATATAGATTATTTTATGAATATGATTTTTTTTCACAATCCGAATCATATAAGAGACCGAGGAACAAGTAAGTGCATTAGTTGAAACTAGACATTCTGTATTTACCATGGAATATCAATATTATCGGTTTCCCTTTGAAATATTTACATTTTCTTCTGAGAAATATGATCTAGTTGTAAATCATGAAACAATTGGTGCAATTCAAGTCAACATGTACTAACTAAAGTTCTTGGAAGTTTGAAGCAAGCATTAAAAAGTTAAGTATTCAAATAATGTTTTGAAGGAGGAATGAGGGTTTATTCTACCAAATACCAATGAATATTGGTCAAATATGGAAGCTAACAAAACACACCCCAACTCTAAACAAAATATATATATAAGCTGCTAAAAAATGGGCCTGTAAAGCACAGGTTTAGTCTCAAGTATTTATGTATTCAATCATCCACGTGTCCTCACTATATTTAGCCTACAAGTCAATGTTGTCAAATGAAAAGTGAGCCCCGCGTATGTTTGTAAATGACTGTGTAGAAGCAAATGAGTTATTAATTAAAAACTGACTATTGCATTAAAAACTAAGTCCAAACTTTAGTTTGTGAACATCATTCATCATAATAGAATTATCATCTTATAACACCATTTGGCATCAGTTGCAGAGGAGTTATTTGATATTACAAGTAAACCTGCAATTTTTTTCCACCCTCTCTCTAGACTTATCCCTTTCTATTATTTTAAATTATTTTCCCTCAAATTTAAATTTGAACAGTCTGGCAAGTGTAGAATGCACCATTAATTTCCCATGAAATACTCTACTTACTCTATTCTATTATATTATAAAGTGTAGTAATTAAAACAAAATAATAAATTACCAAAGCATTCTCAGGTGCTGACTCCTTCTGTAAATTTGCAATTCCAATTTCCTCCAACTAGTAACGTATTTGATAAGTTATTTATAGCCTAACCCCTCCCTAGTTGGCTGGGCACTCAGTCTATTAGAATAAAACTAAATGATAAGAGAATATCTTTAGTTCATTCTTACATAGAATGCTTCTAACAACCCGAATGTTAATTTAGCTGACCCATTTCATATCACAAACTACAAATTGATTAAAGTTAGGAAAAATTTAAAGCACTCATTCTCATGTTCTATGCATGTTTCTAGACAAACAAATTATACTGAGTAGAAGAACAATGCTTCAGTGAAGCGGTTCACAAAGGTGGGTGAGTTATGGTTTGCTTCTACTTCAAGGACTATCATTATAAAACATTACTCCTTATGAATTTGTTGACTTTCCATTCCTAAAATTGATCCTCAAATACAAATTACTGGAAATAGAGATCCAAAACAAGCCAAAACTTTTTGAATACTCAACCTTTTGGGTTGGTTGGGCTTTTGACTAGGAGTTTTGCTTCATACACTATATTATTTTCTTCATAGACTATATGATAATAGTGTAATACTTAAAATAGCCTTTTGATTAGGTTTATTTTCTAATACACTATTTGGGTTTTCCGTTCTTGAGCCAGCAATTGCGCGTTCTCTTCGTCTTCACTTTCTTCTTCTTGTTCGTTCTGTGGTTGACGGTGGTGGCATTGGTGTTGTGCGTTGTGGTCGTTCGAGTTGCAGGTGGTTGGTGGTCGTGTTTGCGTCGTTGGTGATGGTGTTTGTGTCACGGTGAGCGGTGAACGTCTTCTATCGAATTATGGTGGTTGATTACGGATTGGCGAATCCGTGGGGGTGATATGGATTAGCCAATCCATAAGAATGGTGTGGGGGGATCATACGAATTGTGAAATCCATATGAAGCTTACGGATTGTGTAATCCGTATGATCCCTTTTTTTAAATTTCTGATAATTGAATTTAAATTAATTATTTTAAATATAGTAAATTGTTTATAAATATATTAGAAACTGAAATAGGAATGTAATGTTTATTTAATTTTATTATTTGTATTTGGAAGCCAATGCTAAGATGTTTATATGTAGAAGTGAAGTTTAGGTTGCCTAAGTGAGTAAATGAATTTAATAAAAATATAGTATGTGAAGCTTGTATTTTGTATGTAAGGATGTTGGCTGATGTTTGTGTTAGTTGTATATAACATGGATTTGTTTGTAGTGTTAGACTTAGTCTATAATTATTGGTATAGATTATGGTAAAAACACTAGGTTTGTGTAATGCTCTAGGGAGAGTTGTAGATCGAGCATTTGGAACACATAATGCTGATAATGCAGAGGAAGGCATTGAACGCCGCCTACCACTTTCGCCCGAAGACAATTGGCAACTGGTGTTGTTGCTGAGGAACCAGTTGCTCAGGAAAAGCATGTGGAGCCTGATATCCATGTGACAGATGATGTTGGTAGTGAGTCAGAAGGTTTTCCAGGTGGCCCGTAAGACTATTCGATTATGAAAGACTATGGTAACCACGTGGCGCTTAGAGTGTGGTCCGGAGAGGTACTTTTATGTTTAATTAGATACAAATGAACCTATACTTGAAAATGTAATGTCCTCTGACAATAACTTATTTGCAAGAACGTCCTAAGTTAAAATTGGCATCTCACAGACGCAAAGTAGCCAAATTTGGACCCCCGACACCTGAGATTGAAGGACTAGTCACTTTTACTGGGTTAAGCCCATTGATTTCATGCTCGGTCGAGAGACTAGAGACGGAGGATTGCTACTGCATTTGTGGAGAGATGACACTCGGAGACTAGCAGCTTCCACTTGCCAATCGGAGAAGTGAGCCTCGCATTAGATGATGTTGCGTCGTTGTTGCATCTCCCAATTATGGGAGCCTTCCAGATGTATACACTTGATGTGGGGGAGGAAATTACATTAATGCTTAACTTGATGGAGGTGATAGTTGAGGACGCTGAAGCTGAGACCGAACAATGCCATGGGGCATATGTTCGACTATCGTGGCTTCGAGAATTGTATGCTGCGAAGTGTGATGGTAGGCAATGGGTTTCACCATTGACCTTGTCATATCAGCAACAATGATATTCTCCTCCTGTGTTAGTCGACCAGCATATGAGTGTCCACAGAATGACCTAGCCAAAGCATGATTATGAGTGCCATATATTACATTCACCATCCACCCTTGACCTCTCGGGACTGGTTTGGCTCGCAGCTTAAAGGGACATTCACATTTTCTCGTGCTAGTCGTTGAGGGTACCAAACCTTTTCTCCATGATCTATATTTTTCGCTCCTTTCACAACCAATTAAAACATATAATGTTGTTCCCAACTTTCCATTTGACATGCCACTCCTCATTATGACAGCTACAAAACAATTATCATATGCAACTGTACGAGCCCATTTCAATACATCCTCATGGGATGGAACACCTACCAAAATGGATAATTCATTTTTAATCAACTAAATTCATGTATTTAAGAACTTTAACTAAACTCAAAATCATATCAATACCTCAGACATCTTGAACGTTGCAGAACAATCAACTAAACAATTATCATTTTTGCCTGTATCATTTTCTTGTTCAAAGTCTTCATTCATATTAATATCTTCAGACATAATACTGTCATACATCCACTCGTCATTGTCCATCTTAACAAATGAAAATAAAATTTATACATTGACAATCCAAAGTAACGCATAATAATAATATTTAACAACATTAAAGTCATAAAATAATACAAATTCATAGAAAATACAATATAAAATTCATTAAATACATAATATAATTTACAATTAATACATAATATTTTTAAAAAAATATTAATCAAAACAATCAAAATAAATTAAACATACCTAAGTGACCAATTTATCCATACTAATTCATCCCCAAATTTTAAAATGGATACACAAATTTCTTTTTTTAATTAATTATAATCTATTATAATCCTTTTTAAAAAAATTCCAAAAATTATTTAAAAAAATACTATCTGACAAATACGGATTAGGTAATCCGTATGAGGCATACGGATTACCTAATCCGTAAGCATCATATTCATTAAATGTAACTTACGGATTACTCAATCTGTATATAATAATAATAAAAAACATTACCTTACTGCCACCACCACCAGCAACACTCCGACGAAGGTAAACAATGAACAAGAGTTCCACCACCCATAAATGCACAACCAACAAATTTTATGAGCTCCACAATGTTGCGTAATATACCACTCAAAACACAAAGCATGGCATGGAAGATAAAGCTGCTGAAGGGGTATTTTTTGTCATTAAAAAATTTATATAGTGTATTAGAAAAAGATATAGTGTATGAAGTAGATGCCATTTAACAAGCAGGGTGAACAATTACCAACAAAATTTCCATAAGGCCTTTGCTTCCTACACCAGAATTATTTCCCATACACCCAGCAAGGTATAGTTAATTTTTGAGAATACCCTTTGTAAAAAGGTTAAGTACGGATGCACCATTCATTCAACTTCTTCTTCTTTTATTGTCACCATCTCGTTTGCACAGCTTTTCCCTATTCTCGACCTTCATCATCTGTTTGTGTTCATGCACCCAAGTTCTCCCTCTTCTCCTATTGCTTGTTGCTTCATCGTCCATCGTGCATCATCACATTTCAATCTCCTCCGCCATCAATCCCCGCCGTGAGTTTCGTTGTTTCATTGACTTCATTGCTTCATATACTATTGTTTTGCACGTTTACGGATTGACAATCCGTATGAAGAAGGATTGGCAATCCGTATGAAGGAGCTATTGATTGGGAATTCGTAACGTTCATATGGATTGACAATCCGTATGAAGTTTATAGATTCACAATATGTATCATTCATACGGATTGTCAATCTGTAAGCTTCATAGGTTTTGTTTTTTAAATTTTAATAATGTTCTTTTTAAAAGTTGAATAAATTTATATTTTGTTGTCTGTTATGTATATAAAAAATAATTTGAATGATGTTCTATTTTGTCCACTTTTTGTTTATTGACTTCAAAGTAAGTTTAAAGTAAATAACTAGTACAATTTTGGTTGTATTTATAAATATTTGCTATGATATTCTTAATTACAACAATACTAATTTACAATGAAATTATTTAATCATATTTTAAATTGAGTAAGTGAATTACATGTTAATTAATTCGTAAGTTTAAATTTTATTTTTTAAATTTGAATTGATGATAATAAAGTAATTGGTATGTATTTTTTTAATTGGAATTCATAATAATAAATGGATATGTATGTGTTTAAATATTTTTTTAAACTTTTAATTGATAATAATAAATTAATGTTGGTTTAGGTTGATTTGAAGTATTAAACTAACAATTTGAAAATTTTGTAGATTATGGTTAGAACAAGAGGATTGTGTTGGGCTTTAGGCAGAGTTGTTAACAAAGCCCTAGGTAGAGACATCAGTGCTAATGAAGAAGAGGCCCCTCAGTGCCCAAGGCCGATAGCTTCAGTATGAAGACAACGAGAATGTGCTGTTGTTGTTGAGAATATGTCTGCTGACCAAGGTCATGATTTGCTTGACATTCCAGTTATGGAGGATACAAGTTCTAATGCTTAGGGTTTTCCAAGTGGATCCCAAGATACTTTAGTTTTTTCACTGTATGCTGATCATGTAGCACCCAGAGTTTGAGCAAGAGAGGTACTTATGTGTTTAATTATTTCTCCATTTACATATTTTAATCATTAATCATTTGAGTTGTTGTAATTAATTATAAATAATTGCAAGAACGTCCTAAGTTGAAGTTGACATCATTGTAATTAACTATAAACCAACAACTTCCATCTGCCCATAGGAGAAAATGACTATTACCCTCGATGATGTAACATCGTTGTTACATCTACCAATCATAGGTGCCTTCCAAACCTATTATGTAATAGATGCAGAGGAGGCAGTGCACTTATTAGTTGAGTTGCTTGAAGTAAGTGTGGAAGAAGCTGAAGTTGAGACGCAACAATGCCACGAGACATATGTTCATCTTTTGTGGTTGCGAGATATTTATTGTGTGAAGTACGTTGTCCGTACTAAATCTTTGTTGAATGCTATATATTGTCCACTCCTTTCATAACCAATTAAAATAAATGAGGTCATTCTCCTCTTTCCAGTTGCTGTGTCAGACCTCATTATCACAGCTACAAAACTAATATCATATGCAATGGTACGAATCTATTGCAATACCTCCTCACGAGAATGAAACACCTACAACAAAAGTATAATACGTGTTCAATCTTCTTAAATAATTCATTTACTTACTTTAATCAAATACAAAATTATATAAATACCTCAGAAGTATTGAAGGGATCAGAACAATCAATTGAACACATAATATTTTCAAACGCAGTAGGTTCGTCTCTGTTGTCTTCATTCATATTAATTTCTTCAAACACAATACTGTCATACATCTACTAATCATTGTCCATCTTAACAAACCATTCAAAAAATAATTCATTGACAAACCATACACATGATAATAATATTAAACAAAATTAAAGTTTTAATTTAATATGAATTCAATACTAAATACAATTTTTGGTATATAATTAAATTAAAATTATTGACAAATCATATGCATAATAATAATATTCAACAAAATTAAAATGTTAATTTAATACAAACTCAATACGAAATACAATTTTTGGTACAAATAATTTGATTAAAAATCACTTATGAAAAATTGAAAAAATATCACTTATAAATAATAATATAATTTTTTTTATTAAAAATAAACATATGGATTGACAATCCGTATGCTTCATACAGATTGGCAATCTGTATAAAGCATACGAATTGGCTAATCCGTATAAATCATACTCATAGGTGTTAAAATAGACTTACCTCTTCGACGAAGCCAAACGCACGAACCACCACCACTGAAAATGAGCTCTGCCACCAATAAAACACTAGTGCCACACAAAAAACAAACAATAACAAAAAACGAAGATGCATAGATGAAGAAGAACAAGCAAATGAAAATAAAAACAACAATAACAACAACAACAACAACAACAACAACAACAACAAAATATAAGAATGAAGGGCAGTATTGGGAATAAAATAAAACTGCTGGGTGTATGGGAAATATGCATGGTGTATGAAGCAACCCCCTTTCCATAAATTTTGTCAAAATACAATCCAAGTAGCCCATAAGATTCTATTAAGTAGAAAGAATTTAATCACTCACAGCATATGTAATATCAAGATATCATAAGCATTTGTTCTAATCTAAATACAATAAGCAATAACTAAATTCACAGTTATCATAAACATAATTCCCAATTTTATGCTTTGTGAATACAATCTCACAAACTTGCATTGTCTTAGAGTAAATCATTACAAGAGTTTCATGAGTAGAATTTTCAAATCCAATGGAACCCTCTATATTCCAATCCTAGTCGAAAACATGATACATATAACATACATCATAATTTTTTAAAATTGTCAAATAATCAAATAGTTGGTGCACATGTACATAGAGTTCCAAAAACCCAAACCTTTAGTTGTTTGCCAGAGACTGTGAGCATGAGAGTTTGCCGAAGACTATGTGCATAGAGGGTTCTAGAAAGCGAAACATTCACATAAACCACATAATTCGCATAGAGTGAGAGAAGTTTCGGGGTTGAGCGAAACAAAAAGAGAGAAATGTAGAAGGAGAAAGCTTCGACAACGACGCTAGAGAAAGCTTTAACAACAGTGCTAGAGAAAGCTTCGACAGCGACACCAAAAAGAAGGTGACACCACCGCATTTTAGGGTGGAAGAGTCAAGAGAGACTGAGTGAGAGAAGCCGTAAAGAGAGGGATCGAGTGAAATTGTGAAAGAGGGTGCAAGAATCAAAACCCCTAACTCATCCCTTTCAAAGATAGTTTTTCAAAATTGTCATTGAATTATTGATTTCGACGCGATTCTGTAAAAATCATTGTAAATTTTCGATTTCAATAATAATTTTGTAAAAGTTGTCTTTAAAATATTATTATTATTTACAAAAATCTTACCATATTTTAAGGACAATAGTTTTAATGGAACCCACATCATTAAAACTTATTTTTGTAGTGATGACAATAAAATGGGGTCTAAGTCAATATAGTCTTATTGTCTATATGATTATGAATAAATGACAAAGATGCATTGAACGGTCTTTTTGTCATCTACAAGAATTTTTGTCAAAATTATCAAATGAAAATATTTTTAAATTTTCGTGATTAATTTTATGACTTATCCTGACTAAATGAGAATTTATTAAAAAAGTATTTTTATTTAATAATTTTTAAAAAAATCCACCTCCAAATTGTAAAAAAGTAGCATTGAACAAAGAGAGGATAGCAAGACTCGGATGTGTTGAAGAGACAAGAAAAGCCCCAAGACCGGGAGGATCTCGGACGTGGTTGTTGTAGAGAGCATTTTGTGGAGGAAAGAGATTGAAATGAGCATTTTGAGAGAGAGAGAGAGAGGTGTTTTCCAAGAAAGCATGACATGCGATGAATAAATTGAAGAGCCTAAAATGAGTGTAAAAGAATTGTGCACCATGTGAAGAAATTGAAATTAGCGTTTTGAGAGAGAGGGAGAGAGAATTGTGCACAATTTAACTAATAATTTTTTTATTAATAAATTGTTATGTATTTCACAATATTTTTAATTTATTATTATAAAAAATAAAATTTTATTTTTTAATATTTTCTAAATTTCTACTTATTAATTGTTTCAAAATCATCGTACAAATAAAATAATATTTCAAGATGAAATAGAAAAATGTAACTAAAAATATAATATTAATTGTATGTCAAACAAAGTATGTAGTAAATTAAGAACTTCAAAATTGAAATAAAATCTTATTGGAGTTCGTAAAGATATAAGTTAAGAACTCAAATAAAAATCAAAATAATGAAGAAGTTCTAATTGAATAATTGTGATAAAAGAAAATCACCTATCTACGATAAGGATAATTTTATGAGTTAGTGTATGTTTGATTTCCATTTGAAATTATTATGATGTGTATTTCAATGCAGATCCAATAGATAAAAGTAAAATAAAATAAAAAATAAGAGTCTTCATTCTTTTAAAAAAAATACTTTTATCTCAAAATATTTTTCCATCTGATTTCAAACATACACTTAATCCTCTAATATCTATAGTATTTCATTGACTCCCACTCATTAATACATCAAAATTAATTTTTTGATAAATATGTATTAAGTTTATCATTATTATTAAATTAATTACTTGCTTAAAACTTCTTTTAAGAAAACACCATACTTACTTATTTCTTCAACTCGAGGATCCGGGTGCTGAGTGAACTTAGTACGAATTTCGCACTCTATCCTTTACTCCAAGCAGAAGGACATGTCAAACAATACAAAATGACACGTGGTGCATCGCAATTAGCTTTGAGGGGTAAATGATTTGTTGTTGTGTGATTCTATGCACAAGGGAATGTGGACGCACTCCCATCCAGATTCACCAAGTGTGTCACAAGATTCCTTGTATATATTATCCTCCTATGTCTTTGGTTTCTCTTTATGAGAACAGACCCACCCCTTCACATTTGAGATCCCTCTTTGACTCTTCCTCATCATAATAATAAACTCATAAGGTGCATGTGTACCTAAAAAGAGGAGAAACAAAATTGAAACAGTTTGTGTGAATTTGTGTGACAAATTAGAGATATGGAAGGAATTAGTGTGTGCAAGAAGAGTTCAAAGTTAGGAAAGAAAGATGACCTCTATCATGTTATTCATAAGGTACCTTATGGAGATAGCCCTTATGTCAAAGCCAAGCATGCTCAGGTATATATGCTTATACCCTTTTCAATTTGGCTTCACTTTCTGTTTATTTGGTATCTGAAATACTGTTTTGTTCCTAGACAAGTGAAACATTATCGATAGCCAAAAAAAGTGATAACTGCACCATATGTATTCCTCTCAATTTTGTTAGATTTTAAGGTTTGTTGTTCCAGAATTTTATAATTCACAATATTTGGAGTAATTAAAAGTGTATATGCTGCTGTTTGGGGTTGTGAGACAGATTTTAGTATCGAAATGGAAAAGCTTTTATTGCTTTACTGAAAAAAGTGTTCTTCGGAATTGACCAATATGTATGGAATCATGCTAAAACAAGTGGTTCTCTGTTTGTTTCTCAAGAACATATTCTAAAGTATGGATGTGTAATGAACCACTGTATATTGTTGACTTTCACTTGAAGTGCTAAACATTTCCACTTTAACTCCTACATTCCTTTTCCAACACATGTTTCAGATCTGGTGCTTCTCTAACATTCATATAATCTTGCAAATTCAACGATTATATTTCCTTTTTTATTTTTGAAGTTATTCATATGATGTTAAATTCCATCTCTCTCTCTCTCTCTCTCTTCTGGTGGTCAAGTTTGGAGTTTAGTTCTCAATACAATACTGCCTGAGCAAGGCTCTAATAGTGACCAAGAGAAAAAAGAGAGGTATAAATTAAAAAAAACTGAATATCACTATAAATTCTTTCAAAATTACATTTATATTGTTATGCATTAATCACATGATTATCAATTAATAATGAGAAACATATGGGATAATGATCTTCTTTGAGCATCAGATCTACTTTCACTTGAGTGTGTAAACACCACATATACAACTATAACTAACTAGTTAGCCAAACCTCGAGTCTTGACAATAACAGTTGACGCGCGTATTTTCTTCATATAGGATTTTTAATATATTTGAATGAATAATTAATATAGTTTAATAAGTAGTACTAAATACTATTATTATTCTATTGGAAGTTCAGTTGGTTGATAAGGACCCAGAAGCAGCTATAGTATTGTTTTGGAAGGCAATAAATGATGGGGATAAAGTGGACAGTGCCCTGAAGGACATGGCTGTTGTGATGAAGCAGTTAGATAGATCTGAAGAAGCAATTGAAGCCATCAAATCTTTTAGAGGTCTTTGTTCCAAACACTCACAAGAGTCACTTGATAATGTTCTTCTTGACCTTTACAAGGTATTAAAATTAATATGCTTCATAATATATATAGGCACATAATTTTCATCTAGTTTTTTTTTATGAAAATCTTAATGGTTAGAATGTTAGTTTTTTTTGTTAGTAGAAGAGATTGAACATGTGATCCTTTCCTCCTTTTTTCCCATCTCTCTTAACCATCCAACTTACCTTAATTATATCTCCATAATTTTCATTTAATATTATTCTATACTTATTTTTTCTAGTTTCATTGCTTACTATAATTGAGTTAGATTGGGTAAAGTATTGGTTTATGTTGTTTATTAGTAGTTAATATGATAATGATATTTATTAATTAAACAATTATATATGATCAATCTAATTAATTTATAGTTTTTCTGAAAGACAGAAATGTGGAAAAATAGAGGAGCAAATTGAATTGTTAAAGAGAAAGCTAAGATTAATTTACCAAGGAGAGGCCTTTAATGGAAGGACAACGAGGACTGCTCGCTCTCATGGCAAGAAGTTCCAAGTCTCAATCAAGCAAGAAACTGCAAGATTATTGGTACTTAAATTATTGTTTTTGTTTGATCTAATTTGACATTTTTCCTCCATTTGCTTAGATATCGAAAATTCAAATGAAAAAGATAAAAAAAAATGAAGCACATCATGATCAACTTAAACAAAATGGTTTGAATATGGTGTGAATTCTCTTAGAAACCATCGTGCTGTATAACAAAGCTCTTAAAAATATTTGATTGTTTTAACTTTCATGGGAAGAGGATTATGAACACTTGACCCAAGGATCAACAATAACAAAACAAAATCGATTATATTATATTTTTTTATCAATTGAATGAGGAAAAAATATATCTTATGTAGTAATCACAAAAAATATGTGGTTGAGGTAAAAAAAAATTAATACAATGGTCAGTTACGTATAATTTATTTAATTAAACAATTAATTAGCCGTAACAGAGTCCAATATTTAATTTTTGTGACTCCCAGCAGTTAGGCCAAAATTGGTCAAATAAATATTAATTTCCCTTATTAATTGGTTTTCTTTTTTAGGAGCCCATATTAATTTTTTTTAGATCCTTGTTTGGATTTACTGATTTAGTATAAGATATGAATTTTTGGTTTGAATAATTTTTTCTTAGTAAAATAAATAGTTACCGATAATATACAGGATTCTTATATTGTTGTTTAATTACAAATTATAATGTGCAATAAATTTGTAGACTTTTAATGTAATTAATTATTTATTAAAAGTAAAACCTGTCACTATTAATTGACCATGTAAAAATTTTCACTAGAGAAATTAAACTCTTATTTATTTTTTCTTCCTGAAATTAGATTTTAATATATTGATTGATGGTGCAGGGAAACTTGGGCTGGGCCTACATGCAAAAGGAAAACTACATGATGGCTGAGGTTGTGCTCAAGAAAGCGCAAATGGTAGATGCTGATGCCAACAAGGCTTGCAACTTGGGCTTATGCCTCGTGAGACAATCTCGTTATGAGGAAGCCTATTACATCCTAGAAGAAGTGTTACAGGGAAAACTTCAAGGGTCTGATGAAATCAAATCAAGAAAAAGAGCTGAGGAATTGCTTGAAGAGTTGAATGCAAATCTGCCCCAACCTGAGTTTATGGATAATTTGGGCCTTGACGATGACTTTGTGAAAGGGATAGATGACATGCTAGAGGCGTGGAACACAAATAGATCAAGAAGGCTTCCAATCTTTGAGGAAATCTCTTCCTTTAGAGATCAATTGGCATGTTAATAACTTGTCCTTATCTTTTAGTATTGTGTATTGCTCTTAGGTTTAGGCTCCTGCAAATAGCCCCTTAATTTCTTCTCTAGTTGCCTGTTCTTCCTCTACCCTTTTTCTTCCTAAAATGGTGAGGGGAAAAAAGGATAAGGTTTGCTTGTATCTTGTAATTTAAATAATAAATAGCAATCAATAAATAAAAATATAATCGATATAATATCTAGTTTTTTTTTCCCAGTCGATTGACCGTGTTTTCTTTGACGTAATTTTTCACATCGACCGTGCTCACATCTTTTTTTAAATTTGACGTAAAAAGTTAGGCATAAGCTAGTACGTTACAGACACGATTATAAACACATAATATCTAGTTCGTTGTAACTTGTAAATTATAAGTTATGACTATTTGGTTGGCGTATTCATATTCGATTCGAATTTGATTACGATAATTTTATGATATAGTTTTTTATGTATTTCTGGTGCATCGTTTATAGTTTTCTTTTTAATAAAAAAATAATATTTATTTATTTTCTCTTTTATTCATGTAATGGTTAATGACTTCTACATTTTATTATGGATAAAATAATAAATTATATTTATTAACATTTTTATCTTGCACTCCTTTATTCATTATTCAAAGAAGAAAATGAGCATAAGGTGTTGATTAAACAAAACACTTGTGCTTGTGTTAATCACTAATTCTATTCATTATTATTATTATTATTATTATTATTATTATTATTATTATTATATCATTATTTTACATAAAATTGTAATAAAATATGTAATGATATTTAATGTATGATTTACTCATTCAATAAAATAATAAATAATATAACATATAGAATGAAAAAGATAATTCTAGAATTCAACTTTTCTCTTTGTTCATTGAAATTAGCTTCTATTATTGTCTTTTTTAGTTGTATAATTACATTTTGTTTATTGCAATATATAATTGCATTTAATAATCCTAAGTTGCTACAATATCCTTAAGACTAAGTTATTTGATGAAAAAAAATGACCTTTCTTTTTGTCTGAAATAAAATGTGAAGTTTATTAATCTCCTCAAGTGAAGTGAAGGTGTGAAGGTTATTTATCTCTTTATATAAGGAGTATTTTAACAAATCCAATATTAGTTAAAGGCACAACTGACTAACATACTTTTAAGTAAAAAAGTATACTCCCTCGGGATCTAAATACTATAAGTAAATTTAAGTAACTTATATGGGATTAAGAAAGTTGATTAATATCATTTAGTTTTTTAATAAAATTTAGAAAATAACCATTTTTCTAAAGTATTGATTATCAAAATTTGATATTAAGAATAATTATAATTAGAATCACAATTAATTGAAGATTATCTTTGAAATAATATCATTAAATATGATTAAGGTAGTTAAAATTTGTTTATATTTGAGTAAAAATATTTTTTTTATTGCTTATATTTAGGTTCATGTGAGTATTAACAAACCTTTAGATATAGAGAGCTATGAGTGTATAAAGGATTAACATATTATTACTCAAGAAATCTAAAATATGAGTTCAATCAAATTACTTTTGTTAAACAAAGCACTATAGGTATACATAATACTTCTTATATTCCTTATTGCATAATGAGCAATATATACACATATAGGTGCACTAAAGATGGAAGATACAATCAATCAGAGAGAATAATGTCCTATAATCTCTCCATATAATTCTCCTGATACACTAGATTGGAATGATTCTAAGAAATAAAAACTTCCTAAATATATACAATTCAACACTCCCCCTCAAGTTGGTGCATAGATGTTTATCATGCCCAACTTGTTAATTGCTTTATGAAAAACTTTTCCAGAAACAGCTTTAGTGAGTATATCAGCTAACTGATCCTCTGATTTGACAAATGGGAAATGTATGATCTTTTGATCTATTTTTCCTTGATAAAATGTCGATCAACCTCCACATGTTTAGTTCGGTCATGTTGTACTGGATTATGAGCTATCTCAATCGCAGCTTTATTATCACAATGAAGGCTCATAGGTTGGTCATAACAGATCCCCAAGTCTTCTAAGACACTCTTAACCCATAGTAGTTCGCATATCTCTTGAGCCATTCCTCGAAATTCATCCTCTGCGCTTGATCTTGCCACAACCTTTTGCTTCTTACTTTTCCAGGTAACTAGATTACCTTCCACAAAGGTAAAGTAGCCAGATGTGGATTGCCTTGTTGTTTGATCACCAGCCCAATCAGAATCAGTATAACCCTTTGAGAACAATAGACCTCGGCCAGGAGCACCTTTTAAGTACCTTAGAATTCGATACACTGCATTCATATGGTCAACACTTGGTGCATGCATGAAACAACTTACAACACTTACGACATAGGCAATATCTGGCCTTGTATGTGACATATATATCAATCTTCCAACTAACCTTTGGTACTGTTTGATATCTATTGTTTGTTGATCCAGGAAAATCCCTAGCATGTGATTCATTTCAATTGGTGTCTCCACTGGCTTACACGCAAGCATTCCAGTCTCGGTGAGAAGATCCAATACATAGTTTCTTTGTGAGAGATAGATACCTTGCTTTGATCATGCAATCTCAATTCCCAAAAAATATTTTAAGTCTCCTAAGTCCTTCATTTCAAGCTCAGTGGCTAACTGCTTCTGCAAAATGTTCATTTCCTCCAAGTCATCTCTTGTTAGAACCATGTCATCTACATAAACAATCAAGGCGGTTACTTTTCCTCCTTTGTGCTTAATGAACAGCGTATGGTCAGCATTACTTTGTTTATACCCCAAAGTTTTCATAATAGAACTAAATCTCCCAAACCAAGCTCTAGGGGATTGTTTCAACCCATATAAAGCTTTTTTCAGTTTGCAAATTTTACATCTTGAGCTTTCCTTGACACCTGGTGGTATATCCATGTATACCTCTTCTTCTAGATCTCCATTGAGGAATGCATTTTTCACATTAAATTGTCGTAAAGGCCAATCTCTCTTTGCATCTATGTACATGATGATTCAAATTGTGTTGAGTTTGGCCACTGGAGCAAATGTCTCTTGGTAGTCAACTCCATACTTTTGTGTATATCCCTTTGCCACAAGTCTAGCCTTGTACCTATCAATGGTCCCATCAACCTTTAGCTTCACAGTGAACACCCATCTACATCCAATGGTTCTTTTTCCAACTGGTAGAGAAAAAAGCTCCCAAGTAGAGTTCTTCTACAAAGCCTCCATTTCTTCATTCATAGCTTTCTTACAATTCAGATAGTCTAATGCATCATGCACATTACTCAGAACAAAAACACTGGACAATTGATTAACAGTGAGAGCATATGATTCAGTTAATTTGTCATTAGACACATAGTTACCAATTGGATATTTAACTTTTTCCTTAGGATCAGGTTCATATAATTTTTTTGGGATACCTTTACTAATTCTGTGTGATCGCCTAAGATTTGTGTCAATGGGGTCAATCACGATTTCAGCCGGGTTGTCAGGTAAATCAAAGACATTTTCATTAGGCATGCTACCAATTTGTGATGAATCTACATGAGCAGGATTAAGAATTACCTCTATTGGAGTATGATGACATTCTCGGATAGAATCCTCGATTCCTGGTGTTAAACGAGGTACTTCATTAGCTATGGGTGAGTTATGAGGTGGGTCTGGTTCAACTTCTATGTCTCTACCTCCTCCACATGATTTATCTCCAACTCCTCCACATACTTCTAAAAATAAGATGTGCTCTTCACCATAGCTCTCCCCCTGAAGAGGAGACTTAGAGGCTCCCCCTGAATAATAAGGTTCTGATTCTCTGAAGGAAGCATCTAAGGTGACATGTAATTTATGCTGTTGGGGGCCATAACACCTATATCCTTTTTGAAAATCGGAATAGCCAACAAACACACATTTTTTAGCACACGGATCCAATTTATTGCGTAACACCTTTGGAACATGAACATAGACGGTACACCCAAACACCCGAGGCTCAAGATTAGGGAGATAGGGAGCCGAGATGAGGGATTCAAGCTTCTGTTGGGGTGTAGCAAAGTTGAGAACTCGAGAAGGGGTGCGATTGATGAGATACGCAACAGATCATACAGCTTCACCCCAATAAAACCGGGGCATATTCATTCCAAACAATGAGACTCAAACCACTTCCATTAGTTGCCTATTCTTTCGTTCAGCTAGGCCATTCTGTTGAGGTGTATAGGTACATGAGGTTTGGTGTCTAATTCCATGTTGAGCTAAAAAGTGTGTAAAAGATTTTTCAACATACTCTGTGCCATTATCTGTTTGGAGAACTTGTATGTGATGCTTGTATTGGGTAAGAACCATGCTATGAAAAGTTTGAAAAGATGCAAAGACATTACTTTTTTTATGTAGGAGGGTGACCCAAGTCATTCGAGTACATTCATCAATAAAAGTCACAAAATAACGGGCTTTAGATAATGAGGGAACCATGGCTGGTCCCCATACATCCAAGTGGATTACTGCAAAAGGAGTGGAACTCTTATTACTGCTAAGTAAATAGGGAATGCGATGACTTTTGGCTAATTCGCATGTGCTACAATGGAAATCAAAGTGTTGTAAGGCAGAAAATAATTTGGGAAGGAGTTTCTTGAGGTAACCAAAGGACAAATGTCCCAATCTTCTATGCCAAAGCCAAATTTCTGTTTGAACCTTATCTTCATTGCTTACACGACACACTTGGCCAAATTTCTTACTTCCAGTTTCAGTAACCTCCAAGAAATAAAGTTTGCCTCGATTAACACCATAGCCAAGAATCTTCCACATTGGAATGTCCTGGAATACACAAAATGATGGTCAAAAGGTGACAGTACAGTTTAAGGTATTAGTAATTTGACCAACAGATAGAAGATTATATTCAAGAGATGGAACAACTAGCATAGAATTCAGAGTAATATTTTCAGACAAAACAATGGAACCTTCACCAATGATAACGGAAGTACTACCATTGGCAGTGGAAATAGTAGATTCAAATGAATGAAAGAAAGATTGTAACTGGTTAAAATCCCTAATCATATGATCAGAGGCTCCTGTGTCAATTATCCAAGTTTTATTCCTAGAAAATGTAGAGAGAGCAGTAGCCTTACCGACAGTACTTGGATAAGTAACATGGGTTGTGGGTGGTTGTGGTGTATCATTTGAGGTGGTGGTCATGGCCTTTCCAAGGATCTTCTTTCTGGGTCGCTTTGGAAAATCCCACCACTCCGGGTAGCCAATTATCTCATAACAGCGCTGCTTAGAATGCCCTGTCTCACCATAATGGGAACATACGAGGCTATTTGGCTTACCAGAATGATTTTCTTTGCGAGGATTTCCTGTGCTAGAGGAGGATCTAGATCGTGACTGATGTGCGAGCATGGCTGAGGTCTCCTGGATGACTCGAGGTCCACCCATGGTTTGCCTCTGTTGGTGGTCTCCGCGAATGTATGCATACATGCTTTCCAGATCGAGTTTTGGCTCCTTGCGCAAAATTTCACCACATACTGGATCAAATTCTGGATCCAAACCACTAAAAAAAATGTGGACCCTAAGACAGGCCATGGCAGAGTGCATTTGCATTACACCTTCCACCGAATTTGCTTGGGAATTTGTTTTGTAGTCAATTTCTTGAAAAATTGCTACAAGCTCATTATAATAGATGGGCAGTGGCCATCCATGCTGGGTTGTGGTGAATGACCTTTGGTTCAATTCAAAAATGCATGTCTCATCCGAACCATCATAAAAAGTTTTCGAGACAGCTTCCCAAACGTCTTTAGCCGTCGACAACCGAATGAAGCGTGACATGAGTTCAGGACTCATAGCCTCGATAAGCCAGCTCTTGACCCACTGGTTTTTGCTGACCCAGAGTTTATAGCTAGGGTCTTTAGGCAGTGGTTTTTTCAGCACACCGATGAGGTATCCACCTTTGTTGCGAGTTCCGATGTGCATCTCCATGAGTTGTTGCGAGTTCGGAGATGGATTAGGGACACGAGAGAGAGTTGGAGTGATGATGGGTTTAGGGTTGTCATTGGTTCTGTCTACCATGGCTGCGGGTTGTGAGATGGTGATTTGGGGATTTTCATATTTTTAGAGTAGAGGAAAAAAATGCAGTAACGATGCAAGAGAAGAAAGGTAACGAGTTTTGGGTCTTTTGAGATGGGTGAGAGGCAACGGTTGTGATGGTTTAAAGAAAGAAAAAGAACGATGGTGATTCACACAATGGTAAAGGGTGAAAATAAAAAAATAAGGTGTGGGACTTATTTCATAGCCCCTTCAACTGGATCGGAACATAGGCTCTGGTGCCATGTTAAACAAAGCACTATAGGTATACATAATACTTCTTATATTCCTTACTGCATAATGAGCAATATATATACACATATAGGTGCACTAAAGATGGAAGATACAATCAATCAGAGAGAATAATGTCCTACAATCTCTCCATACAATTCTCCTACAATTGATACAGCAGATTGGAATGATTCTAATAAATAAAAACTTCCTAAATATATACAATTCAACGCACCAACTTACGTTTCTCAAAACACATTGTCACGCAATTTCATTCTATCAAATTGCCTGCCAACTGAGTAAGAAACTTTATCACAAGAGTCATAAAATTATATGAACGAGACTAAAATTTAAGTCATTATATTTACTCACTTTAAAGGGGTTGAGTTTCGTCACAAGTTGATACCCTTGATTTGTTTCTTAAGGGGTAAAATGTATAATTGATCCCAATATATGATTTAATTTTAATTTTTATAATTTTAAATAGATCAATCTAATTTCTTGCTTTAAAATAGTAGGTGAATTTAAAACTATAAATGTGTGTGTGTATGGGTCCATATCCTATATAACCTTCTAAATAATCTTTGTATTTATACATTTGACGTAAAACAATGTCAACCATATTATTATGCAAAGGTTTATATAGCAATAGACATTTAAAGGCTATTTATAACCCAAATATTATGAAAATCATATAAATATCCTAATACTGTATAAAATCTTAGACAAACCATATTAAATATAATTTTTTTAAAAATGATAGTAAATGATATCTTAAATAAATTTCTAATAATAATGTAAAACTAGTATGTAAATAACACAATAATTCTTTATTGTATCTTATGCTACATTAGCATCGTATTAGCCACTCAGGCAACATAAATTATGGGAAAATCAAGACAGACTGATTTATCATGAATGGTTATGCAAGTTCTTTAAAAGCATTCAATTAGTTTGGTACGTACGTTCATTGAAAGTTTGTATGTGCCTAACTCAATTAAAGAAGTTTGCCAAGCTCAAATAAAGTTTCTTGTATCTCATAAAAAATAAAGTTTCTTGTACCACAAATGTGGCTAACGTAAATATTGATATGTCACATTTTAAGTGAGTTATAAAGTCATGTCCACAATGAAAATGTAGTAAGGCTAAAAAATGAAATATGGTAAGTCGCAAATTATGACATGATATGGTTTAAGCATTTAAATTAGAATTAAAGCACATAAATTATGAGAGTTACGGTTTAAGAATCTAATAGAAAAATAGCCATATGATGTTGATCGGTTATCTTTAATGGGAGGTAATAATTAATAATGGAATTAATTTTAAGAGTTTCTCCACAACTTTTAAAATATCTGTGTGATAATCAAGTAACGTATCATCACAAAAATTAAAAATATAGGTTAGATTTCTTATATATTTGAGTAAACTATTGTTTTAATTTTTAAAAGTGTAAATGTTTTCCTGTAAAAAGAAAAACTGTAGAGCACTGCTAAACTAATTCCTGGTTCTTTTATATATATATAAAAGTGTCTGAATGTTTAATCCGTCAATCACATGCACTACACCATTATTAAAAAAATGATTATGGTAAGTTTAAGACTTAGATATAACACTAACAAGATTCAATATATTTAGTAGATGATTGAGTTTCTTATATATATTGAAAAGAGTTTGATTTCTCTTATTTTAGGATTCTAAAATATTAAAGTCCATTATGATTATATTAGACGTAATACTCATACGATAAATAAGTTTATTTTAATTTAAAAATATATAAAATGTATTAAAAATGAGTTTTTAATATATAATGTTCTATTTGCTTTAATGATAGATAATAATTAACGATAAATTTTATTTAAGAGTTCTTATCCTAGAGCTTAAATTATTTGTGCGGTCATTTGTAACACAACCACAAATTTAAAGAGTAAGCTGGAAATATCTTATATGTTTTCTATTCCAAACTCTTCTTTAATAGATCTAGAGTTGTACATTTTAAATTTTATATAAATAGATTTAAGAATGCGATGCTTATTATTAATTATAGTATTCAAGGTGATGTATTAAATAGAGTCTCCTATTTAAGGGGTTCAAAATGTCAAAAGTCCATATAACAATGAAATTAATTTTAAATGTCCTTTTCATAGTTTTTAAATTATTTATATGGTCATCAAGTAACACACTATCTCAAAATTAACGAATATGTTTGATGTCTTATACATGTGTGCCTTTTATTTTATATAGATAGATTTAGGCATGTGGTGTTAATATTAGAGGATTCAAGGTAATATATTGAATAAGATTTCTCATTTTAGGGGTCAAAATCTCAAAGTTCATTTATGATTATATTATATGTAATACAAATTGTGTTGTATAAGTTCATTTCAATCTGAAAAACATATTTGAAATATTTAAAATAAAAATATTAGAAAATGATTTTTATAATATGATGCTGGATTTACTTTATCGAAGGTAATAATTAACAATGAAATTAATTCTAAGGGTCTCTACCATAGACTTAAATTATTTATGGGATCATCAAGTAATGTAGCACCACAAAATTAAAGAATAGACTAAATTTCTTATACAATTTATATTTCAAACTTCTAGATTTGTGTGTTTTCAATTTTATATAAATGGATTAAAAATGTGATGATAACTATTAATCATGTAACTTAAGGTGATACTTTAAACAAGGTCTCCATTTTAACGGGACCCAAAAGGACAAAGTTCATTATACTATTATACTAAATATAATATTTGTTTGAATATAAAAAACATAATTTAAATATCTAAAAATGTATATTAAAAATGAAGTTTTTAATATATGATGTTTGATTTACCTAAAGGGAAGGTAATAATTAATGATGAAATTTATTCTAAAGGTTCCTATTATAACATTTAAATTATTTGTGAGATCATCAAGTAACATACCTCCACAACATTAAAGAATAGAATAGATATCTTATATATTTTCTATTCCAATTTTTTTCTTTGACCGTTTGGTTCAAATGAAAGGATAAGAGGGAAATGATTTTGATGGAGGAAAAGGGAGGGAAAGGAGATAATTTTGATTAAACATTATGTTCAAAGGAGGAAAAGGGAGGAATTTTAATGGAGAAAGGGGAGGTAATATTTTCTTTTCTTTTTTTTTTATCACAAGGGAATGATTTTTAAAAATTAATTTACCTTTGTACCCTTATAATTTTTAATTTTAAAACATTAGTATGAATATTTCAGTCATTATGTATAAATGTTTTACTAAATTGTAATTTTGGTCCCTCTAGTTTTATAAATTGATAATTTTACCCTCTCTGTTAGATTATCAACTAATAATTATGATTAATAAGTTATTACATTGATTATAAATTAAGTAAAAATTATTAATCATTAAAATTTTTAATAAAAGATTATTAATCCTAATGGGTGCTACGGTTAGTGGAGTCGTGTGTGGCATTGGAGGTGGAAGAAATGTTTGTGGATGAGAGGAGAAAAGCAATATTGTGGAGGATTGTTAATAATATTTTATTAAAGTTTTTAATTAATTTAATAAATCTATCAATCATAATTATTTGTTAATAACCTATTAGGGAGACAAAATTGTCAATTTATAAAACTAGGGAGACCATGTTAAATTAAAAATTAAAAGAAACAAAATCATGGATTTAAAAAATTAGAGGAATCAAAATTATAATTTAGTCTAAATTTTTTAAACCCCTTCCTCCCCAAATTCCTCCAGTATTTGGGAGGAGCAAAAATTGAGTGAAGAGGGATTTTGTTGTCCTTCATTCCCTCCCCTTCCCTCCAAAAATTTGAACCAAACAATAAAAGTTTATTTCCTCCCCTCCATTTTCTCCAACTAATGACTGTAATAGAATTGTGGGTAGTTTCTAATTTTATATAAATGGATCCATGTATGCGTTGCTGACTATTAATTATAGGATTCAAGGTGATATATTAAACAAAGTCTCTCATTTTAGAGCATCTCCAATTGGTGTAATTTAAGCAATCCATTTTGAGTTCTATATCTTATGTTAATTGGTCCCTACAATGCTACATCTTAGTTAAGCAATTCATATATATTTTGCTCCAATTGTATAATTTTAAGCAACTATTAAATTATCCCCTTAAATGATCCTTAAATGACAAAAAAATATTTTTACTCATAAGCAACCATAACCTAATTTTAGGCAACTCAATATGACACGTAGATCACCTCCAATGGTAAAAAAAAATTAAGCAACAGTATCTAAAAATAAACAACTTGTTTAACAACGAGTATTGGAGATGCTCTTAGGAATCCAAAATGTCAAAGTCCATTTCAAAATGAAATTAATTTTAAGTGTATATATCATAGTTTTTAGATCATTTGTGTCAAGTAATGCATCATCCCAAAATTAAAGAATAGTCTAGATCTCTTATACATGTTCTATTGCAAACATTTGTTTTTTTAAAAAAGAGTTGTCTATTTTTTTTCTTCTTATTTTATATAAATAAATATAGGTATGTGGTGCCAACTATTAGGGAATTCAAAGTAATATATTGAATATGATCCCTCATTTTATAGGACCAAAATGTCAAAGTCCATTTATGATTAAGTTAGATGTAATACCCATGCATTGTAATAGTTTATTTCAATCTAAAAAATATGTATTATAAATATGTAGAAAATATATTTAAAAAATAGTTTTTAATATATGATTTTCCATTTAGCTTCACCAAAGGAAATAAGTACCAATGAAATTAGTTCTAAAGGTCCCTATCATAAATTTAAATTATTTGTACGATTAATCATCAAGTAATTAGGAGTATTCATCAGATCATATTTATATAATAAACCTCACAATCTAAACCAAATTAAACCAATTAAATTAGTTCATATTAGTTTGATTATTGGTTCTTTTCACTTCAAATTTGTACCAAACCAATTATAATTGGTTTGGTTATTGGATTTATCTTCTTACAACCCAAAGCATCCCAAACCATTCCAATAATTATTTTTTAACTTTTAAAATAATATATTTTAAATTTAGGACTTAAATTTTGCTTCATTTTTTGTATTTTATTTCTTTTTCATTTATTTTATTTTCTTATGATTTTATTTAACATTATCAAATATTTTTAATTTGATCATGTTCATTTAATATATATTTTTAGTATATAGTAGGTAAAAAATAATAATGATATATATGTAAGGTGGCAACTATAGAAAAATTAAATATTATAAATAAATAAATAATTAGCTGTTAAAAACAAAGAATGTTTTTACCTTGTATTAATATAAAACTTAATATTTATATAGAATAGATAATAAGTGGAAATAAAAATTTGAAAATATAATAATTTAATTTTTTTGGTCATAACATGATGACCTGAACCAAAACCACTTGAATTTAATTGGCTTGATTCGGTTTGGAATGACAATTTTTTTTAAACCTTAACCAAACCAAATCAATCCAATCAAATATAATTGGTTTAAATTCAATTTTACCCTAAATCCAAACCAATCAAATCCTAAAATACCCCTACAAGTAACACACCGCTACAAAATTATAAAAATAGGCTAGATCTCTTATACACTTTCTATTTTGAACTTTCCTTTAATAGAGTTGTGAATTTTCAATTCAATATTAATGTATTTAGGTAGCGATGTTGACTATTAATTACGAGATTCAATGTGATATATTGAATTAAGTCTTCCATTTTAGCATGGTCCAAAATGTAAACATGCATTATGTTATTATACTAAATATAATATTTATTTAAATTTAAACAAATATAATTTAAATATCTAAGAAAAAAATAAAAAAATGAAGTTTTTTTAAAAATGATGTTTTATTTAGCTTTTCTTTATTAAGAAAATTTAGGCAAATGGGATGGTGTTTCAATCCAAGGTAGGAAAAGCTTCCGGACTCAAAAAAGGGTTTGGACATGCGACCTCTCAGGTGTGATTTACTAATCCCTTTAGAGTCATGTTCGATTTACCTTAATAGAAGTAATAATTAACGATGAAATTTATTCTTAGGATCCCTATTACAACATTTAAATTATTTGTGTGGTCATTAACTAACACACCACCACAAATTTAAATAGTAGGTTAGATACCTTATATATACTTTCTATTCCAAACTCTTTTTAATAGAGTTTTGTTTTTTCAATATTATATAAATGGAGTCAGACATGTGGTCCTTATTATTAATTAGAGGATTCATGGTGCTATATTAAATAGTGCCTCCCATTTTAGGGGGTCCAAAATGCCATAGACCATTTAACAACGAAATTAACTTTAAGTGTCCTTATCATAGTTTTGAAATTATTTGTGCGATTAATAAGTAACGCACCATCACAAAATTAAAGAATAGGATAGATCTCCTATACACTTTCTATTCCAAACTTTTCTTTAACAAAGTTGTGTGTTTTTTTTTTATTTTATATAAATGGATTTAGGTATGTGGTGCCAACTATTAAGGGATTCAAAGTAATATATTGAATATGATCCTTCAATTTGGGTGTATTTGATACAAGATTTTGTGTTTTAGTTTCTCAAGAATTTGAAGTTGGAAATATTTGTTTCTCATCTTTACTTTATTTTGTAGAAAATAACATGTCCTATAATGCTTTTGCCTATGTTTTTGACAAAATTGTTCCCATTTCTAACTTTCCTATGTTGAGAAAGAAACATTTATAGCCATAAAAACACATTATTACTCTTATTAGATCATATAATATAGGAATATTTGATTCCTAAGAGACATATAAGTATTTTCAAGAATATCTATAATCAACTAAATAGATTTTAGTTATTCTTAATAATCATGATTACTGCATTAAAAAAATCATGGTTACCAGGCCGCGTGCATGAAAAAATTTCTCTTGTATCAAACACATTTAAGGGGACCAAAATGTCAAAGTTCATTTATGATCATGATTATATTAGAAGTGATACACATGTGCTTCATAAGTTTATTTCAATCTAAAAATGTATATTTTAAATATGTACCAAATATATTATATACTTGAAGTTTTAAATATATGACGTTTGACTTATCTTAACTGAAGGTAATAATTAACAATAGAATTAATTCTAAGGCCCTTATCATAGATTTAAATTATTTGTGCGATCAAGTAATGCAACACTACATGATTCCTTTGTTGCTCATATAACATTAAGCTTTTTAAATGGATGTTAAAAGTGATTTCTAAAATGACCTTATTAAAGAGAAAGTGTATGTCAAACAACCTCCTAGTTTTAAGATCATATCCTTCCAGACTGTATTTTTAAACTTAAAAATGCTTTGTATGGTCTGAAATAGGCACCTTGTGCTTCGAATGACAAACTAAGTTCTTTTCTTTTAGAAAATGCTTTTATGAGAGGCAAAGTGGATACAACTCTTTTTTGAAGAGAAGTTGGCAAGGATTTCATTATAGTTCAAATATATGTAGATGATATCATCTTTGGAGCTACTAATTAGTCTTTGTGCAATGATTTCTCTAATTTGATGAAAAATGAGTTTGAAATGAGCATGATGGGATAACTTAAGTTCTTTATGAGGCTTCAGATTAAGAAAGACAACAAAGGTATATATACTCATCAACAAAAATACATGAAAGAACTTCTGAAGAAGTTCAAGATGGAAGGTGCCAAACTAATGAAAACACTTATGCATGCTTTCAATCCTTTGAGCAAAGACGAATCAGGTAAACTAGTAGACTTGATGATCTATAGATCTAATGTATGTCTGATCCTTGAGAGTCACATCTTAAATATGCTAAGAGGATCTTATGCTATCTAGTAGGCACTACTAACCAAACTCTGTTCTATAAGAAAAATCAACTTTTCAAGTTGGTAGGATACTATGATGTAGACTATGTAGGAGACAAAGTTGGCAAAAAAACACAAATGGTGGATGCCTCTATATTGAACCTTGTTTGATATCTTGGGCAAGTAAGAAGTAGAACTCTCCCTTTCTATGTCTACCAAAAAAGTTGAATATGTGTCAGCTGAAAGTTGTTTCTCACAACTGCTATGAGTAAAGTATCAACTAGAAGATTAGTTTGAGAACAATATACTAGTATATTGTGGCAACACTAATGCAATCAATATGTCTAAAAATACCATACAACATTCAAAGGCTGAGCATATTGAGATAAGATATCATTTCATTCATGATTATGTGTAAAAAGGTGCTTTTGATATGAAGTTTGTAGACATAGATCACGAATGTGCTAATATCTTCACTAAGCCTTTGCCTAAATATCACTTTTCTATAATAGGGAACATTTAAAAATGGTTGGTCTATCAGATTAATTATACAACATTATTATTCTCAGACGATTTGTATCGTCTTATATATTTTCATTAACCTATTTGGACTAATGGGCGCTCAAGTGTACAAATGGAAGGGGAAACTTGTTCTCAAAGATTGTAACTAAAAAGTTTTTTAAAGACGTGCATTGCCCTTTTCTCCATGATTGAAAAACTATTTTCAAAATTTTTTTAATGGGATTTGAACAGTTACTGTTCATTTCTCTTTCTATGTTTTCAAAACATATAAAAGGCAAAGACGAGTATTGTAACACCCCAAAATTTTGGAATCACAGTCAATTACTAGGGTAAAATGTTGATCAGAGGCAGTATAAAAGATTCAGGGAAAATGACGAAAATACCCCTGGACATTTTCGAAATGACCAAAATACCCCTAGGTAGTTTAGCAAGACATTTTAAGGAGAAAATCTTATAAAGATCCTTGGATGTTCTGGAAATGATCAAGAATACCCTTAGGGTGACAATTAAAGAGATATCTTGAACATTTTTGGAAATGACGATTATACCCCTAGTGTGAGTGGTGAAATTACCAAAATACCCTTATGTCAAAAATGACCAAAATGACTTCAGAAATTTGTGGGAACCTGAGTATAGGATGAAATACTTTTAAATAATAAATTATCAGCAAGGTTGAGGGCAGAGGACCCTAAAATAGAATTTCTACGAATTTTGGAAGATAGGTTGAAAAGAGCTTAATCTAGACTACCTCAGACACCAGAAAAATTATAAGTAAAGTATGAACATAATCTATAGAATTTTCTCTTAAATATGGGAAGAATCATTGTTCTAAATAAGTTAGTTTAAGAATCCAAGCAAGATGGACCAATAAGAAGCAAGATAAAATTACTTGGTAACAAAAGCATAAAATCCACTAAACCTAGGCTATTCTATGTGTAAAATAAAAATACTTGTGAAGATTACTCTTTAAGCTAACAATCCTACATATAACATGAAGAAGGATGTGGAAATTAGACACTTGGAAGATAAGGATTCAATAGCCAATGAAAATCAAGCAAATGGAAAATAAGGTAATTATGGTTTTAAGAAATATTTTGCACTTCCAAGGAGTAGAAACCGAAATTGGGAAGGCTAGACCAAGGGAGACTACGTGAGATTGGAAAATAATACAAGAAGTTTCAAGATGAGGCCACTTGTAAGGAGGAAAAGATTAGCCAATCAAATGAAACCTAGTGGAAAGATTAGCAATGATAGCATTAGGAAGATTTTTTTTGAAGAAAACTTCCTCCTTGACTCTTATATGAACGGAGAAATCTCTAGATATTATTTCAAAAATCCCAACGGTCAAAAGTTAGATATATGAGATAGGAGTATGCGTTTAAAATTTTAAGAAGATCCAACGGTTAACGAATTCAGAATGAGTATTTTTATAACATGGGATTTGGGGAGAAATTTTATGACTAAGCTAGCATTCCACATGAAAAGCACTTGAAGACTTGACCTACAAGCCTTGAACTCCACGAACAAATGGAGAAAACTTGAGAAAAATCAAGACTTAAGACACTTGTATGGCTAATAAGCTAGGAACTTTGTAATTGGACCATTTGGAAAGCTAACTAATCATGACTTTGGAAATAATGCAACAAAAATCTACTAAGCCTAAGCTATCTCACGTAAAAGGAAGAAACCAAAGGGAATGCACCTTAGCTTGGCTAGTATACGTGCAAAACAAGACAGCCAAAAAAAGGTGTGGAATGTTCATGAATCAAGCCACTTGGATGGTGCAAATTAATTAGCCAATAAGGTGAAGCCACAAGGAAAGCTAGTCATTATGACCTTGAAGGATATTTGTAGAAAAATCAAGCTTAACCACCCTATATAAAGGAGTGAATGGACCAAAAATTGGCTGCCCAAAGGGAAGCCAACGTGCCAAAACCCACTCCAAAGCATTCCTTTCCAATTCCACCTTTTACCTAGAACACAAGACAAAGGCCTAACCCTTGGAAGCTCACGTGAAGACTAGCAACCCTAGGAGCAAGGATTATTCAATTTCAAAGGAAGGAAGCTGTCCAAAAGCTTAAGGAAAGCAAGGTATGGGGAAGTTTATGATAAGCCATGTTTGAATATTAAGCTTCTTAGTTATTTCCATAAAGAACCATGCCTTGTATCTTAGGTGTTTGATGAATTGTTTCAAAGAGCTTGAAAGGTTATTTGACTAAGTAGCTTGGTTTTAGTTTAACAAATGATTATTGGATAAATAACTTGAACTTAGTTTAATGGAGGAAAATAAGAAGTGACCAAAAATTAGAGGTAGTATGGCTATTTTTTTTAGGAAATAGTTGTTTAAAAATCATAGTTGTTTAATAGAATATGTTGCTATAAGATTGATGTTGGCCAAAATTCTCCTATGTTTCCTTAAGTATATATATATATATATATATATAATTTGATGCTAGAGGTTGGTTAGGAGTAGGTCTATTTAATCTTAGAATTATGTAGAACTTTATAAATATTAATGTTTAAGTAGCTTTCTTTAAAGTATTCTCTAAAACAAAGATTGCTTACCATGTGTTTGACAATTTGTCACAATGAATGAAATATGTTTAAGAGTGTTGGTTTGATCCTTTATTGTTGGGTTTGAATTGTATTTGCATGATTGAAGGCCTTGAGCAAAGGTTATGTATGATTTCATGTGTTGTTGAGTGATACTTTGAGTAACATGTTGCTTGGTGGTTTTATGATTTTGATAATGAAGAAATGAGTTGAGATGTGTACTATGTTGATGATGAAAAGTGATGAAACAATGTGATGAGATGAAAAAAGTTGTTGTAAACAAAACCATCCCATGGGTATCATAAAAAGTTGTGTGTCAGTTGGTTATCAGAATGAAACCCGTGCGTTCAGATGAACTAGGGGGTGCATCTTGCAGTACGGAATCACTAAGCATGAAAGTGTTCGTGTAAGTGAGAACCTAGAAAACACTGGAGTACCCTGACTGATCGGATAAATTCTGGTAGGCCACTGACATGGGACTTGATATTACATGTGGATGAGTTTCATAGAGTTTTCATATGCATAAGGATGGCGGGGATTTACCCGTGATGTTGATCCTCGAAAAGAGGTGTTTGTCAGATAGCTGGACTGAGTCCATGCGTTCAGAGGTGTCTGAACTGGGGGGGTAGTTGTATCAGTGAGGACCACACCACCATGATGATCACATAGGTGGAGGTGACATTCCTACGCGCCACTGCGATACCCTGACTGAATGGATAAGTCTGTGCCACAAGAGAGAGAGTGAGACTATCTTGACTATGGCCATGTGATGAGAATCTGATATCTCAGTCATGCATCATATAAAAAGATGAGCATGCATTACTTGATGGAGTATGTTGTATATCTGTGTGTTGCATGAATGGTATGATTTGAACTATGTGCTGTGTAGATGGTGTGATTTAATCTGTGGGTGAATCGTACATGCATATTATATTATAAATGCTATTATAACCATCTGGATATATATTCTTTTATATATGCTTTTATTCAAACTGTGTTTGTCATAAACTTACCCTATGTTTTGTGTCTGTGGTTGACACCTGTGATGACCCCAATCTATTTGGGCGAGCAGAGAAACAGAAAAGCAGTGGATGACTATGAAGAGAAGATGATAAAGATGTATTGATGAGTTGTACTGTATTTAAATTGGTTGTATTTTATGTTGGCATGTATTTGGGATTGTATAATGAACTATACTTTGGACTGTATTGCTGGACTGTGCTTTATTCTTGTTATAAATAAACCGTGGTGAGGGAGTATCGTTTATGTTACGAATGAATTGTGAAAACTGTAAAGAGAGAGAATTCGTTTATGATAAGGACGACTAGGAGAACTTGCAAGCAAAGCGAAAAGAATTTTTCATAAAAATTATAACTAAGATAATTCTAATACCAAGAGGAAACGAGATTTTATCTAAAACTAATCGAACATGAGAGAGTAAAAAGGAGGCGTTACAAGTATTAGTGAGACTTTTTGAAATTTTGAATTCTCATAACTCTATGCTTTTTTGCTTACATTTGAGAAGTCAAAATTCAAAAATGTCATCTTTTCAATTAAAAAGTTTCAATCTTTTTGAACAATGACACCCAAGAGGAACAAAGCTATTGTGTTTTCAACAATCAACAAAGAAAAGGATGTCAATAATGCATTTTCAGAAGACTCTTTTTTCCCTGGACGATGAGTGAACTTCCATTGGATGGATGAGCTTTTTGCAAAAGTTCAGTGCTTGGCACTATGGTCCCTATGCTTTGTTTTGGGGAATTGCTCATCAAGAGTATTAGGGGCATCATCAGAGGAACAAAGGTAGCAATTTCTCTAGCAACCATTGCCGATACGTCTGGATGTCTTGAAGAGGGTCTTGTTTTTGACAAAGACTAGAAGGAAGATATCTCTCATAAAACTATAGATTTGATGGTATATGGAAAATCAATGCCATAAACAAACAATAGGAAAGAGATGATAAGCTTCATAAGGACAACAAACCTAACCTATATGTGCAGACTTATCCACAACTTTCTGTTCAACGTGGTCATGCCCAGACTAGGGTCCAGAGTCACACCTCTTTCTTGTGACATTCTGATCACTTCAATTGGTATCAGAGTCACACCTCTTGGGATGAACACACTTAATAGTGTGAGAGGAAAAGATCTTGGAAGAAGTGGTGGCCAATCTAAAACTAAAAAAGAAAGCTTAGAAGATAGAAGACAGAAAGCATGTAGATACAAAAAGTCTCTAGGGAGATTCGTCATAAAAAAGGAGAAGGTATATCATGATGAACCATAACTAGACATGGCAACAAGGCAGGGCAGGGATAGGTATGTGATTTCCCTTCCTTATCCTCGCTTCCCCAAAGCCATCGAAATCCCCATCCCCGTCCACAATGGGTATGGATTTTTTTCTTTACCCCTATCCCCATTGGGGATTGGGTATACCCACCCCATACTTGTCTCTGCCCAACAATTAAAAAAAATGCAAAAAACCATAACAAATATTTTTTTAAACAAAATTGAATATTTTATTTATTCAAGGAGTCAAGCTTAGACGACCAACTTGCCATAACCCAATATAAAATCTATCACAATAAAAATTTTCCTTTGAAAATCATATTCCTATCACCTAAAAACTATCACGTAACATGAGACTTGAAAGAGAGACCGTAATCCCTTATGACTTATGTTTGCCATAGAGTTTTCATTTTAGTCTTAAAAAAAAGAAAAAATAGACAATGAATTTAAATAATATAAAAGTTTAATTAAACTAATTATGTAATATACATAATATAAATTAAGGGTACTTTAGTAATTATGTTGTCAGCTACAGGGCGGGTACGTACATACCTATACCCGTACCCGTTTAAAAAAATCTGATATTACCCATACCCATACCTGGTCTAAGTGGGGATTCCCCATCAAAGTCAGAGTGGGTACGGGGCGGAACCCGTGGGTGTGTGTTTGTTTGCCATGTCTAACCATAACAGAAAGAGAAGGTATATTTTCGAACCATCTCATGAAATGGTTTGAGATTTATCTACACCCTTCAGATATTAGTTTCATGTGAAATTCATTTTTAAAGAACATCTTTTTGTATGTATTGGAGAAAGTGTGTATAAGAGATTTTTGCCTTTAAGAATTTCTGTTTGATTTTATTATGTTGTTAAATTAAAAAGCTTCAAAAAACAACTCATTTATATCTTATAAGATGAAAAGGAAAATGTTTTGTTTAAATAAAAAAAAGGGTTACATGAGTTAAGTTGATCAAAGTTTGTTTATAACACCTTTTTTAGAAAAGTTGTTTAAATATTAAAATGGTGTTGTTTCTAACAAATCTAGAAGTCAATAATCTGTTGTTTTAAAAACAAAGAGTTAGAGAAAACATCATAGTTTTTCTATTTGTGCTCAAAAGGCTTAGGACAAATGTTAATGATATAATTATGGAATTTTGAAATATCAGAAGGTTATTATAAGAACATCTTGTTGGATTCAGGGGGAGCTACTTAAAGAATGCAAAGGATCTTTGATTCAAGCATTGGTTTTGAGCTTTCAACATGCAATGGATGCCTTGAAGATAATTTAGTGTGAAATGTGTAAAAGAAAAACAATTCTGGTGATCCAAATGCATTGCATTCATTTAATCCATAATTAACTTAATTGGTTTCATAAAAATCACAAGACTTTGATAATTTGACTAAGTTTTTAAACTGATTCAATTGTTTTTGGAAAAATGCAAAGTGCACTGTAATAATCGATTACATAACGAATTAATCGATTATTTGCTTTGTTTTCAAACTTGGAAAAGCTTTCATGAACACTTTAATCGATTAAAATTATTTGTAATCGATTACATAAGTTTTTTGAAAAAGATGATTCTACTGGAATAATCGATTACCAGTATTCGTAATCGATTACACAACGTTTTAAGAAAAACATGTTGTACTAGAATAATCGATTACCATGTTTCGTAATCGATTACACAAGCTTTTTATAAAATACAGTGCTACTGGAATAATCGATTACAACTCGAAATAATCGATTATTTTGCTTGTTATTCAAACCCAGAAAACTCATGAACATTTTAATCGATTAAAATGGTGATTTAATCGATTACATAAGTGTTTTAATCGATTATATGACACGTTTAATCGATTACAGACAGTTACAAAAAGCTGTTATAAATAGGATTGATGCTCAGCTGCTTTGATAACTTAGTGGAACATTACCCATACGTATTTTCTGAGCTTAAACAGTCTTGTGAGCATTCTAAAGTGTTTTCTGAAGGTTTAATTGTGTCTTGCTCCATTGTGCATTGATCATGTGTGTTTAAGTCATTCTTGGAGCTTGAAACCATTTCAAGATTAAGGAAAGCTGTGCTTATTGTCTTTTAATCATTCAACCTAATCTGGTAACTTCATTTTGCATTGCATACTTTGGATCATCAGGTTGTTTCTCTCCTTAATCTGATTGTAATTTTCGTTTTGAATTTTCTTTGTAACTTGGCTATTGTAATTGAGTTCTTGCTTGTAACTAGAGAAAGGGTTCTCTAGGTGGAAGAACTGAGTAGTGTTCTCAGGTTCTTGTCTCTTAGAATCTAATAGGGTTTTAGATTTCTGTACTTTATCTAGGGTTGATAAATGGAGACATTGTAATTGATTGTAAGAACTGAAAATTATAATAGTGGAACTCTAACGTAGTGTTGGTTGGAAGAAACTGGATGTAGCTTCACGGTTTTGAAGTGAACCAGTATAAATTGTTTGTGTATTGATTCTCAATCTCTATCCTCTTCATTTCAACTGTTTCTTGATTCATTTGCTTGACCAACAAAGTCAGTTTTGATTCATTGAATTCCTTGGGGCTGAGCTACTTGATTGAATAAGGTTTCTAGGTTTTGAAAAGTGATAAAGATCCTAGAAACTCTGATTTTGATTAAAGAAATTTTTAATATACCAAGACTTAACCAATTCACCCCTCTCTTGGTTAAGTGTGAAGTATTCATATTCTTTTCAATTGGTATCAAGAGCTGGTTCTTGAAAGTTACTCAAGATCACTATTTTCTTTCAAAAATGAATACCTCACAAATAAATTTCAAGGAAGGTGCTTCCTTAAACAGACCTCCTTTGTTTGAAGGGGAGAATTTCAGTTTTTGGAAAAATAGGATGAAGATCTTTATTCAATCAAATGACCCAGGTGCTTGGAATGCAATAGAGAAAGGTCCCGTGGTGTCCATCAAAACTGTTGGCAATGATATGGTTCCCAAAGAATGGGATGAGATGAATGATGTTGAAAAAAGGGTTGTTCAATATGATTTTAAGGCCAAAAATATGATAACCTCTGCACTTTCCTCTGATGAATTTTTTAGAACAGTTAGATGCACAAGTGCTAAGGAGATGTGGGAGATGTTGGAGATTACTCATGAAGGAACTAAAGAAGTAAGAAGATCAAGGAAGCATTCATTGATCCATGAGTATGAAATGTTTAAGATGAACACAAATGAAAGCATTTCCCAGCTCCAAACAAGATTCACACACATTGTCAATCATCTCTTGGGACTTGGAAAGACTTTTGATGTTGAGGAATTAAACATCAAGATCTTGAAGTGTCTCACTAGATCTTGGCAAACGAAGGTGACAGCAATCAAAGAATCCAAGGACTTGTCCAAGATGTCAATGGCTGCACTTTTTGGTAAGTTACTTGAATATGAATTAGAATTGTCTCAACTAACTTGTGTTGAAGATGCAGAAAAGAAAGACAAAGGAATTGCTCTAAAAGCTGCAACATCTAAAGTGGAAAAAGAGGAAGAATCAAGTGATGAGGAAGATGAGGAAAACTTGAACTTAATAGTCAAAAAGTTTAGCAAGTTTTTAAAGAAAAACAAGGGCAAAAGATTCTCAAGAAACTCCAAGAACAACAACAACAACAACAATAGCAAGAAGATTGATAGCAACTTTACATGCTTTGAATGTGGGAAACCTAGCCACATCAAGTTTGAATGCTCAATCTACTTGAAGAAGCAACAAGGGGACAACAAAGCAAAGAAGGAAGGGAAATCTAGAAGAGCATATATAGCTTGGGAAGACAATGACTCAACAACTTAAGAATCCTCCATTGAAATTGAGGAAGCAAACATGTGTCTTACATCCATTGTCAATGAAGATGATGATGATCTCTTAAGTGAAGAGGATGAGGTAAATTCTGAACTTGATCAAGCTATTAGTGCTTTTCAAGAAATGCATAAAGAGGCACAAAAACTTTCAAAATCTAACAATAAGCTTAGAAAGAATATTGAACATCATCTTGCTAAGATTATTGAACTACAAGCTGAGATTTGCAACTTGAAAGAAGAAAATGAAAAACTTGTTTCAAGTTACAAATCAAATGGTTGTATATGTGCTTCTTCTTCTACAAGTGTTGACAAATATGATATGTTGCAAAAGGTCTTTGATGAGTATAGAATTAATCAAGAAGAGAAATATATGCATCTCCTTTCAAAGAATAACAATTTGATTGATCTCTTGCAAAAATTGTACAAAGGAAAATGTGATCTCAATGAAATGCTTAGTGCACAAAAATATGCTGGAGATACTTCTGGATTGGGGTATAAATCAAACTCTAAATCTGTCTAAAAGACAACATTTGTGCCTCCAAAACAGAAAAATAAAAAGAAGTCAAGGATCAATCAAAATGCCTTCTTTAGAAGATCACCAAGAGTTGTTATTTGCAACTATTGTATGAAGAGAGGACACACATCCTATAAATGCTTTGCAAGAAGATTTTATGTGCCAAATGGAGAATGCATTTGGGTGGAAAAGAAAAAGAAAGTCACTAACCCCTATGGACTCAACCTCAATTGGGTACCTTCTTTTATAAATTGATTTAATTTTTGCAGATATGTCTTAGAGTTGGATCCTCTTTATGGTATCTTGATAGTGGATGCTCTAGATATATGACGGTTGACAAGTCTTTGCTCACAAATCTTGTTCCTAAAGATGGAGGCTTTGTCACTTATGGAGATAACAACAATGGTAAGATCATTGGTGAAGGCAACATTGGAGATAGCTTCAATACCAAGATTAGCAATGTTCTTTATGTGGATGGTTTGAAGCACAATTTTCTAAGCATAAGACAACTATGTGACAAAGGTTTTAAAATTTCATTCAATGAGAATTGTTGTATGATATGTGATGGCCAAAATGGTGAAGTAATCCATATAGGAAAAAGGAAAGGTAATATCTATGTACTTTCTATTGACCATGCACTCTTTCACAAAACTTCATGTTTAATGAGTAAGTTAGATGAGTCTTGGTTGTGGCATAGGAGAGCTAGTCACATCAACATGCACCATATGAACAAACTTATTAAAAAGGACTTAGTGATTGGTTTACCAAAACTCAAGTTTGAAAAGGACAAACTTTGTGATGCATGTCAAAAGGGGAAACAAACTAAAATCTCTTTTCAAAGCAAAAATGTTGTTTCCACCTCTAGACCACTTGAATTACTACACATTGATTTGTTTGGTCCTTCTAGAACTATGAGTTTGGGTGGCAATTATTATGGACTTGTCATTGTTGATGATTACTCTAGATTCACATGGATTTTGTTTTTGAAATCCAAGAGTGATGCTTTCAATGCTTTTAGAAAATTGGCCAAACTTACTCAAAATGAAAAAGGAAGCAAAATTATCTCAATAAGGAGTGATCATGGTGGAGAATTCCAAAATGAATATTTTGAAAAATTCTGTGAAGAAAATGGAATCAACCACAATTTTCAGCTCCAAGAACACCTCAACAAAATGGTGTTGTGGAGAGGAAAAATAGATCCCTTGAAGAAGGTGCAAGAACTCTTCTTAATGAGACTAATTTGCCTAAATCTTTTTGGGCTGATGCAGTAAGAACAGTTTGCTACACCTTGAATAGATTGCTAATAAGGCTTATCTTAAAGAAAACTCCTTATGAGCTATACAAGGGTAGAAAACCAAATATTTCCCATTTGAGAACCTTTGGCTGTAAGTGTTTTGTGTTAAATAATGGCAAAGAATCACTTGGAAAATTTGATGCCAAAGCTGATGAAGCCATTTTTCTTGGATATTCACTACAAAGCAAAGCATATAGAGTTTTCAATAAACGAACATTATGCATGGAAGAATCAGTTCATGTTATTTGTGATGAATCTAATCCCTTTAAAGAGGAAAAAAAGTGTGATATTGATGCAGGTCCTATGGAAGAATTCATTCAATTAAATGACTCATTGATGAAAGAAAAGGAAGAACCAAGGGCTGAAACAGAACAATCAACACCTAGACATGTGCCTAAGGATTGGAGAACAACAAGAGATCTTTCCCTTGATAACATCATTGGTGAAGTTTCAAAGGGAGTTTCTACTAGATCTTCATTAAAAAATCTCTGTTGTGACATGGCTTTTGTATCACAAATTGAACCAAATAGTATTGATCAAGCATTATTAGACGAACATTGGTTAATGGCAATGCATGATGAGTTGAATCAATTCAAAAGAAATGAAGTTTGGGAGTTAGTCCCTAGAACATCAACTCATAAACCTATTGGCACTAAATGGGTTTTTAGAAATAAGCTGGATGAAAGTGGAATCATAGTAAGAAACAAAGCTAGATTGGTTACTAAGGGATACAACCAAGAGGAAGGCATTGACTATGATGAAACTTATGCTCCAATAACCAGATTAGAAGCCATTAGGTTATTGCTTGTGTAATAACCTAGGTTTAATAAATAAGAGAAAAGAAAGAAAAGTTTAAAATTTGCTGAATTCCGTCAGAAAAAGCGTTAGCGACGGATTTTGCGACGGAATTAGCGACGGATTTTGCCTGTGAATAGTGCCACGCCAGTAGCGTGGGAATCCACGCTAGTAGCGTGGGAGACGCGCCTGGTTGGCGCGGTTAGCGTGAATTATGGCGCTATTAGCGCCAGAATGGCCCTGGAAGCCATTTCTTGCGCATTCTTGGCGCTGATAGCGTGGGAATGGCGCTATTAGCGTGGGAACGCGGACTGGGGGCCTATAAAAGGCCATTTTTACGAAATTTGGGATAAAAGGCTTCATTTTCTTCTTCCTTGAGCCTAAAACCTCCATTGATGAGTTTGAGAGCTTCGTATCTCCTCCATCTTTCATCTAAACACCTCCGACCCAACTGAGAAAGTGATCAGAGCCCCGAGATAAGAGTAAACCCCCGATTGATTCTTGAGAATAGCTGAGAAACAGTGAGATTTGATTTCTCTGAGAGAACCTTTGAGAGCTCGGAATTTAGAGGCAAAGGAGGCCTTGATTGAGCAAGCTACCTTAGGGAAAGCGATTCCCTGGTGTTTCTGAACATCACAGAGGTAAGAAACTCGAGCTTTAACCGTTGGTTCTGTGTATTGGATTTTGAGGTTTTGGGGTTATCTTAAGGGGTGTTTTTGGAGGTGTTAGAGTCGTTTTTAGGCTCGGACTCTGTAGAGTATTATGCTCAGAGGACTGTTCTAAGGAAGTTAGAGCCTTCAGAAATAATTACTGATGAAGTTTGATTTTGGCTCTGAGTATGTATGAGCAGAGATAAAAGACTAGTAGTATGACTAGTATGAACCTTAGAGCAGTTGACAAAGTTGCTCAGGAGACTATATAGATGAGATTGACCGGTTGAAATTAGTGATGATGAGAAGTTGGGTTTAGGCTATTGTTAGCAGAGATATACCTTATGTTAGCCTGATTAAAGTCTTAATAGAGGCTCTGAAGCTTTGTGTAGGCTAAGTAGAACCCTTGTGAAGGTTCTGAGATCACTTGTACAGTGATTAGTATATGTTTAGAGAGAGGATGATAGTTTCCTTTCGTTTGAACGGCCTAGAACCGTATTTAATGTGTTATATGCGTGTTTTATGTAGGACGTGAGCTTGATAGCTCTGGTGGTGTAGACCACGAGACCGGGAGAGCCGGTGATCTGTCTAGAGCAGGTAAGCTCTTGGTCCTTAATTGTGTATCCTTTGCTGTGTTCCACCATATATCCGCTGGGATTATGGTTATGATATGTGTTTATGCTAGTATAGGAATGAGTATAATGCTGGGAATTAATGGTAGATATTATCTGAACCCTATGAAAGGGTAGCTGATGTTTTATATTTGATCTGCTATGCTTGAAATGTGAATTGAACCCTGTGATGGGGGATTGATATGCATGGCTATGATGTGAGTAAATTGTGGCATGACTAGGTGAATGTAAGCTCTTGGTTCTTGCTTGTAATTCCTTTGCTGTGTTCCACCTTACTCCTAAGGGGGTTGATGATTCTGTTGTGCTGTTATGCATATGTTATTGATTGGTTATTGGTCTGATTGGCTGAGAAGTGATGATTGTGCCCTATGAGAGGGAAATGACTGTAATTGGATTGTGATGCTTGTCTTTTGGTTTGGATCCAGAGAGGGATGATTATGATTTGTTTAGCTGGAGATAAGCATGATTGATTGTGGAATCCTATAGTAATAGGATAAATGACATGTGATGGATATAGGCCTGATATGAGATGTTTCCTGTAAGATAGAGGCCGGCCCGGTATATAGGAGTCCTCCATACGTGGTTGTACCTATATATTTTCGGGGTGCCTATGGTAGAAGCCGGCCCGGTATATAGGAGTCCTCCAGACGTGGTTGTACCTATATATTTTCGGGGTGCTTCTGATAGATAGTAATTATTGAGACAGGATATGAGTTGTAGCTCATGATAGAGGAGCCGGCCCGGTATATAGGAGTCCTCCAGACGTGGTTGTACCTATATATTTTCGGGGTGCTTCTGATAGATAGTGAGTTCCTGCCATGAGATGTCCTAGTATATATTGGATCCTCTGTGAGTGGGGATCGGCATATATATGTCTAGAGGAAAACCTTCGCAGGATGATGATGATAGGTGATAAATGATGATGATAGATGATAGATGATGATGATAGGTGATAAATGATGATGATAGATGATAGATGATGATGATAGGTGATAGATGGTGATGACCATCGGAAATCGCATGGATATTGACAGATGATTGTGCATTGACTGTTTATGTGCTGATTGAATGAATTGTTAATGATAATTATGATGTTTCTGTCTGTGTATCTGTTGGCAGTGAACCAGGGGAAGGAAATACCTTCAAGGGCCCTGAGTTTACTGAGATTATTATCTCACCCCGTTTGTGGGACTTATATTTCAGGTGATTCATCAGGAGGGGTAGATAGATCCAAAGGCAAGAAGCCTATGCAGGGATAGTTGCTGCTTGTACACCTTAGGCTAGATAATATGAGCATGTGGTTCTGGTATTTTGGTACTTAGCCTTTGGTATTGTTTTTGATGTACCCTGATGAGATATTTGTATATGTTGGTATGTTTTGAGTTCCTGTATATGGTGTACCCTCATTTGAGGATAGGATATGAGATAACCGGGTACTGGATGCCTTTTATTTTGTACAAATACAGTTAGAATATTTTGAGGGGGGAATGTACATAGTTATGTATATTATTTTAAATGCTTATAGATAGTAATATTATAGTTCTATCTGTCGTCTTTCAAGTTGTATAGGTATCTGGATCATTAAGGTTTTTGTGGCTTCCGGCATTCGTTTACTTTATTATCTATACGTACCATACATAATGAATCAAGAAATATGGTTTTGAAATGTTTCCGCTATGTATTTAAATAAAGTTTTAAGCGCTAATATGATATTATGAATGATAATACACCGGGTGCACACGGGGTGTTACAGCTTGCATATGCTTGTTTGATGAATTTCAAATCGTTTCAAATGGATGTCAAAAGTGATTTCTTAAATGGATACATTGAAGAGGAAGTTTATGTAGAACAACCTCCTGGATTTATTGATTATAAACATCCAAATCATGTTTACAAACTAAGAAAAGCATTGTATGGTTTGAAACAAGCACCTAGATCTTAGTATGAAAGGTTAAGTAAATTTCTGGTTGAACAATCTTTCATAAGAGGTCAAGTTGATAAAACCTTGTTCATAAAGAGAAAAGGAAATGATATACTATTAGTTCAAATTTATGTTGATGACATAATTTTTGGTTCAACTAACACATCAATGTGCATAGAATTTTCAACTACTATGTAGGGTGAATTTGAAATGTCAATGATGGGAGAACTCACATTCTTCTTGGGATTACAAGTCAAGCAACTAAAGAGTGGAACCTTCCTAAGTCAATCAAAGTACTGTCAAGAGATGATTAAAAATTTTGAAATAGAAAGTTGCAAGGAAGCTGCAACACCTATGGCAACTTCTACTTATCTTGACATAGATGACAAAGGCAAAAGTGTTGATGAATCCAAATACAGGGGAATGATTGGTTCCTTGCTGTACCTCACTGCTAGTAGACCTGATATAATGCTAAGTGTTTGCTTGTGTGCTAGATATCAAGCCAATCCCAAAGAATCTCATCTAACAGCAGTCAAGAGGATTCTTAAATACCTCAAGTCCACACCAAAGGTTGGACTTTGGTATCCAAAAGGTACACCTATCAGCTTACTTGGATATTCTGATTCTGATTTTGCAGGGTGCAAGTTGGATAGAAAGAGCACAAGTGGAACTTGTCACTTGCTAGGAAGCTCATTAATCTCTTGGCACTGCAAGAAGCAATCATGTGTGGCATTATTCACTGCTGAAGCAAAATACATATCAGCTGGAAGCTGTTGTGCACAAAGCCTTTGGTTGAAACAACAACTTCAGGACTTTGGTGTTGAACTAAAAGAAATACCTCTGCTGTGTGATAATACAAGTGCCATCAACATTTCCAAGAATCCCATCATGCACTCCAGGACAAAGCATATTGAAATCAGACATCACTTCATCAGAGACCATATCTAAAAGGGTAACATCAAAATTGAATTTGTTGAAACTAATTTTCAATTGGCTGATATATTTACCAAACCCTTGGATAGAGATAGATATTACACTCTAAGAAACATGCTAGGCATCTTGATGAATCCAATATTTGCTAGTGTAGGCTTGATTTGTACTAAAACATGAGAAATACTTGAATGTTTGCTTGATCATCATGTGCATTCTGAAATTCGAAGTTGTGCTGCATAAGAACTGTTCAATCTGCATATTCCACTGTGATAATCGATTAAGTCTTGGAATAATCGATTAAATTCATTTAAAAAGCCATTGGGAATTTAGCTTATGTAATCGATTACACAAGCGAAATAATCGATTATTCTACATATAATTCCTTTTCAGAAAAATCCATTCCACTGGAATAATCGATTAAACCAACGAAATAATCGATTACACAAGCTTCCAAAGGTTCTACAAAATATCACTCCCATTGGAATAATCGATTACCTTATGGAATAATCGATTAAATTGCTTAGAAACTTATTGAAACTTGCATTTGTACTGAGATAATCGATTACATTTGAGGATAATCGATTACTCTTCATCTTCCTCAACTGTATTCTTATGAATTAATCGATTACGTCACGAATTAATCGATTACAGCATACTGTAAAACTGATTTTCCTAAAGATATAATCGATTACTTAACGAAATAATGGATTATTCACGGAGTTACTCCAAAATCTGAAAGATTTTCTTGGAAATTGTAACTGCCCAACTGACACCAAATTCAAATTTTGAATCTTCTGTGCCTTCAATTATGTGATCAATGCGTGGTAACTGTTTTTCATTTTCAAATTCAAAACTTGGAGCCTAAATTCTTCTATAAATACAGCCTATGTCTTGTGCAGAATTCACACCTTACTCATATTCCTCCTTAAGCATTTCTGTGTCTCTCTCTCTTAGAGTTAGAAACCTAGTCTTAAGCTTTCTCTTCTTCTGAAACCATGTCTGCACCTAAAAGACCAAGATCCTCCAAAAGAAAAGCTGAATCCTTTAACCCAGCAGCAAATAGGTTAGATCATTGGTTCTCCAATGAGCAAGACAAGATGACCTACCTTCAATTCAATGCTACAAAACTAATAGGTCCTCCCAAATACCTCTCCCTAGACTGGTTTAGTAATGAGGGTTTCCAGTTTTCTGCCTACATAGAACCCCAAGCTCTTAGGAAATTTGTGGAGATGAAGAGTACATTTTACCTTGAATTGGTCAAGGTATTCTATACTTGTGCCAAATTCTCAATGGAAGGGACAATCATAACCCAAGTCAATGGGGTAGCCATAGAAATAACCCAAGAAATATGGGAAGAGGTTGCTGGCCTCACTTTTGATGGTGAAATGAGGTTTGAAGAAGAAGTGGGTGGGTACAATAGGATTGATACCTATAGGGGGATGCTTCTTGATCCTCAAATGAGGTTGAGGCTTAGGCTAAGCACTGGACCCATGACCCACGAGGATAGACTTCTCCATTACATCATCACCTACATTTTCACCCTTAGAGCAACCAATCATGCCCAAGCCATTGATGATGATCTACAACTTGTCTATGCCTTGAAGAATGGCATTAAGATGAATTGGATACTTGTTCTCCAGGAGATTATGTTAAAATCTAAGAGGTTAATGAACTACCATTTCCCATATGCTGTCCTCATATCAAGGTTCATTGACTACTTCCAAGTGGATGTTTCTAATGAGGTGGTTGACAACACCAACTCTAGCAACAACCTCATCAAGGAGAAGCATCTCACCAAATTAGGGATGACCAAGACCCCTCTTGGATGGCAAATGGTTGGCCAACCACTTCCTGCTCCTGGTTGTAACAACCTAAAATTATTCTAGATATTGTATTTTTATTAAGGTTAAATTTTTAAAAAATCGTTAGATAATTTTTATTGCTATTTTATTTTTACTGAACGGGTCCTAGTATAAATTCCAAAACGTATAGATTATAGAAGTTGTTACACTGATATATATATTATAAGTAGTCACAGTCCTTGTTACAAAAGTCATTATTAAACAAGTACAGGATTTTCCATACACCGGCCTACTTCATATCTTCATTTCTACACCATCACCAATCCAGGGCATCAAGGAAATTGACCACTATTGCCATCTAAAAAAGATGAAACAAATCTAGTGAGAAATAAAAATTTCTCAGTAGGCAAAAACTAAACCACCGAACACGTTAGTATGTTAGTAAATAATTAATATATTCAAATGAAGTAATAAAATAATTATGCAAACTATATGGATGCATGAGATGAATTTTCCCAGAGTGCACATGGCTTCTACATATCATACTGTATGTAGCTACACCTCGTACTGGATGTAGACGCTGCGATCGTCTTACGCAAACATGCATGATTTTTGCCATATATTTGCACATGGTCACTACATATCGTAGTGTATGTAGTATCAAATTTTGTTTCACAAATCTCGTACTGGACTTGGAAACATGAATCAACATATCATCAGTCAAAATCCATTCATAATAAAATCCATAAGCAAAATACATACCATCTTATGGAAAAATTGTTGTTGTCATAACATCATACGTACCACAAGTATGGTTAAACCACCATACCTTATTCAAATAAGATCATTACCACTTAGGCATGAGCTTTGAATATTGTCAAGCTATAAAAAATCATGTTAGTAACCTAACTAATAAACCACAATATATCTCTAAAATAATTTCTAACACCTTTAAACTTTCACAAGAAAATTATAACCTAGCATGCATTTTAATCTTCTTTCACCTACCACCTTGCTACTTCATCCTCAAATTTAATCACTCAAACATTTGAACCATTTAACTACATACCATTCAACCTCTACTTCAAAAAAATTAATTCAAAATGGTCCCATAATAAAAATATTAACAAACAGCCCAAAGGTCATCAAATCACTCACAAATATCATCAAATGTGATTCCAAATATCACTAATATTTCAACCTATAAATCATCACCTATCCTATGGTTAAAATCAACATTTCCACATCATAAAATAACCCTCAAATGACATGAAATTACAGCCTAAATAATAGCCATAAATCTGTACATTTAAGCATGTAAATTAATCCAAATCAATTCTTAATTAAAGATTGAAGCCTAGCCTACCTCAAGTGAGTTTGAGTTTGAAATGGAAATAGATTAAGGGTTGTCTCCTTTGGCTGTCTTCCTTGGAATATTCTCTAAGAAATGATGTCTTGAAAATAAAATGGCTGAGTGGTAAATGATGTCACGGTTGGAAGCAAAAAGATGTAAAAAGAAAAAGCTTTTCAAGAAATCAACAAGTGACCATGGGATGTATGCTATACGTGCAATGTTTTCTACTCCCTAGCTATTTATACTTCTTTAATTAGTTGGGTTTTAATTGATTTAGTTGAGTTATAACTAAATTATGATTTAGTTTAGTTAGAAGTTAACTAGGTAATCATTACTTTGGAGGATATTTATGACTAACCTTATATTGACTTTGCTTTGTCTTGGTCAATGATTCTTTAATCCATTGGTTTGGGGCAGTTGGCTTCTTGTACGTGGGATAGGGTTGGGTTGCTGAGTTATTTACTTGGCTATCCTACTTCCACATACACACAAGGCCATATTATATAATTTTTCATTCAGCCTTAAAATTTTTTTACAGCAACTACACCTTCATGTTTATTTCTTTTGGCTTAGTGTTTAAGTGCAAGATTCCTTTATTTATTGTTCCATGTGCACGTGGAAAGGGACCTTTTAGGAGTCCACTTTTGATTGGTCTAGTTGTTGGCTGAAGCTTCTAGCTTTTGTGTCAAAGTTTTAGGAGCTACAAATTGCCAAGTACTAGATTTTTCTACAAAAATGTTTCACAGCACATGGTTCATTCATGGTTTATTCTGTACCAATCTACTAGGCCATAGATTCTCATCATTTAGTATGTTAAACTAGACTTCCTAAGATTTCCAACAAGGTATCACATGCTTGATTTGGAGTTATAAAACTTTGGCTATAACCTTTTTAATCTAGACTTCATAACTGCCAGCAAGCTGAGAAATTCCATACTGGCATCTATTAAGGTTTTGATTACTGCAATCAGTACACAAACTATATTTATCTGAAATTTTGATATGTTGTAGTAGACATCTAGATATTTAATTCAATATATTATACACTAAATTTGGATAAGAATTGAGAGAGAAATAAATTTCTCAATTCGGGTGGCAGAAACTATTTTTGAATGTGGACAGCTTTCAATGGTGTGTTTTAAAATAAATTTTTATCCTATTATCTTCGTATTCAAGTATTATCACACTTCCACAATTCAATCATAAATATGATTCATAGTATAATTTTGAGGATGTTACACTGGTCAAGGAGATGATGCTGAAGATGATGATGATGATGAAGATGCTGCTCCTGCTGCTCCATCCTACAGTCCCTTTGAATCCTTAATGATTCAAAAGATGGATGCTATGTTATCACTCCATCATGTACATAGGGCTGAGACCAATACCAACCTTGAAGAAATTAGATCCAGAATTGAAACATAGAGGCTAGGATCATCCTTGACTACTCTGGAAATGAGGAATAGACTTCTAGGATTTTCTGCTTTCTTTTACTCTATTTTTTTTTTGTTTCTTTTCTATTTTTGTTTTTCTCAATGTACTGCAGTTCCATTGTTAATGACTGAAATTTGCTTTCTCTCTTATCCTTTTTGGTTGTGCATTATACATTTTTGACTTTGATAAGCCAAATAGGGGGAGAAATAATTGAATTTGGACATGCTCTGCCACTTACTCTGTTCTACCCTGTTTTTTGTTCAAAATTGTGCCCAAAATTTGACTTGAATGAATTGTGAAATTTAGGGGGAGCTGAGTGCTTAAAATGAACTTATTTAGCCTATAAATCTTGTAAATGAATGTTGAATGAATCACAGATGCTTTTAACACTTGTTCTTGGCAAATGAATTGGAAATTTTTCAGGTTTGTAAAGCTCAAGCTTTTCCCAATTTGGTTCCTCAATTAACTTCAAGTCCAACCGGTAATCAATTAAAGATTTGGCATGTTGAAAGCCAAAAACGGGGAGATTGTTGGATTAGAGGGGACCTACTTAAAGAATGCAAAGGATCTTTGATTCAAGCATTGGTTTCGATCTTTCAACAAGCAATGGATGCCTTGAAGATAATTTAGTGTGAAATGTGTAAAAGAAAAGCAATTCTGGTAATCCAAATGCATTGCATTCATTGAATCCATAATTAACTTAATTGGTTTCATAAAAATCACAAGGCTTTGATAATTTGACTAAGTTTTTAAACTGATTCAATTGTTTTTGGAAAAAATGCAAAGTGCACTGTAATAATCGATTACATAACGAATTAATCGATTATTTGCTTTGTTTTCAAACCTGGAAAAGCTTTCATGAACACTTTAATCGATTAAAATTATTTGTAATCGATTACATAAGTTTTTTGAAAAAGATGGTTCTACTGGAATAATCGATTACCAGTATTCGTAATCGATTACACAACGTTTTAAGAAAAACATGTTGTACTGGAATAATCGATTACCATGTTTCGTAATCGATTACACAAGCTTTTTATAAAATACAGTGCTACTGGAATGATCGATTACAACTCGAAATAATCGATTATTTTGCTTGTTATTCAAACCCAGAAAACTCCTGAACATTTTAATCGATTAAAATGGTGATTTAATCGATTACATAAGTGTTTTAATCGATTATATGGCACGTTTAATCGATTACAGACAGTTACAAAAAGCTGTTATAAATAGGATTGATGCTCAGCTGCTTTGATAACTTAGTGGAACATTACCCATACGTATTTTCTGAGCTTAAACAGTCTTGTGAGCATTCTAAAGTGTTTTCTGAAGGTTTAATTGTGTCTTGCTCAATTGTGCATTGATCATGTGTGTTTAAGTCATTCTTGGAGCTTGAAACCATTTCAAGATTAAGGAAAGTTGTGCTTATTGTCTTTTAATCATTCAACCTAATCTGGTAACTTCATTTTGCATTGCATACTTTGGATCATCAGGTTGTTTCTCTCCTTAATCTGATTGTAATTTTCGTTTTGAATTTTCTTTGTAACTTGGCTATTGCAATTGAGTTCTTGCTTGTAACTAGAGAAGGGGTTCTCTAGGTGGAAGAATTGAGTAGTGTTCTTAGGTTCTTGTCTCTTAGAATCTAATAGGGTTTTAGATTTCTGTACTTTATCTAGGGTTCATAAAGGGAGACATTGTAATTGATTGTAAGAACTGAAAACTATAATAGTGGAACTCTAACCTAGTGTTGGTTGGAAGAAACTGGATGTAGCTTCATGGTTTTGAAGTGAACCAGTATAAATTTTTTGTGTATTGGTTCTCAATCTCTATCCTCTTCATTTCAACTGTTTCTTGATTCATTTGCTTGACCAACAAAGTCAGTTTTGATTCATTGAATTCCTTGGGGCTGAGCTACTTGGTTGAATAAGGTTTCTAGGTTTTGAAAAGTGATAACGATCCTAGAAACTCTGATTTTGATTAAAGAAATTTTTTATATACCAAGACTTAACCAATTCATCCCCCCCCCTCTTGGTTAAGTGTGAAGTATTCATATTCTTTTCACATCTATCCTAAGAAGAAGTTGTACTAACCCTCAAGGACCCAATAAGATATGGGTACTAAAATTGTTATTATCTTATTATGCAGAGTTTGACTATATGCTAAATACAAGTGGTAGTAGAGAATAAGGAGTCTTTTAAGGAAAAGCCTATTTCCCCACTTGTTGAAGCATTTGTGTAGAGAAGGAGATTTTTGAATAGATTAAAAAATATGATGAGAAAGAGATCTTTGAATAGATTCTGAAATATGATGAGAAGGTGTATTATGAAGATGCTCATAATACAAATGAAGAAAGCCATTCTGAGCCAGTTCAAAATGAGGAGACCAAGTAGGAAATCCCACCAGAAGAGATTGAAGAGTCTGAAGAAAAGCTTCTAAGGAACCATTAGATTATGGTTCTTACCATGATCTATTAGAACATCATTTTGAGGAGGAGAAACATGAAGAGAAAGCTCATTCAGAGAATCAAAATGAGGAACAAGTAGTTGATGAATGTAGTGAAATTGCTCATAATGGAGAGGAAGAAGGTCAGATAGTTGATGTTTAGAAGGCTGATGATCAGAATGAAGACATCCATTTTTATAAGGGTGTGGAGGCTACTGAAGTTTAGAATCCTGTTGTTCTTTGTAACACCCTGAAATTTTACAAGTAGAAAGATATTTGTGTTAATTAATTGTTTAAAATAAATCTTGAAATCTGTTACAGTGTTTTGCATGGGTGTTTGTGCGTAAAAGGTGAAAGTCAAATTTTGTGGCTGAGATAAGCTATCCGTACACGCATAGAAAAAATGGTGGTGACTATGGTGGCTGTTCGGTCACGCAAGTGGGCAACTATGGTGGCTGTGATAGCTGGCTGAATCAAGTTGTTGGCAACTTGCCTCAATGCTTCGTCAATAAATAAGCCTGAAGCGAAAGAATGGTTCACTCTCACTTCTGGACGTGTTTTTCTTCTTTTTCTCTCTCTAAAAATATTTGCACCAGAAATATTTCTCTTCTCCCACCTTCTGTACCACTTAAATTCTCAAGAACCACTGTAGTAGCAGCGGAAAATCCTCTCTGTTAAGAAGAATTCATGAACAAAGCTTAACTTTCATCCTTGGTCGCTGTGAAAACGAGTGTTCAAACAAAACCCACGTGAAAAGAATCCCTGTTTAGGTAAGGGGAGTTTATTGTGTTAATAATGATTTTTGATATCATGGTTGGGTTAAAATGTGTATCTGTTGTTTAATATGCTGTGTAAGATATATTGATGGTGTCTATAAATGGTGTGAGGAAGACGACTACCGGGATGGGTAGGCCGAGTTATATATCCCTTGTGATGTGATGGCGGCTACCGGGATGGGTAGGTCGAGTTATATATCCTTGTGACGTGATGTCAGCTACAGAGATGGGTAGGCCGAGTTATATATCCTTTGTGTGGTGATGTTGGCTACCGGGATGAGTAGGCCAAGTTATATATATCCCATGTGATGTGATGTCGACTATCAGGATGAGAATGTCGAGTTGTATGGTTTAAGTAGCATGCATGTGTGCATGTAGGACGTAACTTAGTCTTTGTATATCGGATTTCTTACCCGAAGTTGTTCCCTTAGAGCTATTAGAGCTCGTATCTTCTTGGGAATAGAGCCACCGAATTATTTACTCGGTAGAGCCCATGCCTTTTCTTTAAAAAGCTATTGGGTTCCTACTTCAACAAAGCTCGTACCTTTCTTTAAAGAATTACCAGGCTTCATTACCCGGACAACCTTGTGCCCTTGTCCGACCTTGTTCAGGATTATTACATTAGTTGTTAAGACTAAGTGCTAATCCAGACACCTAATATTGCACACTTATTCACTTGTTTGTAGTGTTTGTGAATGATGTTGATATTGACCATTGTATTGGCTTGAGTCATTAAATGCATTAATATCATGGGGGTGTATGACATTATCCTAACTGGGATGAGTTAATCCCGGACAGGGCCATACATTGATAGTGCCCATGGTAATCTAAATGCGTTTGGATATACATAAATACCCACGGGGGTGTATGATATTATCCTAGCCAGGACGAGTTGATCCTGGGGCTGGGTCATACATTGATGGAGCCGTGATGATATTTTATGTATTGACGTGAGATGCCGGGACCGGGTGGTTAACCTTGCAAGGATCACGATTAGTGCATCAGTGTACCCGAGATGGGTCAGTATATATGTATATGGGGGCGTATGATGTTATCCTACCCGGGTCGAGTTGAGCAGGGGCCTGCGTCATATGTTGATAGAGCCCATGTAAATACTTCATGCATAATGGAAATAGGATGGTGGCAGTAGGGTACAGAGGTACTAGAGGGGCATCTCTGTTTGGAACTCCCTTGTGACTCAGGGCTGATCACCATAAGGGGGGAGCGACCTGTGCACGACAGAGTGACCTTGACGAGCTTCTGCATCATTTTCCTAAGAGAGGCTATTTCCATGAGGATGGTACCACATTGTATTGACTAAGAGATAAGTCCGGAATATGCATCATGACTAGTCATTTTAAGATGAATTGTGAAATGTGTTTTGACGAGTTGTCCATGGTTGAATGCGTAATAAAATATTTGAATATTATTGTGATTTTACAATGTTCGAGTTGTCTTTTTATAACTACTGATATTTATTTAATTATTATTTTACATAATGGACTCACCTTTGCTTTGTTGTACCTTGTGGATTGGTACATGTGATGATCGCGAACCATGTTCGTGTGAGCAGATGGACAGCAGTAGGAGACCGAGAAGATGACCTATGTTGGTTGGAGCCACCAAGTAGCCGGGATATAGATGGGCTAGATCCCGGGCAAGGGTTGTATTTTTGTTAGTTACACCCCTTGTCCTAATGACTACACCTCAACGTTTTGCTAGTTATACCCCGTCATTTAAATCCTTGTTTCTTTTGAGAATTTTGTACAATTCAGACTTGGTTATTTATAATTACTACCAACTTATGATTATTAATATACAAGTATTATGATGTATTGCACCTTTGTGTATTCGAGTTTTGATTTGTGATATTGATTATACTTACGAAAAATTTACTACTATTTTTTATAAACAAACTTAAAGGAATTTTCAAATATAAATTACCATTAAAAGCATAATTAAGAGTATGATACAGTAGCGACGAGACGGATCGTTACATGTGACATCATACTTGAAGGAATCAATGAGAAGATATGAAGATCCTCACTCAAGAAGATAAATGAGAAGTCAAAGATAAAGAGCATGGCTGGAAGTTGCAAAGACTCATGAAGATTCTAAAAAAAGGGTTATGAACTCAAACCTCAACTTTAGAAGCTGAACTTAAATTAGTTATAGTGCACTACTCATAAATGGTATGGATATGTTCAATACTCAATGAGATACCCTACAAACTTAACATCTCTTGAATATTTACTTGTTTGATGAGGGTTTGGTGCTAAGAATATAGTTTATCTTTTGATAAATGTGATGTTTCTCTCATTTCTATTTTTGAAAATTAGCTTGTATGTGAATATGCTATTTTAACTAGTTTCAAAAAATGCATATTCATATAGCTTGTTTTTGGTCCAAAAAGAAGAAAAAGGTTTTGAAAACTTTTTGGTGAGGTCATTCTCCTTGAGCAACTAAAACTTCATTGGTTTTCAAGACTTGTTTGTCAAAAGCTTATTCAAGGGTGTTTCTATTTGTTTCATAAACACAACCCTTTGTTATGCACATTCTTATTCTAGTGAGAGAAGTTGGTATCCTATTTGGAAAGAGAAAAGTTGGTTCTCAAACATACAAGTTGTCATGTTTTTAAAGTTACTTGTTTTCAAGCTTGTTTGTGAAAGTGAATCTAAAGCTTGAACTCCTTTTTGAAAATAACTAAGCAAGGTTTGCATTATGTGTGGACCATTCATGGCAAGATTTTCATCTTTGATTTTTTTGTGAAAACATAAATTACATGAAAAATGAGATTCTACATTACTTGTTTTTGTTCTGCTGTATGGGTTGTAAATGCTATATCTCTTAGATGTGCACATCATGTTTTGGTCTTGAACTCTCTTTCTATGACTTGTGTGCATATATTTTAAACCACTTCATTTTTGAATATTGGACCATATCACACATGATTACATTAAGATGTTCCATTGTTGTTTTCCATGTCTATCATTTAAGTTTGGAACAATATGGATTATACTGTGCATATATGCTAGAACATATCTATCTTGTTGACTTTGTTCAAGATTATTTGCATATACTTATAGCATGTGAAAATTTTCTATACATGACCTCAAACAAAATGTCCATATGTGATCATTTTCTTAGATGTTCAAAACACATGTTATTCAAACCGAGTCATTGGGAACCACTTTCTGATGTTCAGAAAACTGAGAGAAAGAGGCACTTTCTCAGAAAACTTAGGGGTAGTAATTTGAGTTTGTGGAAACACTCATTGAAGTGAAATTCTTCACTAAAAGTGATCAAGAAACATAGAAGCATGAAATTCAAAGCATTTTGGTCTGCACTTTAGCTTTTAGACAAATATGGAGAATCGTATGTCTCTTATGCTTCCAAATGAGAGGGAGTTTTGATAAGGATGTGAATATTGTTATATCTTTACTGTGAGATGCCAAGAAATTCTTAGTTTACACATTAATCTTTCTACAAAGCTTTATATGAAGAAATCCTTTATTTCCTATAAATCCTTAGGTTAGAATAATCCAAGAAAAGTGTAGAAATTTTTAGGCATGTTCCTAGGATGGAATCCTTGTTATTCTTAGCAAGAAAAAGGCTCAAGTGCATTGGGTATTGAAAAGCACAATGAATATACTGCAAATAAACCAAAAGGGGGGGGGGGGGGGAGTGAATTGGTTCAAAATGATATTTAAAAAATTTTCTAAAACAACTTGCAGATTTGAAATCTGGATCGTATCACTCTTTCACCTTTTGTAAAACCAGAACTTTTCTTTCAATCAAGATCTACCTTGCTATGCATACAATGACAGAAATATTTGCTTTTGCTAATAATATTTTGATTACCCAAATACAAGCAATGAAAGAAACACAGAATCAGAATAAAAGACTCAGCAATTTATACTGGTTCACCTCACTAATATGGAGGCTACATCCAGTGTCTTCCAACCAACCAGGTTAGAGTTTTCACTATATCAAAAAATATCCTTTACAAGCAATTTACAAGTGATTATCTTTATCAACCCTAGATAAAGAATCTGAATTCTAAAACACTATTAGAAAACAAATCACAAAGATTCTGAGAATCCTACTCAGATCTTCAACCCTAGAGAACCCTACTCTAGAAAGCTTGAAATAATCACTTTGATATATTACAATACAACAAAAAATATTAGAACATCTAAAAAGAAAAGTTTCAAGATAAACACAACCTGTGATCCTTCATGTATGAATGAATGAAATGAATTGAGATTACCAATCAATCAAGTTGTACGAAATTCAATGCTTAGAATCAAACTCTTGATAAACCTTCTTTTCTTTAACACATCTTTTCAAAAACTCAGAAATCTTGATCTCACAAGATGTGTTTCAAACTCAGAATCAAATCAGAATCTTGAACACTTAGAAAGCTTAGTATCTTTTGGGTAAAACTTTTATGTTTTTAAATGATTCGTTCAATCTCTATTTATAGAAAACAGACTCACTAAGCTTTATATAAAACTGATTTAACTGACAATAATCGATTAAAATGACAACGTAATCGATTATTTACTCATATGCAATCGATTAAATTATCACATAATCGATTAATATGTTCTTGAGCCTTCTGGAAATATTTTCATGAACAAGATAATCGATTAAATCGATACTTAATCGATTAAAGCAGTCTTAGCATTTTTGACATATGAAGAAATAATCGATTACATAAGACTAGTAATCGATTAAACCAGTAAAGCTTAAAACAAGAACTCGGCCTGTGCAACATGAGCCTGGCCTTTGTAACATGAACTCGGCCTTTGTAATCGATTACAGAAAATGGTAATCAATTATTCCAATGATGCATGTTTTTCATATATAACTATGTAATCGATTACAAAAGGCTGGTAATCGATTAAATTGTTCTTCAAGGCTTATTCAGAAATAGTATGATATATTTAATCGATTAAAATTCTTGTCTAATCGATTAAAGTAGTAAAATTTTATTTTCCAAAAACCTTAACCATGACTACTTAGTTTCTTTTAAAAACATGAATAGCTTTAATACTTTAATGAAAACATGTATTCATGTTAATGATCATGTTCATGCAATGCAAGGATCACAATATTAGCATCTCATACACTTAATCAAATTATAATTTTCTTGGCATGTGAAAAGCTCAAAACTTTCTTCTAAGGCACAAGCTTCTTCTTTAGCTTCATCTTCTTATTGCTCCCCTTAATCAACAATCTCCCCCTCAGAATCAATAGGTATATATTGTTTTGAGAAATCATATTCACTGCACTATGCTTAGTGCATTTATGTGCATTTAAGAATAGGGAACAAAACTTGGGGATCATAGGTAACAAACCTTTTGTTTATACATGTCCAAACCCCTGGATTGTGTTATTATTCCCTTGTTAAGGAGACTCTATAGCCAAATAGATCCTTAGTTCTCCATGGATAAAAAGGGAGTGAGTCATTTGTAAGTTTCTTGAATCCTACATCCTCCCTTTTGATAGATGCCAAAAGGGAGAGAGAAAAAAATATGAAAGATATGATCTGATATTATATGAATATGAAAGATATGTTTGTGCCTTATTGCTTTATATGTTTTATTAATTCATATCTTTGTTTGAACAAAATGTCTTCATATATGCTTTTTATGCTTAATGAATATTTGTCATATGTTGAAATGGATGCATAGATTGAGGGGAGTTGATTATAATTTGTCATATGTTGAGAAACCCCCCAGAAGACTTAGATTTGTTCAAAGTTTTTTCATCATAAAAAATGGGGAGATTGTTAAGCCCAAAATCCTTGGCGTTTTAATTATGACAAACCTTTTGGACACAAATCATAAGCCTTATGAATTTATGCCTACTGATGATTTTGCTTAAGTGTATCTAGAAAAGAAATTTTTTGTAAAGAACAACAATTGAAGTAAACTCAGGGATGTCATGAGTCACTCAGAAAGGATGATAAGATTGGAAGCTCAAAAGAAGACTCAAAGTATCATTGGCTGCATACTGCAATGAAGAAGTCAACATGATCATTGGATGAAGAGAAAAAATTCAATCCATGAGAAGTAATAAAAAAACTAAAGGACAAGAAGAATGTTTCAAACATGAAGATCTGCACAATGAACATGACATGAAGAACAACATTGTTGCAACATACTAAGAATGAAATTTCATCAACAGGATGAGTTCATTCTAGACATTGTATCTGGAGTTCAAGAAATGCAATTGAGCTGTTCTTGATGATTATGTAAATCTTGAAGAAATATCTTCAACTTTCATGAACAAGTTGTGGTATGATACTATCTGGATCATGGACAAAATTAAGCCTGAAGTTTCAGACACTGGTCTGCTTGGGTAACTTGATATATGTGCAGTAATTTGAAGATTTCCTGAGGTATAAAAGTGAATTTGAGATTATCTCAGTGGATGTGGAAATCTAAGGTAAAGATATACATCTATCATGCAGAAGTCATGGGCTAATAAGCCTTGGATCTTGGAAGAAACTGATCATGAAGATAAAGATGTCATTTTGTCCTCACAATATAACATAATTGCAATGCTTTGAAGATTGCTTATGTTATAGTGGGCCAAATGACATGAGACTAGTGCCTGAATGTCAAGGATTAAATTCTCTACAACTTTCACAAAGACATCAAAAACTATTTTGGCCATTCAAAGGGTCAAAGAAATAAAAAATAATAGCAAGTATAACATGCTACAACAAGCTCACAACAAAATGTTTGGAATACAAGTCTGTCATGTCAATTAATCAAAGTATTCCAATAAAAAGAACATTCGGTGTCTTTCCATCTATATTAATAACTATCTCAAAGCACAACATTAAATTCAGGAAATCTATGCAAGCCAAAATATCTACAAATGAAAGATATACAAGGAGCATAACATAGCAAATGCTCTAATGAGTTCAGAACAAGCTCAAAATGGATGTCTCAACTATGCTTTCATGTGAGAGGCTTCAGAAGATTTGAAAGAAGCCCATCTCTATGATGAAGTCAGTGCTTCCCTTAGAAGATTTCAATCTTATCATGATGCAAAGACATCAAGAAGGCTTTACTCAAAAGATCTATCAAAGGTTACATTGAGCAAACAACATTAGAATGGAGCAATATTAGAGTCAACATTAAAATGGTGTAATTGAGGACTCTGAGAATGAAAGCATCATAATGATACTTTGATGACAGACCATAATTAAGACAATATATATTCTGAGATGGCTACATCAAAATGATGTATTAAAGTCAAGATCATGCAATATCTATGCATCAAAATGAAGTTGCATTAGAGTTTACATCAAAATGATGAAGATCTTGACTCTAAAGAATGAACTTCATAATGGTTTAGATTACACCTCAAAGACAACATCATGTCTTCCATATGTTGCCACACATACAGAGGGCACATCAAAAGACTGAGGTTGATAGCATCTCACTTTCCATATGTTGTCACACACATGAGGGCACATCAGAAAGTGAATGTTAATTGAATTAGAATTGCACAAGTGGAAAGCTGAAATTGTCCTTGAGAAAATATAGTGTGCAACATTAGAACGAAGATTGAAGAGACTTTACGAAGTCTAAACCAAGGATAGAACACTAACACAACAACAACAACAACCTTTATATGTTATATATGCTGAAGTATGCACTTCATAATGATCTGTGTTGTGATGAACTGTTTGGATTGATGGAGCTGAGTTATCTACAATGTCACATCATGTTATCTTCATCAGAAGTAACCTACATCAAAATAGGTCCTTTCTCAGCAATATCATAATGTAGTTTTGATATACCTTAAGAAGCTTACCAGAATTGTTCTTCAGAATGGATAATTTCATAACGAAGTCAAACTTGTCAAATCAAGTACAACTTACACACTTTCAACTTCTACAAGAATTTGTTGCAGAGCTAAGGGCCTCACTTCCAACAACTATTTTCTTACGCATTTTAGACTTGAAGCCAGCTTTTGAAGAGATAAAAGAAGAGACCCGGATGTCATAATCGCTAGTTTGACTTATGGGTCTATAAAACTGTTAGAGGACAGTTGCAGAAGTTATGAAAGAAGGTAGGAGACCACCTACACATTGAGGAAACAAAAATTAAATCTTCTCCACCCTCCATAATCCTTTTATGTGCTAAAAGGAAACAAATGGAGTGAAGTACAACTAAAGCTCAATGAAGATCTAACCCATGAGTGTTGTTATTTTGTAAAATCCCCTCAAACACATTCTCCTTCTATGTAATAATTATGTATCCATAATTAACCATGTAGGTTAAGTTTGGATGTGAGAGAAGTGATAGGGAGAACTAATGGAAGGTGGGTAGCTTTGAGAAAGTCTCTAAGATGATAGCCTGAAGGGACTAGATTGAAATAATACTTGGGTAGGCTAAACAAGTGAAAGAAATAGTTGTATTGTTTCTCCCATGACCAAGTGGGTGTCGTGGTGTGGTGAGTTTTGCTTCCCAAGAGTGAGGAGAATCATTCTATGGGTTAAGCCAACCTAAAGAGGTGAAAATACCTGAATTGTCTTTCCTATGGTGTTGTGGTTGAGATGGGATTTCTCCAAGCCAAGACTAAATGTGGGGCTGTGGTGAGGGAGGTAAGGTGAAGTCCAACAAGTTGTTGGCAGTTGTAAAAATCCAGCATATTTTTGGTTGTTTTAGGAAATCTCATTAGTTTGGGTGAGGACTAGATGTAGCCCAAGGTTGGGGTGAACCAACATAAAAATCCCTATGTTGAATCCTTTCTTTTGATGTCATATATATTGCATCTACATTAGAATGTTTTGAGCATCAGAATGACATATATCAAAATGTATACATGAAAAAGTTTTCATAACAAGCTTAACTGTTTTGTAAAATGGCATATCTGAACTAGATCATGTTTGTGATAACAAGATTTGTCTTAAACCAGATCAATCATATGCATCACATTATGAAAGATTTCATAAAACATGAAACTGGTTTTGTGTATGAAAAGCTGGAAACAACATTTTGAGTAATAGCTTTCTGAGCACAACATTTTGAGTACTGCATCTACAGAACATAAATTGAGTTTTTCATAATAACAGTATTCTAAGAAATTCTTTTATTTAAGTAAAGAACTTCTGAACATAAGAAAATGTGCATTGACATTAGGTTCTCATAATCATATCAAATATTTCATAATAAGTGTTATGACTAACAACTTAGGGAGATTAGCTATATTATTTCTTGAACCTCTATGTCAATACTTTCTTAACACCAAGATAATCTTGAGTAAAAGTTCAGAAAGGTTAAAGTTTCTGATAAAGTTGGCAAAGTCACAATTCAATCCTCTTTCCATATGCTGCGATGCATATCAAGGTGTTCAAGCACACCAGTGTCTGCAACTTCAGGCTAAATTTTTTCCATGATTCAAGTTGTATCAAACCACGACTTGTTCATGAAAGTTGAAGGGATTTCTTGAAGCTTTCCATAAAAACCCAGAACAACTCAATTGAATTTTTGGAACTCTAGATACAATGTCCAAAATGAACTCATCCTATTGACGAAATTCCATTATGAGTGTGTTGTAGTAATGTTCATTGTGCAAACTTTTGTAACACCCTGAAATTTCGATAATTGAAAGTATGTTTATGTATTTGTTGTGTTATTTGATTGTTTGATAATCTTGGATTATTTGATTGTTTGATAAGCCTGCATTAGTTGATTTGTTGTGTAGATCAACCTTGTGAAATTGATTGATATGAATGTTAACTTATGTTAACTTTGTTTGATTTATGGTTGAGGTGATAGTGATAGTTTGACTCATAAACTGCTTCAGTAAAACTATCATTCTGGATTCTTTAACCGTTGGATCATCTTCAAATTTTGACAGTAGCTTCCCAACAATCTCTGCGTCTTTTGACCGTTGGGATCTTCAAGATGACAATTTTTGGATGTTGCGCTAAGCGAGCAAATGTCGCGCTGGGCCCAATTCCAAAATTTCCTGACAGAGAGGAAATTGCACTAAGCCAGCCAATGCACGCTAAGCGAGGCTGTCAGCTTATAAATATGCCCAGCAGCGCGCAGAGCATTTTTTTGTGATTTTCTCTCCCTTTCTCTCTCTAAACTCGTCCAAAACCCTAAAACCACCTCTTCCACCACCTTAGACCACCATCAACCACCAAGGGCCACTGTAACTTGCCACGGAACCCCGACACGGAGAGGAACCTTGTAATCGGAGTGGACTCTTTGAAACTTCTCTCAAAACTTTGGTAGAGGAAAAAGGTTCTAAATCCTTCCTTCTTGGTTTCCTTGACGTAATATTGACTTCCTTTGTCTTCCCTTAACTAGTTTAAGCCTTTCTTAGTGTCTCTTGAGTTTTGGATACCGTTATTGGGATTTTTGCATATCCTTTGAAAACCCTTTGAAAATGAGATGTTGTAAAAGTCTCCTTTTTATGAAATTGATGTCATTTATGTGATCCTTGTTGAGTTCTGGTCACATTGGTGTGATCAAAATTTAAAACTGATGTCTTTTGATGTGAACTCCCAAAAACATCGTTTGGCCCCTTTTTGATTTGAGTGGGTATTTGTTCCCAACTATTAACTTTGATCTTTCCTTTAGAATTTATACTAAATTGTCTTCAACTTGGTATATAAAGATCTGTGTTCGGACAAGCACACGTATTTGGAGGATCATGAAACAACTCTGCTAGGTTATAATAGGGAGAACTCCTGGTTAGGTAAGGGGAGTTTATTATGTTGGTAATAGTTTAGATACCATAGTCAGAGGCCAGGGAGTCCAACTATGAGGATATCTGCCTGTCCCTGCTGTGTGCTGGTTTTTCAAGAGAAAGTAAGCTTTTAACTAATGGGATGCAATGTACTTATGATTGACTGTGTGTTTGTACATATGTGTGTTCATTTTCAAAATAAAAGATGTTTTTAACGAATGGGATGCGGTGTAATTATTTTGATGTTGCTAATGATAGTGAAATTGAGATACCATGGAAATGATTGATGATGTTTATGTGATTTGTGATGATTTAGAAGAGATGATGCTTATGTGATCAATGATGTTTGAATGAAATAATGTTCAAATGAGATATATGTTTATTGGGTTGATGATGTTGGAAATGAGACGAGTTTAATACGTATGGTGATGATATATTGATGATGTGGTTTATGGTGTTTAAATGAAATGATGATGAAATGGTTGTTGATGTTGAAATGAGATGAAGTTGATGTTTATGAGGATAACGTTGAAATAATATCAATTTGATATATATGATGATGATATTGAGATGATGTGATGTGTATGTACATTGATATCCATGGAGGGGTGCATGATTGGCCATCCTTGCGGGGAAGGATTTGTTCTTGGCCATGATCATGCATTAATGGTGCCCATGGTTGTCATTATATGATGTAGATATACATGGATACCCATGGGGGTGTATGATTGGTCATCCTTGCGGGGAATGATTTGTTCCTGGCCATGGTCATACATTGATGGTGCCATGGTTGTATGCTATGTATATACACGTGGGGTGCAATGACCGGTTGGTTATCCTTGCAGGGAAGGATTTGTTCCTAGCCATGGTCAGTGCATCGGTGAGCCCACATTGGTGTGTTAGGTATGTACATGGGGTGTATGACTGGTCATCCTTGCGGGGAAGGATTTGTTCCTGGCCATGGTCATACATTGATGATGCCCATGTTTCATACTTCATATGCATGGATGGAAATAGAATGAAGGCACGCACGTACCTGTGGATTTCAGTGGGCTGAGAATGCAAGTACTAAGGGGTCATCAGGTTTGGAATTCCCTAGCAATGCTGACTCATCACCAGGGGGGAATAGCCAGTGCATGACAGGGTGGCCCTGATAGGCGGTAAATCATTTTTCCTGTGAAAGGCTATTCCTGGATATGGTACCACATTGCATGCTAATAGATGAGTCAGGTGCATGCATCATTCTGAGTATGATTGTTTGAGTTGTGGAATGCATTGGATGATTGTTTTTGTTGAATGTGTAATGAAATGATGGGTTTTGTGATAATAATTGTGTTGATTTGGTTTGTCCTTTTTCCAACTACTGTTACCTGATACTTGTTGGTTTTACATAATAAACTCACCCTTGTTTTTGTTGTACCGTGTGGTTGGTACCTGTGATGATCACGAATCTTTGTTAGTGTGAGCAGATAAGCAGCAGTAGGTGACTCTGGAGGAGCATTCTTTTTGGTTGGAGCCGCCAAACCGACGTGATGATGTTGGATTTCTTTTGGAGAAAGAGTTGTATTTTGTTAATCGACTCTTTCTTAGTTAGTCTTTGACTTTTTGTTAGATGTGTAATTTCAGGTGTATATACAGGTAAAACTAAAGGAAGTTCTAACATGTGGATGACATGTACTGATTTAATATATATGTACATGTGTTTAATTATGTAATTGTAATATGGGTTTGATAATTATATTATCGTGAAAAATTTACCATCATTTTCATAATCAAATTAATGAAGTTTTCATTAAAAGTTAAATCTTGTGAGGTAAGGATTAATGATATAGTAGCGACGAGGCGGGTCGTTACAACCTTCATGTATGCAACATTCTTCTTATCCTTTAGTTATTGATTACTTCTCATGGCTTGAATTTTTTCTCTTCATCCAATGAGCATACTGACTTCTTCATTGCAGTTCAAAACCAATGACACTTTGAGTCTTCTTTTCAGATTTCAAGCTTTTCATCATTTCTGAGTGACATGTGACAGCCTTAAGTTTACTACAAGTGTTGTTCTTTACAGAATTTTTCTTTTTATAATACACTTAAGCAAACTCATCAATAGGCATAAACTCAAAATCCTTATAATTTGTGTTAAGAAGGTTTGTCATAATTAAAACACCAAGGATTTTGGATTCAGCAACAAGGATATGTTTTGCATGTATAAAGTGATGGTGGGTGAGACTCTAGAAAGGAAGCAAGCTTTGGAATTGGAAGAATGTGTCCTTACTTCTGTGAAAGCTCTATCAGCTAAAGAGCACAAGAGGAAGCTAACTACAGATGCAAAGATTACTACCTTGGCAAGAAAGTTATCTAAATAAATTCTAAACGAAGTTATTCTGGAATCTCTGAAGAAACTATTTGTTTAAGAATTTCATAGGTAAAGTGCTAAGAAGGTTGCCATGGTGAATATAGATAGTGAAATAGTGCATGAAGCTATATAGGCACAATTTGAACCAAGAGATGAAGAAAACAAAGATGGATGAACTAGAAAGAGCCTAATTTGTAGTAGAACATGTAACTTAAATCCTATCTTGATGTTGCTCAAAGGTAGGTAGAGACGGAAGCCACCATTGTTCCCGAAGACATGGATCCTGTAGAGAAGGAAGCTCTTGAAGAGGCCATCCTTCAATATATTATTGAAGTATATCTTAGAGAATCAAAAGATGACATTGTTGAAATAGACCCTGGAATTGCACCAGTTCGACCAAGGCCAGTGTTTGATGCTGATGAATAACTTATTGATGCTGCTCAGTTTGATACAATAGATGTTGACAAACTTAGATGCATAAAGGAGATATAAGGATTGCCAGAATTTGTCTCTATAGAGGTTATGACTAAGTGTCTGGAGCAAAGGAAGATCATCATGTTGACTGAAGATCCTATCATATTGATAAACCTCTTTTCTTAGGATTGGCAAAAGACAAATGAGGCGAGATGAACAATGAGCAATAGAGTGGATCTTACCTTTAAGATCACCTGTTCAGAAGCAACCAAACATCATTGTTCACCCCAGGACTAGGGGGACTAACTTCTTATGATCAAAGCAAAACTAGCAATCCTATATAAAATAGACATAGACATACCAATAAGGTAGGAACGATGATCATGATCCATTGTTACAATGTTGTTCATAATTCACAGCTCTCAAAAGTCCTGAAGGTTCTTTCAAATTCGTAAAAAGATAAAAGTGAAAAAAAGATTGATTTTACAAAGTCTAGATACCTAAGTATAGTTTCCTAAAGAACTCAGTTTGAAAGGCACTATACGGTTGATAAATGTCAAATTTACTGGATTTTCATATGCATTTTGTTACAATTATTTGGCATTTTAGTTAACTATAAGCCTTGCTTTGAATCAAATTTGCTTTAAATTCAATTTTTACTTTGTATAAGGTAAATTTTTAGGTTTTAGTTATTTTAAATGAATTTTTGATAGTTTTTCAGCAAAAACAAGTCATTTTGACAAGAGCTTTAAAGGCCTAACATCAACATAAATTATTGGAAGGAGAAATTGCAACAATTGAAGATAAAAGTTAAGAAAATCAAGAGCAAGATATTTTCAAGGATCAATCGGCTAAAGAAGATAATTACTTGAATTAATTAGCGATATTATTTGTTTGTAATTTCTTGTGATTATCTTCTTAATTAAACCCAACTATAATTCTATAAATAGGAGGCTATGCATTGATTTAAAAGTGTAGAAGTCCTAAGCAGTTTTTAGAATTATATTTTAGATTTCCACCTACTAGACGCCTCCATTATTTCACTAAACACTATAGGTTTCAATGTATTATTTTTATGAGTGCAATTCCTTCCACCTAGGAGAGGAAAGAATAACCCTTGTTTTGTTTTAATTCTATCAACATTTCATCTTGAGTTCTTTATTTGTTTCCGTAATTAATGCTTTTATTTGATTGGTCATCTTATAGATGAATTCAGGAATTGACTTGCACTTTGGCGATCCTTGTTTAAACCCAAACATGAATCAAATACTTAATTGGAATTACCTCTAGGGATAGAATAATCTTGGTTAAGCCTCGCTAATTCTCGATCATTAATGTTGCTAGCTTATGTTGGTATGTCCAAGGGATTGGGTATCAGGCAAGTAGTTTAAAATCTGTGACTGTGCGGAGATAATGTAGAATACATTAGTGAATTGGGGATGAGCAAGAGAAATCAATAGAGAATTGTGAAGTTATAATGGATCGAGTGAATTCCAAGTTCAAACCTAGACATTCATTCATCTAGGTCAACGTCACAATCAAAATCTAGTATTTCTATCTTAATTATTTTTATTGTCATTTAATTTTTATTGCTATTTATTTTATGTTATTTATTTCATGACAATCACAAAACAAAAATACAAAAATATAGTTCTTAGTTAAATAATTACATGAAATCCCTCTATTCCTTTGGGAGACGACCTAGACGATAGTTTAGTTACTACATCATGATTGCGTTACACTTGGCCTATAAGTTGAATTTAACAAGAAATAAAACCCTAACAATGACTGTGATAAAATCTACCACTACCATGGTCCGAAGTGACACTGAAGCTTTGGGCATTGCAGATTAACTACGCCCCTCATGGTTAACCACAGCCTTCATGAATTGACCACGGCCATTGTCGGATTGTTGACGCTATTATGGAGGGAAATTATGCTCTTATCATGGCCTGTTGTTTACCACAATTGTGATAAATGTACGACAACCATTATCAAGTGCAACATTTTCAGATCTTCATAAAATCATGCAATTTCCAACTCTTTCACTTAATTGAGCAGTTATACTCTGCAATACAAAACTAGTGTCCAAACGTGATTTCTGCCAAAAAAATACATGCAAATGGCACAAAAACTCACACAATATCACTTAAAAAGTGGTTTATTAGGAAGCAACCTTCATCATTCTGATGGACTTCAAGAAATCTTCTAAGTTCTTAACTTGTACATTTGTTCTAAACCTTTTTGAGTACTTCAGAATGAATGAACATATCTACTTCTTAAAGTAGTAAACACTGAAACACTTAAGCATAGTGTAAGTCATCACTTAGACCCATCATCCTTTCAATTTGCATTTCTAATGGTTTGTCATAATTAAAACCAAGGATGTGGATTCAACAAAGGGAGTATGTAAGGTTGGTAGAGGTTGAGCTACTCAAGGAGAGGGAATCACTTGCTCAAGCTCTTAAAGATTGTGAATATGCTGAGAAAGAAGCTAAGAGATGGTTTCTCATTGGGGATTACTTTTACAAGAAGATCGTTGGATGTGAACCTCCAAGAACTCCTACACCTCCAGGCAGTCTTGTCTTCCCTGCTCCTATTGATCTCTCATCATATTTTGATTCTTCTGGTGATGATTTTATGAGAAAGCTTGATGAAGAATTTGTCAAACAAAAGGGGGAGAAAAAGTAAAAGTTGAAAGTTGACTGTATCATCTGAGAGGGAGTCAAAGTCTGAAGAAAACATCATCTTAGGGGGAGCTTATGCCTATATATCTTCATTTTGTTTGCCTTGATACATTTTATCCTGTATGCAAAACACATCTTCTTGATGTAAAAATTGTTTAAGAATTTATTTATTTCTCTTTGTTTCATATTCATATATTTCTCTTACTTTCACATATGTAGTATTATATGATATAAGAGTCATACCATGATATGATACAACATTAAATTGGCAGCATTTAAGAATTCATTTATTGCTCAGTGTCTGAGATTTGCTTTGCAGAGACATTCTCCTACGATTTGTCGAATCCTATGAAGAATAAATGAATTTCAAGATCTGGAAGTTTCCAAACACTGTCAAAAGACGAGCATTGTTGGTGACAAACCTACTCTGACTTAAAGCAAGTGGTTTTCTGCTAAAGCGATCAACACGAAAGCTCACAACAATGGTTTTCCAACATGAAGGAGTATGTGCATTGTGTAACACCCTAAAATTTCAATAACTATGGTCAAAATATTATATGAATTATTCTTGCATAATTATTGATGTAAGTATTAGATTATGAGAGATTTGATGGTCTATATTTAAATTTGGGTGAAATATTAATTAGAGATATTACAAAAATATTTGAAGAGAAATGATCATATTACCCTTCCCTTGAAGCAGTAATTACAGAAATACCCTTGAGGTGAAAATGACTATAATGCCCTTGGATATTTTTGGAGATATTTTATAGTGGAAATTACAATTATACCCCTACGATAAATGACAAATTACCATAGTACCCTTGAGGCTAAAAATACCAATATACCCTTAGATACTTTGTGAAAACTTGGTGAAATTACAGAATACTCTTGGATGGCAGATTACCAGAGTACTTTATGACAGAAAACCTTAGAATAACATTTCTATGAATTTTATACGATAATAACTTTGAAATGTTATTCAGGAAGATTGATGTGGCAGAAAAATATAGAAAAATGATAAGTAGAATCTGGAGAATTTTCCCTTATTTGTAGGATGTACAAACTTGGTTAATAAAATGGTTTAGTAATTTTGATGAACAAAAGTAGAAATGGACCAATAAGAATTAATATAAGAGCAGTCTTGTATGTAAGGATTGTGTAGCACTCTGTGTAGACTGCTTGTGAGCTATCTATATTGTAACTGAAGTCAGTTTCTGGAAATTTCTGGAGTTCTATTATTTAATATTATCCTTTAGGTAGAAGAGTTCAAATCAAACTATACTTCCTTCTAGTAAATGCCATGTGGAAAGACAAAGTGAAGTTGAACTTTACTTCCTCTTAAGGAATGCCAAGTGTGAAGTAAAGATGAAACTAGATTATTCTTCTTCATAAAAGGTGACATGTGGACACAAGGAGAACCACACAATTTTCTTCTCTTTAAAAAAATGAAAACATGATAAGTAGAAAAATATCCTAAGGTTCATAAATTAAAATGATAAGATGCAATTATGAAGGCTTAAGAAATATCTAGCCACTTGTAAGCCACCATTGATGTAGAAATAAGAAAGCTATCATAACTTTGAAATACATGTGGAGAAGAAAAATATTCTCTTGCTTCCTTTGGTAGATCACGTGAATAGGCTAGAAGAATAGAGAAAATTCATGAATATGCCAAGTAGAAGGACACTTGGAAGCAAGGTGTCATGCCTTGAAGGATATGGATACAAGATAACATGAAAATGAAGTAAAATTTCTCTTCCTTTCTCTAGTATTCACGTGAAGCATGGAGAACCATGGAGAAGCTTCATGATCTGACAAGTGGAGGGACACTTGTAAAAGTCATGACAAGTGTAGGGACACTTGTAATGGAAGCATCATGACTTAGGAGATTTTTGCAAATATTAAATTATTTTCCAACTACTATATAAAGGGAGGAGGGCTTTAAGTGGAAGTCATTCTTCAAGTCTTCCATCCCTACATATCTCACGTGAAACACCCTCCTCTCATCTCTTTCATTTCACTTTCATTCTTTCCTTATTAAAGCCTAAATCAAGTGAGAAGAAGACTCCACTTCTCCTTGAAGATCACGTGTAGAAGATTAAGCATCCTTAGGAAGAGGTTGTCAAGCTTTGTAGGAAGAAATAAGCAAGCTTCTTAAGAGGATATAAGGTATGTATGGGGAAGTTTTATGGTAAAGATAATTTAAGTATTACTTGTGTTTGAATAAGTATGTATAGGGGAGTTTATGCTTAAATAAATGTTGAGTGTTGTTTTGTTTAAATAAATGTTTTTGAGTGTTGTTTTGTTTAAATAAATGTTTGGAGTTCAGGTGTTGTTGAGTGTTTCTATGAATTTCTATGAAGTTCATGTGTTGCTAAGTGTTTTATAAATCTCTATGAACTTCATGTGTTTCTATGAATCGATGTACATGGATGATATGTTAACTTTTTGTACATGAGTAATAAGCTGAGTTCTGTACTTGATTAATGTTTGAGTTTATGAGTAAAGCACATGAGACAGTACTTGAGAAGTGGTATTATTTTGATATTTTGCCTGGCAGGGGTTAATCCGTGTTATTTTGATATTTTGCCTGGCAGGGGTTAATCCGTGTTAATTTGATATTTTGTCGGGCGGGGGCTAGACCGTGTTAAAATAAAAAGAGAATCTTGCATCATATAATTTTTTGAGGATGTTGTTATGACTATCTGTACATTGTATGTATTCTGTTGTTTAAATTATGTTTATCATGAACTTATCCTATATTTTTGTGTCTGTGGTTGACACCTGCTATGACCCCGATCTTACTTGGGTGAGCAGATGAACAGTAAAGAAGGATTAGCGAGCTATTTTTTATGAAGGACTTTGTTGAAGATGTTTTGTTGTAATAAATATTTTAGTTATGTGTGCTATGTAATAGATTCTATATCAGTTTGTATGGTATTTTACAATAAATATTAGTTATAAATGAACCAGACATAGAAATCTTTTGAATATTAATTAATAGTAACCTTGGTTCCATAATTTTTAGTGAATTGGCAAAGTAATTTTTCTTATAAAAATCAATAATAACAAGATGGTAAATTGAGGCATTACACATTGAATGCTCTAACAACCACAATCTTCATATGCAAGCTCTAGTGAAGAAATCTATTCATTTAGAGACAGCAAATACTTGCTGAAAAAGGCATATAAATATCAGAAGTTTTGAAGACAGAAACAGGGAACCTATGCACTCTTATTTGAATTCTTTCTGTAAAGAGCTTTATGTATATTTCTCTATAATTCTTAAAAAGCTCTCAAAACACATAGAACACATTGAGAGAAAATACTAAGTGTTGAAATTGTATATTTGTTTGTAAGACAATTGAGAGTTAGTCAATGTGCAATCAAACAACAAATCTATCTGGTTTGCATTAAACCAACAATGGCTAGGTAAGATAAAGAATACTAGGTCATATCAAGCTTAGGGTAGAGCTTGAGTTGTACAGACAGAAGTGACAGTGACTAATACTTGTAACTTGAAATTAGTGAAATTTGGTGGTTTCCAAGAACTAGACGTAGTCTCAATGGTAGAGACGAACCAATATAAATCTCTCTGTCATATATGTTTTCCATATTCTTCAACTTTAAACTAACTTAGGGTTTGAATTTTGTCTATTTGGCAAATCAGTTTTCATTGTTTGAAAGTGTTTTCTATTAAAATTTGTTATCTATCTTACAAAGTTTTTCTTTTGGCGATAACTTTGTTTTCTTCAAAAAAGGCTTGAAAATTTTCTAAAATCACATTTCAATCCCCATTCTTGTTATATTTGTCTTTACATTGTGATGTTCACATGTTTGTTAATATGGATACCATGGAAATGTAATTGCTACTGCTTAGTTTGGTAGTTTGAAAAATAAATTTAGTTGTTTCTTTGTAAATCATAAATCATTTTTGCCTTTGAAAAATAAATTTAGTTGTTTCTTTGTAAATCATGAATCATTTTTGCTTAAACCCTTTAAGGTAATCCTTTATATTAGGGTTTTAAATTGTTGTCATAGTTTTGTCACAAACCTTGATATTGAGAGAAATTACAGACAAAGGTAACCAATGCTACTACAATTACAATCATGGAGACTTCAAAAACTTCTACATTATAGAAAAAAAATCATAATCACAAACTATTGTTTAAAATTTGTTCACTAATAATGTGTGTCGTATCACTTCAAAACAAATAAACTACACTAATTATGTAGCACAAGATTAACCTAGGTCGACTCAGAGATACGATCAATTTGGTTCCAACTTTAATTCACTGATAAACAATAGGGGATTTTTATCGAACAATTTGCAGGCAATGAACAAAAATTGTGAAAACACAAACTAAAATTGAAGAAAAATGTAGAAACTAACAAAATTGATAAAATATATTATAAAACAGATTAAAGAATATCAATCCAATTCACCAAACTAAGCAATGAAAATTATCATAGTTCTCAGATAATGATCTTGTTATGAAAGTTCATTCAATGTCATTAGAAATAGTTCAATCGAATTAACTCCTAAATTAATTGAAACCACAAACCTAATTGAAATATCATCCAAACAATCTATGATTAAAATTTGAAATTAGGAAATGAATTCATAACCTAGTCCATTTTCAATCCTAAACACATTCATAATTATGAAAATTGAATAGAGGATTGAAGAAGAAAATGAACATTCACACAGAAATCGAAATACCAAATTAGAACTCAAATTCTCCTTGCTTGGATTGGATCCTTGGATTGATTTACTGTTTAACCTTCCATGATCATCATCAGTGGAAGAGCCACAAGATTAGTGCAAGAAAATGGAAGAACAAAAATGAAATGTAGAAGAAAACTGAAGAACAGTGAAGAACAATTGAGGGAAAAAGAGAAAAAAAATTAATTATGAAAACTTGTAAAAAGACTAAAAATTATGTTTGTACCCAATGAAATTCTATTTTTCTAACTAACTAATTGCACTAATATATAGTGCTGAGTCAATAGGAAAGGATGGGTCCTGATTAGGCCCATCTAATCTAACTAATTACTAATTATACCAATCAAAGCCCAACTCACAGCCCAAAACTCAAGTGTGGTTTTGACTTCCAAGCCTAAAATGACCTTTAAAATGATAGAACTGGTCTCGGCTTATCTTTAACAAAATTGTAGCTCCTTTCCTTATCTTTCTAGAGACTACTTATTTGCTTCATTTGGAGTTCTGTAGAATCCTTTAGGTCTTGCACAAGGAAGATAGGTCAAGTAAGCAAAAAATCTGAAAATAAACAACAATTATCAATTAAGCCCAATTGTTTGCGTAAGACAAAAACTGCGTTAGAGTGAGAAAATAAAAGTTCAAGAGAAGTCAAATAAGCTAAGAAGAATAGAAAAATGTTAACTAAAAACGCTCAATCATTCACCTCATCTCTCTTATTATCATTCATTCATTTTTCATTACAATGTAATTATGCTTTTCCCTATTATTGAGAAATTTCTCCTTTTTCTCTTTGGGTCTTTTTTTGCATAAGCTTTAATGACTCAAAATTTCATATGGTACAAAACAATCTAATCCATCACTTATGCCCTATTTGGTTGGACAAAAATTGGGTAAGGGAGTAGAGATATAGGGAATGGAAATGATGTTGGTTGTTTAGTTGAATGAAAATGAAATGAGGCCCACTAATACCTTTTCTCTCTATTTTTCACTTATTTCCATTAATTTATCAATCTCTTTTCTTATTTCTTTTCCATTAATTTCTCTTAAAAATAGCACATTTACTTTCCAGTTTATTTCTCACCTATTTCCATTCACTTTTTCTATTTTCATTCACTTTATTATTTCCTCTCTGTCATATGCAATCTTACTGATAAAGGAAGGTTAGTTCTAATCCCTCTCCTTTCTATTCATTGATTATACTCCTCATTTTTAAGAAGTTTCATTCCCCCTATTTCTACTCTCCTTACCCAATTAGGAACCCCATATACGGGTTTATATTCTCTCTATAAGGACCCCTAAACAAATAAGTTGTAATTGATTTATAACTTGGCAAACAAACCTAAAATTTAGAAGAAAAAAAGGACTAGATTTTAATGGACCCCACATCCCAATAAAGTTAGAGATAATTTAGCTGGTTCTTTAAAACTAAACTTACACTTGTTAAGGAAATTAGTTAATTTCATATTATTGTGTTGATCTTATTTAATTTTGTTTTCTTCTAAACTACCCTTCATTGGAATTTGATATCAAACATAAAAAAGTCGTTGACCATTTTTAATGTAGGATACTTTGAAAAATAATCTCATTAAATAAGGAAAAATTAATTAAGATTTTTGTTGTTTATATTCAAGACCAGAAAGAGTACTTTAGCAACACCATTGCTTGAACACAATTATCACAAAGCTTCAAAAAATAGAAATACCCCTACTAACCTGTATGTTTATTACATAATTTTTCCTTTAAATAACTATGACTTCCTATTTGAAAAATAGGCTTTGGAGTATGGACTAGTAAGCATTATTTATCTTTTCTCTTCTATTTCTCCAAATCACTATGATAATTGGAGGTGGGAAGGAGAATACCTGAGTGGGGTTACTGTTTCACTTATTATATTTTTCTCCAAGTTCCAATGTCAATTTTCTCACGTGTTTCTAATCCCATGTCAATAATGGGTGTGATGGAGTTTAGGCCTCTCGTGAATCTTGAAAAACAATAGGAATACCCATAATAACCAAGAGGGGGTGAATTGGTTAAAATTTGGTCTTTTAAGATTTCTTTATAAAATCAAAGTAAGGATCTTAATCACTTTTAAACCAAGAATGCTTTTAATCAATCTAATCACTCAGCTCAAGAAATCAATAGCTCAAAACAGAACTTGTTGAGTAATGATAAAAATACCAAGAACAAATGAACAAGATGACTAATAGAGATTAAGAGAGAGAATTAACACTAGAATTCATACTGGTTCACTTCTCAAGAGAAGCTACATCCAGTTTCTTCTAATCAACACTAGATTAGAGTTTCACTATTATAAATTTCAGTTCTTACAAGCTTTATTACAAACATTCTTTATCAACTCTAGATAAAGAAAAGAAATCTAAAACCCTATTAGACTTCTAGTGAACAAGAACCAGAGAACACTACTCTGTTCTTCCCTAGAGAACACTGCTATAGTATAAGCTTCAAAGAACAATTTACAATAGAACCAAAAAAAAAAATTGCAAAAACAAATTTACAACCAAAGAGAATGGAGAGAAACAACCTGATGATCCAATGAATATGAATGCATGTGGTTTATCAATCAGAGTTGAATGAACAAAATGAATTTCAGAACATGCTCTCCTATTCTTCTTTGAAAACTCTTGTCCAAGAAATCATTCAATACCCATGGAGATTAAAGAGTGGGACAAGAAGTTAGTTAACCCAGAAAATCACTTTCTAACTTTGTAAAGGCTTCTGTGTATTCAGAAAATTCAAAGTATTCAGGTTAAATCTCAAGCCAAGCCTTACTCCTATTTATAACAGCTTTTTGTAACTAACTGTAATCGATTAAACGCGCCAAATAATCGATTAAATTGTCACTTAATCGATTAAAGTGTTCATGCTGATTTCTGGGTTTGAACAATGAACAGAATAATCGATTAAATCGAGTGGTAATCGATTAAAGCAGTGAAGAATTGTTATAGAAGAGGCTTGTGTAATCAATTACAAATCATGGTAATCGATTAAAGCAGGAAACCATGTTTTTCTAAAAAGCCTTGTGTAATCGATTACAAGAACTGGTAATTGATTAAATTGTTCTTCAATACTTTTCTAGATTTAAAATCAAAGCAAATAATCGATTAAACCGTAGTGTAATTGATTAAAACAGTAAGATTTGCATTTTTCCAAAAACGTTGCCTATTTAGTTCTTTTCAAAAATTGCTTTAATTCTTTGATGAAGACATTTAAGCATGTAAATGATTAAGTGCATGCAATGCAAGGATCAACAGATTGGCCTCTTCATACACTTCAATTTCAATTACATTCTTCAAGGCATGTGAAAAGCTCAAAACATTCTTCCAAGTCCTAAGCTTCAAACTTCATAGATGAATCGTCTTATTGAAATAAAGTAAATGATAAAGTGCAATATGAAATTTTCATGTAGAAAAAAGTGTTTTATATAGTGGTTACAACTTACATGTACTACTCTTATAGGTACTACTATTTGTTGGATACAGGGGGAGCTGAAAAGAAGATCAAGTCAAGGATGAAGCCCTTTGCTTAAAGGATTTTAGCTTTTTTACATGCCATTCAATTGAAGCATTTTTAATTTGTTAAGTTGTTCAAAAGGCTTATCTTGTGATCCTTGCATTGCATAAGCATAATCACATACATGTTGGATTCAGGGGGAACTACTTAAAGAATGCAAAGGAACTTTGATTCAAGCATTGGTTTTGAGCTTTCAACATGCAATGGATGCCTTGAAGATAATTTAGTATGAAATATGTAAGAGAAAAGCAATTCTGGTGATCCAAGTGCATTACATTCATTTAATTCATATTTAACTTAATTGGTTTAACAAAAATCACAAGGCTTTGGCAATTTGACTAAGGTTCTAAATTGATTCAAAGGTTTTAAAAGAAAAAGCATTTTACACTGCAATAATCGATTACATTAATCGTTTAATCGATTATTTTGTTCTTCGTCAAATCTGGAAAACTTTCAAGAACAATATATCGATTACCTATCAGATTAATCGATTATTTGACCTTCGTTTTCATATAAACTGCCTTGTTGAACTTTTTAATCGATTATTATCAAGTCGTAATCAATTACATGGCTATATATGATTTTAAGACTGCACTGCCATAATCGATTACCATTTCTCGCAATCGATTATATAGCCTTTGAGAAAAGCAAGTGTCACTGGAATAATTGATTACCAGTGTTCGTAATCGATTACTCAATGTTTTGAGAAAATCATGTTGAACTGGCATAATCGATTACCGTGATTCGTAATCGATTATATAAGCTTTTAGAAAACACATTGTTTCTGGCATAATCGATTACAGCTCGAGATAATCGATTAATTTGCTCGTTGGTCAAATCCAGAAAACTTATGAACACTTTAATCGATTAAAGTGATGACTTAATCAATTACATAAGTATTTTAATTGATTATAATGGCGATTTAATCGATTAAAGGTAGTTACGAAAATCTGTTATAAATAGAACCATGACTCAGTTGCTTTTCTAACTCTGTGGAACATTACCCGTTTGTGTTTTCTGAGCTTAAACAGTCTTGTGAGCATTCTTAAGTGTTTTCTAAGGGATAAAATTTGTTCTTGCTCCATTGTGCATTGATCATGTGTGTTTGAGTCATTCTTGGAGCTTGAACTCAATTCAAGATTAAGGAAAGTTGTGCTTATTGATTTGTAATCATTCAACCTGAGCTTGTATCTTCATTTTGCATTGCATCATTGGATCATCAGGTTGTTTCTCTCCTTAATCTGGTTGTAATTTTCGTTTTACATTTTTCTTTGTATATTGGCTATTGTAATTGGGTTCTTACATGTATCTAGAGTAGGGTTCTCTAAGTGGAAGAACTGAGTAGTGTTCTCATGTTCTTGTCTCTTAGAATCTAATAGGGTTTTAGATTTCTGCACTTTATCTAGGGTTGATAAAGGGAGACATTGTAATTGATTGTAAGAACAGAAAATTATAATAGTGGAACTCTAACCTAGTGTTGAAGTGAACCAGTATAAATCTGATTGTGTATTGATTCTTTATCCCTTAACTCATTATATTCATTGTGTTCTTGATTAAATTGATTGACCAATTATATAAGTTTTGATTCATTGAATTCCTTGGACTGAGCTACTTGATTAAATAAAGTTTCTTGGTTTTGAAAAGTGATAAAGATCCTAGGAACTTTGTTTTTGATTGAAGAAAATTTTAAAATACCAAGGCCTAACCAATTCACCCCCCCTTGGTTAAGTGTGAGATATTCATATCATTTTCAATACATGCATACATGATTTAAGAAAAGCATATAAGGTTCCATGTTTGCATTTAGAAAGAAATTTCTCATGGCTTAAGTTTTGGAAAATCAATTTGTGCACTGCTTTAATCGATTACCAGCTTGTGTAATCTATTAAAAATCCATTAAGAACATATTAATCGATTACCATTAACTCGTAATCGATTACACGACACAAAAGCTCAAAACATGTCTGATTACCTTAATCGATTACTACTCACTCGTAATCGATTACACAGTGTAATGACCCACCACGTCATTACTATATCACTAACTCACAACAGTGGCATAAACTCATTTTAATAAAAAGAACACCCCTTTGGTTACTTGTGAAAACAATAGTAAATTTTTTTTTTGCGAGCATATAATGGCTATCATCATAGAATATACATGTAGATCAAGGTGCTTATAAAACGTGATTTGATTATAAGTACAAATATTATGTCTCGAAAAGAATACATGTCAAGTGTTTTACAAATAAAAAGGAAAAAAGGAATATAAGAATCAGGGGTGTAATTAGCAAAACAAGGAGTGTATCCATTAAATCCAGGGGTGCATCTAGTAAAATGCAGCTCTTGCCCGGGATCATATCCATTGACATCCCGGTAAAACACGGCGGCTCCAGACAACCCGGTCTTCTCCCCAAAAACACCTACTGCTACCCATCTGCTCCCACGAACCCGGTTCGCGATCATCACAGGTATCAAACCACAAGGTACAACAAAATAAGGGTGAGTTCATCATATTAAATAACGAGTACAACAGGAGATAAGCACAACCTGGTCAAGAAACAACACGATCATTAACATATCAATACAACATTCCAAACATTCATCATATACCAACATATACAGTCATCCACAACCATTTCATAAATCAACTCACAAAAATCTAGCATGATGCATGCTCCTAACTCAAATCTCAGTATGCAATGTGGTACCATCCCAGAAATGGGTCATCCCAGTGGTCAGATGATGTAGCAGCATGTCAGGGCCACTCTGTCGTGCATAGGAATCACCTCCCATGGTGATCAACCAATGGGTGTCAGAAGGAGTTCCCAACAAATGCGGCCCCCCAGTACCTCCATACCCTACAGCCAATCATCAACCCCATTTCTGCCATACAAAATGTTGTATGTCTCTCATGGGCACCATCACTATATGGCCCGACGCAGGGATAACTCGTCCTGGCTAGGATCTCCATACCCTCCCATGTACATACATTCTGCCCACACAAGGGCCCAGCGATGCACTGACCGTGGGCCTCGCAAGGTTTACCACCACCCAGTCCCGGCATCTCACTACTATACATAGAATATCACCACGACACCATCAATGTATTACCCGCCAAGAATGAACTCTTCCTGGGTAGGATAACGCCATACATCCCCGTGAGTATTTATGTATATCCGAACACGTTCATCATCTCAAGCCATCACATAGGCCGAGTTCAAAAGCTACCAATGCAATCATATACGTCACTCACAAACATATACAAACAAGTGGACCAGAGTGGAGTACAAGGTGTCCAGGTTGGCATTTAAACGTACTATCTCAAGGTAAGAATCTGAACAAGGTCGGACGAAGGCAGACAAGGTCGGTAGGGGTCGGTCAGAGAAGTAAAGTTTGGTAAGAGCAGGCAAGGGTAGCAAAATGAGCGAGGTCGGAGGAATTCGATCAAGGTTTATAATAACCCGGGTTTGTATCTCGCCCACCTACACAAGAGTGCAAGGGAACCCGGTAGCTCATGTCCCGAGAGCAACAAGTTCTGCCGAGTAAGGAACCCGGCAGTTCTCAAGAAAGGGTTTGGACTTAGCAGTTCTAAAGGGAACATCTCATCCCAGGGGTGAGGAACCTGGTCTCTCTATAAAGGGAAGGATGAGTTTCTAGAGATGACACGTGTATTAAAACCCGGTCGTTCTAGAAGAAGGTACACAGCTTGATCGAGTAGGGGAACCCGGTGACTCCTTTCCCGAGAGGACACGAGCTCATCCGAGTTAGTAACCTGGTAGCTCTTTCTTTGGTGAAATCTTGAGCTCAGCGGCTCCAATATATCATCCGGGTAAGGAACCCAGTCTCTTATAGAAGGGGAAAACGGGTTTCTAATAAGTCTAAGGGAACAACCCCGGGTAGGTGACTCGGTCTACAGGCGTCCGCCAACAAGGATTAAGTTACGTTCTGCATGCATGCATGCATGCATGCTACGTAACCCACTCAACTCGGTCTACCCATCCTGGTAGCCGACATCAAAAATGGGTTCGTGGCTATGTGTAACCCGGCCAACCCATCCCGGTACTCATCACCTTCACGAACACTTCTGTAAATGACTTAGAAGCTTTTCGGCATCAAAATGCCAACTTCACACACATGCACCAGGGAGTTCTCAAAACATCTACTCCCCCACCAGAACACCATGCATCCACACAACACAACATACAACAGACTTAACGGCATACCACATTCCTTTCATAAGGACATAGCCTTTCTGAGAAGAACATCACACACCAGGGACATGCAGTTATCATCACGGCTGGACTCCCTGGCCCCCAAACTGTGGTACCTAAAGCTATTAAGAAACATGATAAACTCCCCTTACCTAATTAGGAGTTCGTTCACAAGCTTTACGGTGTGTTTGTCCAAAGCTCCAGCTCCGACCACGAGGTTCTTCTCAGCGTCGGAAGTTTCGCAACAGCTACAATGACTCTCGTGGGTGGAAGGCAACACAGAAAGGTTAAGGGAGAGGAAAAGAGAGTTCTGGGTGAGAGTTTTAGAGAGAGAATGGAGAAAAGCAAGAGGAAAACACAAAGAGAAGAGAGATGAATAAGCTTCCACTGCACACTCTTTCTCTTAAGTACTCAGCTGACAGGACATGTCCACCTTGCGTGTTCGGGCAGCAACCACATCCAATCAAAGTTGACTTAGCACATCCATCATAAAACACGCATATTAAGGCAGAACAAAAACAACCAGCACTTACCAAAATAAATCAAGTAATTAAGCAACATAACACACATGGCACATGAAATTTAATCACTAATTACACACATCAAGCATCTAGATTAGCAACTTATAATTCGGGTCGTTACACACAACACAAAATATCAAAACATGTCTGACTGCCTTAATCAATTACCACTCAATCGTAATCAATTACACAGGCATATTTCAAATCTGAGGATGACTGCTTTAATCGATTACATAATGTTTTAATAGATTACATTGTTCTTAAATCTTTTCTAGATTGTGTTAAGAACACTTTAATCGATTATTTTGGATGTTAATCGATTACATTAGTTAAAATAATCGATTACATGCAGTTAAATTTGTTTTCTATAAAAGGTTGTTGGGTTTGTGCTTTTGTATCACTACTTGAGAATTGACTTTTATGAATTTTCCATTACTCCCAAAGCTTTCAAGGTCTGAGAAAAAGACTTTTCTAAGTTTCATACATCTTGTTTCAAAACCCAAGAGACATGCATCATTAATCATGTTGCTTTGAACAAGATTCAACAAGAGATTTTCAAGATAGCTGTTTTCAATTCTAGCATTCATTCAACCTGAGTTTGTTTGGTAAAATTCATTCACTCATTTTCTAAGGATCATAAGGTTGTATCTCTCTTGAACTCTTATTGTGAATTGTTTTGTATCTTTTAATTCCTGTAAGTACCAAAATCAAATAGTTTTCTTTAGATCTTTTCTAGAGTAATGTTCTCTAAAGGAAAAAATAGAATAGTGTTCTCTGGTTCTTGATCATTAGAAGTCTAATAGAGTCTTAGATTTCAGTTTCTTTATCTAGGGTGGATAAAGGTGATAAGTTGTAAAAGCTTGTAAAGAACAGATTTTGATTTAATGGAACTCTAATAAGGTTTTGGTTAGAAGACACTGGATGTAGCTTCTCTTTTAAGGGGTGAACCAGTATAGATTTGGTGTTCTCTTGATTCTTAATCTTGCTTATCTTGTGGTTAATCTCTTTCAATATCAACTAATATATTTTCTACAATTGTTTGAAGTAAAGGGTGGATCTTAATTGATAGAAAGTTTATGAGTTTTAACAAGGGAAAACTTGTGATACAATCTTAATTCCGCTGCTAGTTTTCAAAGAATTTTTAAAGTCCTTGTTTTAGCCAATTCACCCCCGTCTTGGTTAATTGTGTGTGTTCATCTTTGTTTTCAATTGCTATCAGAGCTAGTTCTTTAGAGTTATTCAAGATCATTATCTTTTCAAAGAAAATGAATACCACACAAATTACCTTCAAGGAGGATGCCTCCCTCAATCGTCCTTCGATGTTTGAAGGAGAGCATTTCAATTTTTGGAAAAATAGAATGCAGATTTTCATTCAATCAAATGACCCCGGTGCTTGGAATGTAATTGAAAAAGGTCCTTTGATCCCTACAAAAACTATTGATAATGAAAGGATTCCCAAGGAGTGGGATGAGATGACGGATGTAGAAAAAAGAGTTGTTCAGTATGATTTTAAAGCTAAAAACATGATTACATTTGCTCTTTCTTCTGACGAATTTCTTAGAACTGTTAGGTGTAAAAGCGCAAAGGAAATATGGGAGATGTTGGAAGTAACTCATGAAGGAACATATGAAGTAAGAAGATCAAGGAAGCATTCCTTGATTCATGAATTCATAATGTTCAAAATGAGCATCACAGAAAACATTTCTCAGCTCCAAACAAGGTTCACCCACATTGTCAACCATCTTCTTGGTCTTGGGAAGATTTTTTATGCTGAAGAATTGAACATCAAAATCTTAAAGTGTCTCACAAGACCTTGGCAACCAAAAGTTACAGCAATCAAGGAATCAAAAGATCTATCCAAGATGTCCATGACTGCACTTTTTGGTAAGCTTCTTGAGTATGAACTTGAAATGTCACAACTAACACATGTAGAAGATGCAGAGAAGAAACACAAAAGTATATCCTTGAAAACTGCATCATCTAATGTGGAAAAGGAAAAAGACTCAAGTGAAGATGAAAGTGATGAACATACAAACCTAATAGTGAAGAAATTTAGCAAGTTTATTAGGAGAAACAAAAACAAAAAGCTATCAAAGTTTAACAGAAAAAATGACAGCAACAACAACAACAATAACACCACCAGCTTCACTTGCTTTGAATGTGGTAAGCCTAGCCACATCAAATCTGAATCTCCAATCTTTTTGAAGAAGCAATTAGTTGAGAAGAAGTCAAAGAAAGAAGGAAAGCCAAAGAAGGCATATATAGCATGGGAAGACAACAATTCAATAACTTTTGGATCAACAAGTGAGAATGAAGAATCAAATGTTTGTTTCACTTCCACAATTAGTGGAGATAAAGATTTCTCAAGTGCTGAATTAGAGGTAAATTCTGAATTTAATCAAGTTGTTGATGCTTTCCATGACATGCATGAAGAGGCCCAAAAACTTGCACAATCCAACAATATGCTGAAAAGTAATCTTAAATGGCATGTTACCAAAATTGCAGCAATGCAATCTGAACTTTGTAACTTGAAAGAAGAAAATGAAAAACTTGTTTCAAGCTACAAAATGAATGGATGTGTATGTACCTCCTCTTCATCAAGTGTAGATAAATGCAATGTTTTACAAAAAGAATTTGATGATTACAAAAAGAGTCAAGGTAAAAAAAATATATGTTATTGCTTTCAGAAAATTCTTACTTGGTTAATCTTTTGAAAAGACTCTATAGAGCAAAGTGTAGTTTAAATCAAATTCTAAGTGTACAAAAGTATGCTAGAGATACTTCTGATTTGGGTTACAAACATCGATCAAAATCTTTTGGAAAAACAAAGTTTGTACCACCAAAACAGAAGAATCAAATAGGCTTTTCAAAAACAAAGTATCATCAATTGACTCATTTTGAAAGAGCATCAAAATTTGTAACTTGCAATTATTTTATGAAGAAAGGTCATACATCCTATAGGTGCTATGCTAGAAGATACTATGTGCCGAATGGTGAATGCATTTGGGTACCTAAGAGAAAAAGGAAACCAACTAACCCCTATGGACCCAACCCACATTGGGTACCTTTCTTTGCTACTTAATTTGATTTTTGCAACTGTGTCTAATAGCAAAATCAATATTATGGTATCTTGATAGTGGATGCTCTAGACACATGACAGGTGACATGTCCATGCTCACAAACTTGACTCTCAAAAATGGAAGATATGTCACTTATGGTGATAATAATAAAGGAAAGATCATTGGAGAAGGAAATATAGGAGACAACTTCAAAACAGAGATAAGAAATGTTCTTTATATGGAAGGATTGAAGTACAACCTCCTAAGCATAAGCCAACTATGCGACAAAGGACTCAAAGTCTCCTTCAATGACAATTGTTGTTTAATTTGTGATGGTCAAACTGGTGAGGTTATCCATGTTGGTAAGAGAAAGAGTAACATCTATATTCTCTCTATTGAACATGCATTCATTCACAACACTAGTTGCCCAGTTAGTAAAGATAATGATACATGGCTATGGCATAGGAGAGCAAGTCACATAAACATGCATCATATGAACAAGCTTATAAGAAATGACTTAGTCATTGGCTTACCTAAGCTTAAGTTTGAGAAGGATAAAATATGTGTTGCTTGTCAAAAGGGAAAACAATCTAAGATCTCTTTTCAAAGTAAAAATGTTGTTTCCACTTCTAAACCCCTTGAGTTGCTACATATGGATTTATTTGGTCCTTCTAGAACTATGAATTTGGGGGAAAATTTCTATGGGCTTGTTATTGTTGATGATTACTCTAGATTCACATGGACTTTGTTTATAAGATCCAAGAGTGATGCTTTCATGGCATTTAGAAAATTAGCCAAGATCATACAAAATGAAAAAGCATGCAATATTATCTCAATAAGAAATGATCATGGTGGTGAATTCCAAAATGAGTATTTTGAAAAGTTTTGTGAAGAAAATGGATCAACTACAATTTTTCAGCTCTAAGAACACTCCAACAAAATGATGTTGTGGAGAGGAAAAATAGATCCCTTGAAGAAGGAGCAAAACTCTTTTTAATGAGACAAATTTGCTTAAACATTTTTGGGCTGATGCGGTAAGTACAGTTTACTACACTTTAAATAGATTACTCATAAGGCTTATATTAAAGAAAACTTCTTATGAAGTATACAAAGGTAGAAAACCAAACATATCTCACTTAAGAGCATTTGGCTAAAGTGTTTTGTTCTAAACAATGGTAAAGATTCTCTTGGCAAATTTGATGCTAAAGCTGATGAAGTAATATTTCTTGAATATTCTTTACAAAGTAAAGCTTATAGAATCTTTAATAAAAGAACTTTGTGCATAGAGGAATCTATTCATGTTATATGTGATGAGTCTAACTCCTCCAAGGAGGTAAAGGAGTGTGATGTTGATGCAGGTCCAATGGAAGAATATATACAACTCAATGATTTAAATGAAAATAAAAAGGCAGAACCAAAAGCCTAAGGATTGGAGAACTATAAGAGACATTTCCCTTGACAACATAATTGGGGAAGTTTCTGTAACACCTCGTATGCATCCGGTGTATTAAACATTACTTAATCAGATTAGCACAGTAATTAATCAAATTAAAGAAAACCCACAAAAGCATTTTCAAAACCATATTTCTTGATTCATTATGTATGGTCCGTTCTCACAATAACATAAATGAATGCCAAGACACCACAAAAGCCTTAACGATCCAGATAACATAAAAAAAATGGCAGATAAAACTATAATATCTAACCAGATATACCAGGGGAAATATAACCCATAGGTATCTATCTACATATACATAGATTATATATATATATATATATATATATATATATATATATATATATATATATATATATATATATATACATAGACATTAAAGACACTTACTGTGTCTATACAAAAGCGTAGGCATCTTGTGCCCTGATCTAACAGATCACATCCTCACATGAGGGTACAAAATAATAGGCATAAATCAAAAGATAGAGCCAACATGCTCTCAAACTCTATGCCTAAGGTTCCCACAGAATCATATCCCTCTACTCGGGCCTCTTGCCCTGGGATCTATCAGTCGGTCCCTGCGTATCACCTGCAAAACATAATCCCCAACAGGGGTGAGATAACAATCTCAGTAAACTCATGGTTCTTGGAGGTCTTTCCTCCCCCTGGTTCACTTTCATGGCATATAATATCAAAATTGGTATCACACCATCTATCCATCACACAATCAATACACATCACATGTATATGGCATGAAAACATAACATTTATCAATGCCTTTGGAAGCTTCATCCATATAAATGGGCACTTTTCACACAGGACTCCATATCATTGCCTTTGGAAGCTTCATCCATATAAATGGGCACTTTTCACACAGGACTTCACATAATTGCTTGAGGAAGCTTCATCCATAAAAATGGGCACTTTTCTCACAGGACTTACTCAGACATAAATAGTTAATTCTATTGATCAGAGAATCTCATCAATCAACAAATACATCATCAGTCTGTATACATTATATACATGTTTTTCAATCAAAAACAGTAATACACAATTTCAATATACATGCATCATGAAATACAATAACCATTACTCCCCTGGAGTATGGTGGAACACAATCAAGGGAAAACACTCCCAAGAACAGAGAGCTTACCTGCTCTGAGCGCTACACTGGCTTTCCTGGGCTCGTGGTCACTCCCACCAGTAGCCTCTATATCACGCCCTACATAAAGGCATACAAGAATCAATAACGATTCTCAACAGTTTAAAAGAAAAGAAAAGCTATTCCTTTCCATTTAAACCTTTTTATCTTCTATCTTAAAGTTATAAGGACTAACCACCTTATAGGCGGCTCACAGACCCTCAGCAGGATTTATCTCAGCCTAACCAAGGCACTAGAGTCCCTCTAAGACTCTGCATAATCTAGTTCAAAGCATACAATTGCTTAACCCCTCTATATCTCAAGAATAACCAAGTTATTCAAAACAATCAATCCAACACTTAATCACCTTCTATCTGATCTCCTGAACACTTTTAGTAAAAGCACATATGCTCATACATGTCATGATACCCTCCATTTAACCAACATTCTTCCTACTCATACATATCTCAGGGTCAAAACCAAACTTCATCAATAGTCATGATTCAAAGTTCAATATTCATCAGAACAACCTCCTGAGCATACTTTTCTAAAGAATCCAAGCCTAATTCCAGCCCTAACACAAATGGGTCACTATTCATCCCAAGAACAATTTTCCAAATCAATCGGTAAAACTTGAGTTTCTTACCTCTAAACTGTCGAGCAAGGTTGGATGATCACTTCTCCAAGCTTTAGTGTCCTTGAATCGCCTTTTTTCCCTTCTAAAACTCAGTTTTTCAAAGTTTCCTAGAGAACGGAATCTCTCTGATTGATGGTTCTCTCGAGAAACTGAAGCTGAAATCTAGCTCATGGAGGAGTTCTAAACAACTTTCTAGTTGGGTGAAAAGTGTTTAGATGAAGTATGGAGTAGATATGAAGCTTCTCTGGTCGTTAATGGCGGAAAATGCAAAGGAAGAAGAAGAGCAACGTTTCTCCTCTCCCAAAACGTGAAAATGGCCTCTTATAGGCCCCCAGACCGCGTTCCCACGCTAATGGCGCCATTCTGGACGTGTTCCTGGCGCTAATCGCGCCACTCTGGCGCTAACCGCGCTAGATATTCGAGAAAAAGAGCCTCCAGGTGCATTCTGGCGCTGGCGCTAATCGCGCCAGAAATTCGAGAAGAAAGCCCTTCTAGTGCAATCTCACGCTAATGGCGCCACTTCCCACGCTAACGGCGCCAGCAACTGGCCGTTGCTAAATCTGTCACTAATTCTGTTGCTAACACTTTTTGTGACGGAATATAGTAAATTTAATTTATTATTATTATTATTATTATTATTATTTTCATGGTTATTATAGTTTCCAAGGGAGTTTCTACTAGATCATCACTAAGAAATCTTTGTTGTACTATGGCTTTTGTTTCACAAATTGAACCAAAGAGCATTGACCAAGCTTTGCTTGATGAACATTGGATGATAGTCATGCATGATGAATTGAATCAATTCAAGAGAAATGAAGTTTGGGAATTAGTTCCTAGACCCTCTTCTCACAAACCTATTAACACCAAGTGGGTTTTCAAAAACAAACTTGATGAAAGTGGCATCATAGTTAGGAATAAAGCTAGATTGGTTGCAAAAGGTTACAAACAAGAGGACGACATAGACTATAATGAAACCTATGCTCCAGTAGCTAGGTTAGAAGCCATTAGGTTGTTGCTTGCATATGCATGTTTAATGAATTTTAAACTGTTTCAAATGGATGTTAGCAGTGCTTTTCTAAATGGATATATTGAAGAGAAAATCTATGTTGATCAACCTCCTGGTTTTGTTGATTATAAATATCCAAACCATGTCTTTAAACTAAGAAAAACTCTTTATGGTTTAAAACAAGCTCCAAGGTCTTGGTATGAGAGATTGAGCAATTTCTTGCTTAGCCAATATTTCACAAGAGGACAAGTGGACAAAAATTTGTTCATCAAGAAAAGTGGCAATGATATCTTGCTTGTTCAAATTTATGTTGATCATATTATATTTGGTTCGACTAACCAACTTTGTATAGAGAATTTTCTATCTTAATGCAGAATGAATTTGAAGTGTCTATGATGGGAGAGCTAACATTATTCCTTGGACTTCAAGTCAAGAAAATGAAGAATGAGACATTTCTTAGTCAAACCAAATACTACCAAGAAGTGATCAAGAAGTTTGAAATGGAGAAAAGCAAGGATGTTGCTACGCCAATGGCTACATCAACCTATCTTGACTCAGATGAAAAAGAAAAGAAAGTTGATGAGTCAAAATACAAAGGAATGATTAGATCCTTGTTGTATTTGACTACAAGTAGACCGAATATCATGTTGCGTGTGTGCTTATGTGCAAGATATCAAGAAAATCCCAAAGAATCACATTTCACAACAGTCAAAAGGATCATCAAATATCTCAAGTCAACACCAAGAGTTGGACTTTGGTATCCTAAAGGTGCATCTCTCAATTTAATTGGATATTCTGACTCTGACTTTGCAGGGTGCAAATTGGATAGAAAGAGTACTAATGGAACTTGCCACCTATTGGGCAGCTCACTAATCTCTTGGCACTGCAATAAGCAATCTTGTGTTGCTTTATCAACTACTGAAGCTTAGTACATCTTTGCTGGAAGCTGCGGTGCTCAAAGCCTATGGTTGAAGCAACAACTACAAGATTTTAGTGTAGAGTTAAAGGAAATACCGCTGCTCTGTGATAACACAAGTGCCATCAACATATCCAAGAATCCAATTATGCATTCAAGGACCAAACACATTGAGATAAGGCATCACTTCCTCAGGGATCATATCCAAAAAGGTAACTGTTCAATTGAATTTGTAAAAACACTTAATCAGTTGGCTGATATATTCACAAAACCTTTGGTAAGAGATAGGTTTTATGCACTTAGAAACATGCTAGGTATACTTGATGAATCCAACATATGTTAGCATGCTATTAAATTGTCTTTCTACATGATGATTCACTGAATGATTGACCATATATCAAATATGCATAAAAATCGAAATCATGCTACATAATTACTGTATATACTGCAATATAGACTGTCATAATCGATTACTAAACGAAATAATTAATTATTTGATTGTTGAATGCCTTTTGAGAAACAATTTTATGCTTAAGTAATCGATTACCAAGACGAATTAATCGATTACTTGCTGTCTAAACTGAATCCAGAAAATTGATCGCTCTGGAGTAATTGCTTACCAAGGCGAATTAATCGATTACGTATCATACAAAGCTATTTCTGAACCAAAATCACTCTAGATTAATCGATTACAATATATTGTAATTGATTACTATGTGTTACTCTGTTCGAGCTCTCATTGGAGCAATCGATTACACTACGTGTTAATCGATTACACTGTGTTGCAGAGACTTAGTTTTCTCTTATATAATCGATTATCCATGGCGTTATTGCTAAAATCTGCAGATTTCTTGGAAATCTAAACTGCCAATCTCATCATAACTTTGAATTTCAAACCTGCTTATATGCATTTAATCTTCTAGGTGCACAAAATAGTTGTTACACACATTCAAAATCAATCCTCAAAAATCCTATAAATACAGCCTATCAAAGAGAGAAAAAATTCATACCAGAAATCTCTCTCTACTCTGTGCAATCTATGCTTTCTCCCTCTCTTTCTCATTCTTAACTACAGCCCATTCATTTTCTCTATCAAACACCATCATGTCTGCCCTAAGAAACATAATCCAACAAAAGGAAGGTTGGTGAATCTTCCAACCCCTCTGTGAACAAACTGAATTCTTGGTTCACGAATGAGATAGAAAGGCTGAACTATATGCAGTTCAATGCCACAAAATTGATTTGCCCTCATAAATACCTTGACCTAGATTAGTTTGTATCTGAGGGATTTTAGTTCCCTACTATGATTGAGGCTCAGGGCTTAAAGAAATTTGTGGAGCTGAAGGGTACTTTTTACCCTGAACTAGTGAAGGTATTCTACACCTGTGTTAAGATAAGCACGGATGGAACCATCCTATCTCAAGTAAATAGAGTGGCCATGGAGATCACTCCTGAAGTTTGGAAGGAGGTAGCTGGTATTTCATTTGAGGGTGCAAGGAAATTTGATGAAGAGGCTGAGGGCTACAACAAAATTGACACATACAGAGGGAAGCTTCAAGACCCTCAAATAAGGCTGAAACTAAGGCTTGGTACAGGCTCAATGAATGATGAAGACAGGCTCCTTCACTACATAATCACCTACATCTTAACTCCAAGGTCATCCAACCATACTCAAGCAACAGATGATGACTTGCAGCTTGTCTATGGAATGAAGACTTCTACACAAATGAATTGGATCCTCATCATTGAGGAGATCATGCTGAAGCCTAAGAGATTGATAAGCTATCAATTTCCTTATGCTATGTTGATATCCAGATTCATTGACTACTTCAAGGTGGATGTATTAAATGAGATTGTAGACAACACAACAAGCATCACCAACCTCATCAAAGAAAGGCATCTGAATAAGCTTGGTTTGGTGAAGACTCCTAATGGATGGCAGATGGTTGGAAAGCCACCTCAACCTACAAATACTGGAGAAGGAAATGATGAAGGAGAAGAAGTTGAAGAAGGCCTTGCTCAGCAATAATACATCCCTTTTGAATTCCTTATGATTCAGAAAATGGATGGTTTTTTGTCCTTACATCATGAGTATAGGGCTGAGACCAACTCATCCATGGAAGAAATTAAGTCTAGGCTAGAAAATATTGAGTCTGAGATGGTTCATGATGAGTTTGATAAGCTTTATCTTAGGCTGTTTGTGTTTGTTTTATGGTTATAAGTTATTTGTTTTCATGTTTTGATTAATGTTCTATTTTTACATTTTCAGCATTGTACCCCTTTTCAATTATTGTATAAAAAGTTATGTCTCTTGTTCATTTCTTCCTTGCTTATCCTGTTTTAACAATGATATGTTTGTCTTTGATAAGCCAAATAGGGGGAGAAATAAATGGATATAAAAATTGGATATATGTTTGGGGAGATATCATGTGAACATGTGCAATTTGACTAAAAAAAATTGAACCCTTATCGCTCTGAATCTATTGCTCTGAAATCTATGAAAGATTACCTAAAATAGGGGGAGCAATCAAAGAAATTATTTTTGTTTATGCAAGGTTATTTAACACTTGATCTTGGCAAATTGCTAAGTTGATTTCAGGTTAAGTATGAAGCTCCTATCATTCATCTCTCTCATGCACTTAAAGGGACAACAAATGTTCAATTGGTATTTGGCATGATCAAAGCCAAAAAGGGGGAGATTTTTGGATACAGAGGGAGCTGGAAAGAAGATCAAGTCAAGGATGAAGCCCTTTGCTTAAAGGATTTTAGCTTTTTTACATGCCATTCAATTGAAGGCATTTGCAATTTGTTAAGTTGTTCAAAAGGCTTATCTTGTGATCCTTGCATTGCATAAGCATAATCACATACATGTATACATGATTTAAGAAAAGCATCTAAGGTTACATGTTTGCATTTAGAAAGAAATTTCTCATGGCTTAAGTTTTGGAAAATCAATTTGTGCTGCACTGCTTTAATCGATTACCAGCTTATGTAATCTATTAAAAAGCCATAAAGAACATATTAATTGATTACCATTAATTCGTATAGATTTGGTGTTCTCTTGATTCTTAATCTTGCTTATCTTGTGGTTAACCTCTTTCAATATCAACTGATATATTTTCTGCAATTGTTTGAAGTAAAGGGTGGATCTTAATTGATTGAAAGTTTCTGAGTTTTAACAAGGAAAAACTTGTGATACAATCTTAATTCCGCTGCTAGTTTACAAAGAATTTTTAAAGTCGTTGTTTTAACCAATCCACCCCCCTCTTGGTTAATTGTGTGTGTTCATCTTTATTTTCAATTGGTATCAGAGTTGGTTAAATAACATACAAGGGTACATTTCTAATGAAGACATCTAAGGCTAATTAAATCCACCATGCCTACTACTAAAAGATGTCAGTCAGTATTTTCCAAAATTTTCTTGACAGAAAAGGTTAGAGCAACAACAATTTTGTCACACCCTTGACTTGTGACATGAAAGTTTTTAACTTTAGGGCAAGAAGGTCATGATCGTGACAAATTTTCCACACCTATGACTTGTGACAAATGTGAATTTTCAAACTTTCACTTAACAACATGAAATAAATGGATCCCTAAACCTCTAAAACCATAAAATATGACCATTCTAAAACATAAATAACAAAAACCTTATCAAACCATTATAACCCCAATCAATTTAGGGAACATCAATTACAAAAGTTAACAATTCACATGAACATAAGATATAAACATCAAACAACCCAACAATTAATCCAATCATTTCTCAATATTAAAATCTTTAATTTTTAAGAACAAGAAAAAGGGGAAAAATATCTACAAAACACCATAAACTCAACCAATCAATTAAGATACAAGTTGTTGTGTAATCAATGGGGGTAACCACTTAGAATATTTACATCAATGGGTCATAAGTAACCATATAAGTGAACTTGACACCACATTTTAACTCAAAATCTTAAGGCTCAGGTTTATAGGGCTTACCCTCACTTATATGGTGTTCAATCTTCACATTCTTACTCGATGTGTGACTTCACCTCACACTTGTACTCCAATAATCTCCCCCTCAAGTGTGAGTCTCTTTCACATGGTAGCCTCCCCCCTCAGCCATTATCATCTAGGAGTACTCCATGGTGGTCATTAAAGCCCGCATGCTCTAGATACTTGCACCACCGCTCCACTCACGGGATACACCGCCTAAATCCACTGTCAGGAAGACTTTCGATACAAGGGAGCCCTATGCCTTGAATCCATTGTCACCTTCTTACTCGTTTGAGAAGGTCACCAAGTCAATCCATCGACTCTGATATCAATTGTTGTGTAATCGAGGGGGATAAACACTAGAGAGCTTTGCACCAATGGGCGATGAGCAACACATAAGTGAACTCAACATCACATTTTAACCCAAAACTTTAAGGCTTAGGTTTATAGATTTTACCCTCACTTATATGGTATTCAATCTTCACATTCTTACCCGATGTATAATTTCATTTCACACTTGTACTCAAACACAAACAAATCCTTTAGGGTATTCACTATTCACAACTCATCCAAGTAATTTAAACAAACATAAACGTAAAGCAATTCCTATAGAGACTGGGGTCTATGGCTAACCCCACTATCCACAATTCAAATTCATACCTATAGTAAGATAACACACTCCCTCCTTACCTCGAAATGAAATTGTACAAATTGAATTATATTATATAAAAATAATATAATTAAGCATTATATTTCATAAATAATTAAAAATGTATGCCAATATTAAATTATTAAACTATTTAAACAAATACATTATAGCTCAACATCTACATTTAAGAAAGATAAATTATTAGATTTGAACTTTATAGATGAAAAAATTATAATTGAAAAGGAAGACTCATTAAAGGTGGTCAATAAGTTTTCTAGCAGCAGAAATTAATGATTAACAAAATTGATAGATACTGTAACACCCCAAAATTTTGGAATCACAGTCAATTACTAAGGTAAAATGTTGATCAGAGGCAGTATAAAAGATTCAGGGAAAATGACAAAAATACCCCTGGACATTTTGGAAATGACCAAAATACCCCTAGGTATTTTAGCAAAATATTTTAAGGAGGAAATTTCATAAATACCCTGGGATGTTTTAGAAATTACAAGAATATCTTGAGGATGACAATTGCAGAGATACCCTGAACATTTGTTAGAAATGACGATTATACCCCTAGGTGAATGGTGAAATTACCAAAA